>JAZHYW010002465.1:0-310471 GCA_037355805.1 Ixodes ricinus | reverse complement strand
TTTCACTACATGTTTTTTAACCTACTTTCACGGCTTTGTAATTAAACCGCCAAGTGCTGTGAATATTTGATTTGCTCGAGAAGGCTAGTGAGCGAACCTGCCGCCACAGCTTCCTGTTCCAGCCACTATAAAAAAGGTGCCATCAATTTTTCGCTGGAGTCGCCAGTTGTGTTGACGTTCCTGCAATAGATACCTATGAAGCCGTCGCTGACACTAAAGCTACTAGAACTGCGATTCAATGGCAGTTCGTGATGCAGGGAACAATTTCACAGCAGATTCTGGTGGTGACAGGCAGTATTGCAGAATGAGCACCCCCTCCCATCCAACTCCATTCCAGAGAATTGGATTTTCTAATACTAATTCCATTCCTTCGAACTCCTGGAAAGGAAAAACTGGGCCCATCCCCACTCCTGGAATGGCTGAACTGTTCCATTCCATTCCTCTCAATTCCTCTCAACCGTGAAAAGTGGCACTTGACAGCTAGTACTAAGTTACCGGAAAATAACGTCAGCATAAAGCTGGCGTTGTCAAATGCGTAGACAACTGCAAAATTGTGCAAAACCAAACCCGAAATCATTGATTCTACTAAGTTGAGCCGTGGTCGCACATAGCGCTAGTGGCAATTGATATGGTGGCACTGCAGATATCGATTGCACCACCAAGCGTAAAAGCCTCATAACAGAGAGGAAAACTTTAAGTCACCCATCTTCTCCACAAAAGAACCGTATATGTCCTCCACTTTTACGAGACACATAGTAAGTGAGGAGTCACGTGTACTAACGAAATGGGGGCGGTGTGACATTGTCCTTGCCTGGTGGCCTGCAACTGGTGCTGTAATCACACATATGGTTGCGTCTCACGGCGCCAGGAACAACACCTTGTCCGCCTACAACTCTACAGTTTGGGTTGCTTCACTGGGGTTGCCACTTTCATCCTCGAAGGAACATAAGCAGTCAGATAACCAAGCCGTCAGTTACCCAAATGCAATGATGCCGTTTCAAAAGCCCCTTTGACCGCATCGACGCAGCTCGCATTAGAACAAAGCGTATTCCATTCCTACTCTATTCTGGGCAAAATGCACCTACTAATTTCATTCCCATTCCATTCCAGTGCTGCCATCATTTTATTTGCATTTGATTCCAGGGTCGTGGAAGGGCGGAATCGTTCCAACCCTGAAGTGGCAACTCCACAACACTGGTGATAGTCACGAAGGCACCCAGTTCAGTGCGAATACTGTCCTCACAGCCCATCGAAAGCTGTTATTATTGCAACAGACTCCAGTAGGACGAAGTAGTGGGATTCGAAAGCCTGTTGTGCAGATTTGTACCTTGCATTGTTACCGGTATTTTTTATTTCTTTCGTATTTTATAATGGACAACTCTTCTTTGTTAAGAGGATAACAAGCGTTGTAATCTCGGTATTGTTGCCAAACCAGCAGGTGTTATCATCGGTGCACTTTTAAATAAATGTATGCCACAGCCACGGATCAGCAGTGAGCACTTACCCTGGAATTTGGGTGTTTCGTAAGTATTCATTTTAATTGCGCGATAATGACATTCGTCTTCTGTTAGAATGAAAGAAACCTAAACAATATTCGACATGATGGATAATTTTGGACACCCGCGGCATGTGTGATCTGAGCATTTGTTCTTTTCTTCTGAAGTGTGTCTCTTGCTTACTACCTGTAGCGTATACAATGTTGGGGACGGAAGAGATGCTGCGACCGACTCCGAGCAATAAAAACATTCTGTTTATTCTCACGTCGTTGAGCTCGTGGCAGCGAGTATGAGTAGCATTGTCATCTTTGGCGGTGCCGAGGCTGAACCAACAGACTGCCACAGAGCCGTCGCCTGCAGCTCTGCAGACTGTGAGAAATGGCACGATTTCGTTGAAGTGATTGCGGCTTCAGAGAGGTGTTGTTGCTGTTGACATGTACCGCAAGCAGGATGACGTACTAGAGAGCAGGAAAGACAACGTTCGGAAGCCGTGCATGGTAGTCGACGCCGAGGTCAGGCAGGGGCGGATCCAGTACTCCGTTTTGGGGGGGGGGGAATTTTTAAGGATACTATTCTCCCATTTTTTCTTGTGCAAGGGGGGTCCACCCATGTCAAATTGCCCTCCGAGAAGGGGGAGGGAGGGGGTCGACTTTGTTTGGGGGGGGGGGCGGCGGCTGCCCCCGTCGCCCCCCCCCCTTGGATCCGCCACTGAGGTCAGGCAATGAGGCAGCAGACAGAGGGGAAATCGACCCTGTCGTGCTTTCAGTCCAGCTTGATTAGTTCGGAGTGTGCAGCCTCGGACTGAAAGGGGGATGCCGGCCGACTGCGGGGCCGATGCAACATCCCCTAATATGAAGAACCGAGCTGAGAGCGAATGCCCGACGTGGCAACGATGCGGAGACCCTGGTCAGCTAGCGACATGCCTTGTGAACAGTGTGGAAACGTCGATGAATATTCACTTGCCGAGCCGGTGGGGCGAGCAAGATGGTCGCAGCCCATTGCTGGGAGATGCCGGCGCTAGATGCGACAGAGGAGAGGCGATGGTGGAGGTGCAGCAGATGTGGAGGCTGTGAAAGTTGAAGATACGCCTACTGCATTTTCGTCCGAAAAGGCAGGGCCGTTGCCGTGCCCCTGGCCATGAAGAACATTCCCCTAAATAGCAGGCGCTCGGAGTCGATCATCATGTCCAGGTCACCAATTTGTAGCACTTTCGATGTTGAGAACGGGAGAGATGGTGCGACAGACTGAGTTTAGCTGTGAAAACATTCTCTTTATTCTCGAACCGTCGAGCTCGTTCCGACCAGTAGCTTGCTTTTATACACTGCAGTCATTAGCAATATTGTTGATCTACGTGTTTTGCAACACTATTAATACGGCAGATTGGGCGAGTTGGTAAGGCATAATTACGAACCAGCGCACAGGTAGACAGTTACTCAAAATCCAAACACACAAAAATATACACTCGCACAGCGCTGATGAGAGTATTTTTTGTGTTTGGATTTTGGGTAACTGTCTACATGTGCGCTGGTTCGTGATTTTGCAGCACTGTCGTCTTTGGCGGTGTGGAGGCCGAACCGATGGACCGCCACAGGCCCACATCTGTATCTGTTTCATATACTGAATGCCTTTTTGCACGGCTCTGTTTTTCATCTTTGTCTTCCAGATTTTTACTGCTCACTTGTAATAATAAATGTGAAATTTAAAACTGTCATATTAGAGATTGAACTTTATCAAATAAATGTGAATTTAATTAAGCTATAGATTTTATATAGACTGTTACATTTTATACCATTGTGTCTAAATTTGTCAGGATACAATATGCAAGTAAGCATAAAGTAACTGAAAAGTTGAAAGAAGCAAATTCGAGATTGCAAAACCTGCTTCCCAATAGATATTTTTTTCCAAAGTATTTACGTGATAGTGCAACTGAAGGCTCCTTTTTCAATTTTTCATTTAAAACAAACTTAAAAAAAAAAAAATTATGCTCGGAAAATTAAGTTATTGTGTTCAGCTTATTCTAAACTTTCTAAAATGTTTGTATGAAATGCCAGAGAGCTTGTGCTAACAGTGGGTAGATAAGGTTTTCATAATTTCTGATAAAACAAACTGACTATAGTTTCTCTTTAGTGACCGTGTCGCCAAGGTGACAACAGAACAAGTAGCAAATGCACGCCACTGTTGTGACATATTTGAATATCCTTATCGCTTGCTTGGGCTCAGCGGGTAATGCAAGTCGGCACTAGCGTGAGTATAAAGGTCGCTAAATCGCATGTAAGCGATTTAGCGAGCGACGGCGATAGCGACGACAGTCGGCGACGAATGACGAAGATTTCTCACTATCGCTCGTCGCGTCGCTCGGTTTCGGGATTTCTAGAAAACATCGTTCAGCTTTCATGCGGCTTGCCTCGTCGCGCGACTGACCGAGCGTCAGCGAAGCGGGTCGCCGTCGCTTGTCTCATCGCTCGCAAAATCGCTTACATGCGGTTTACACTTCACGCTGTCAAGGATATCGACTCGAGCGCGCATACTTTCACCTAACCTCTCATTTCCACGAGAGCGCGTGCAAATCAAACGCTAAACCAAGACGGGGGTTGCAGCCAGCAGCTTTGAGAGCGTCATACAACGGAGTACAGTTTGACAGAAGCAAGCACACACTTCGCTAGCGCATTCCAGCCTTGAGCGCTCGAACTTCCGAAAACGAAACTAGATTTTGCCACATTTTGGCTAGCTCGAAACATTATTTTTAAATATAGGGTGTCTTTTAGCCATAATCTAGACTAAGAGAAATGTGAACCTTCCCAAATTATATTTCTTTCACTGTATTATATAAGTAATAATTGTCTAGTATCGTTACGTTCATGTAAAATACGGTGGGGGTCACCGGACCTTCGTCTGAAACAAAAAGTCTGCTATATATACCGAGCGGGTCACGGTTGCATTTGAGTAGGAGTGTCGGGTTGTTAGTGCCTCTGTGCGTTGTTTGTGCCTGTGTATGCTTGTACATTGATCTTGTGGTCTGTGCTGTATGTGTTGGTATGCCGCCGTCCGCTCGAGCGTGTTACTTCCAGAAATGTCAAAATCCTTTTTATTTTTATAGTTTTCCGCATACTCACTAGGTGGCGCAAGTAGCCACCTTGTTTTGTTTTCGCTTTGTTCGTACATAGTCCATTTAGTGTGTAAGGAACCACACCACTACAGCTACAGTCTAGCACAAAAGTAACCGCGTGTTTAAATGGCGCTGGCGTTCAGTTCGTCGTCGTTCCTTGGTCGTTCGCTGGCTGTTTCAGTAGCCGATTCGCACCCGGAAAGCCGCAAAATTTGCGTACACACGAGATATGAGTGGATACGTCGAAACGTCCCGTACAACTTTGCTCGGGGTAAAGAGGTGAGCGGGACGTCGGAAACGCCGGTCGGGTCGGGGCGATCCGTCGTCGCTCACGGCAAACGGGCTTTTTCAATAAAGTTCATGTCTGTGGTCGCGAAAAGATTCCTCCTGTGGAAACTACCCGGTGTCGGTGAAAATGCAACCGGCATGAGGCCTCGGCGATCGGCTGAACCGCCACGCGAACGGGACCTGCTCGATGGGGAAACGCGCTGCTGGGTGCAGTCGATGGTCGCTCCCACTGTCGCGTAATCGCCGCAATGGATACGGCGTCAGCGCTTGGGGGTGAATGCCTGCGGTGGTTTAGCGCGTATGGGCGATTACGAATGAACACGTGCAAACTACGCTTTCGCTGCGGCGAAAAGCCGTGCAAAGCGCTGGGCCTCGCTCGTTGATCCCGTCTCACGTCAAACGGCCGCCATTGTAAAAAACACCCCTAGACGTGTGATCGCGGAACGAAGTACACGTTCAAAGATGTTCATTTTACACGAGACCTCGGGTGCAAACGAAATACACCGAGCCTCGCGTGTAAAACGAACACCATTTGGGGAGTCCGCCCTGGGACAACGGTTTACACGCCCAGGGGTGTACTTTTTTGCTAACAGTGTAGTAGACCGTGACAGTTGCGCTTTTTAGCCTTTACTGTCACGTATGTTCGCGTCTTTCAGCCTTTGACTGCGCTCTGACTCAGTTATGGGAAGACCGTCTGCTATCTTGGGCCGATCCAGGTGGCGCTACGCATAGCCTCACTCTAAACGGAGAAAGCCTGGCACGTCGCGAAAAAAGTGGCCGCCGAAAGTAGGAGAGGAGGGGCAGGGGAATCGGGAGCGGAGGGAAGCTAGACTGCTAGCGCCACACAAGAGCGAGCGGCCAAACGCAGAAACAGTCTTTATTTTTCTTTTTTCCTTTTTTCTTTCGGAATCGCGGAGAAGAGAAAGTCAACGTCAACCCTTCCCCTTCGCCATCCCTGCGTCCGCATCTCCACAGCTGGTCCCGGTCGTCGCTTTCGTTTGCGTTGGAGGTTGTGCGACGAACTGCCCGGAAAGGTCGGTATCTGGTGCTTGGCGCGTTCGGCGATTCATGGACCGTATACTTCGTTTCACCTTAGGTTTGAACGAAGTCAAGATCATACTTCGTTTGATCTTACGCGCGAGCGAAGACAGTGCTAGGCGTGCAGGCCGAGCACTCATATGTTCACTGCTTTGCACGCGCGCTTATCAAGTTAATGCTTTTTTCGGGCTATCCTCTCATGCGTATAGCTTCGCCTTCGCTCCACATAGGTCTAAACGAATATAGACCTTTTCTTTAACGGCGCCGCCATCTTGAGAATTGCGGCGCCGACGACGCCGTCTAGCGGTTTAGAAAAGAAATACCGGCTAGTTCTGGCAGCACAGCTATCTGGGTAGGCAACGGTGTGGGTATGGGGGGAACTTGGCTAGACTTGGCTATGGTGGGCTCCAATAACTTGGTTGGAGCTTGTCCGGTTGAATCCAGCTGGCTACTCACAGGCCATCACCTTGCCTCCTCGAGAGAACGAGGACGAAGACGGTGGGGTGTTTTGATTGAGTTTCCACAGCGAAGTATATATGAGCAGTTTAATGTAGTCTATGCAGGTAAGCTCTCGGCATTTGATAGCTCCATCTTGAGTGGTGGCATGTAGACTTTTTCATACCTTTCACATACCATAGGGCTTGCAGTGATAACCTAATTGGACCACCTGCACCGGGAATTAAAATCGGTCCTCCTGTCGTAGACGAAGTGGTCGTGAGCTTAAACGTGACGTTGAGTCTGATACGAATCTCTCGCGATTCAAGCTCGCAATCGACTCACTTCATAAATAAGGATTCTTGGGAAAATGCGAAGCTCGATAACATTGCAGCCACACTCGCGCTGCAGCTTCTTGTGCTCATGTCACACTTTCTGCTATTGTTCTTATGCTTTTTAAAATTATTTATCCATCCGACAACCACGCAGTGGTAGCCAGACAACCATACATTTTCGAAAATTGCAGCACGGTAAAAAAGAGCACTCGGAGCTAACTCAGGCACGACGTCCGTTTTTAAGCCTTTTCGCCCATACCCATGGCGGTTGCATACCCTGTGTCAGCGGGCAATCCAAAAATGCACCAGGCCGAGGGTACGTCAGTTACTGGCTGGTTTGAGGTTATGCGAAAAAGGTCTATAGAAGTGCGAGATCGACGCTTTGTGCATTGCTGCTTTGCTCGAGCGTGCGTGCAATGCAGTAACGCAATAAGCGCTGGGCTCGCGTTTCTGGCTGTTCGTTCTCGCACATGAGGTGAAACCAAGTAATATGATACGTAACTTTAGCTTCCGTGAGAAACGAGAGCAACTCGCGTTTTAGTGCTAAGGACGAAAAAAATAAAACGTGAAGGACACGGACAGACATGCACACAGTGTAGATGTCTGCACCTGTCATTTACGTGTTCACTTTTGTAATCAGCATACCTTATCAGTCGTCGTCGCTTACTCAATGGAGACTCGAGCGGTAGCAGCGTCCACAATAAACATTTTTACTACTACTTTACGAACTGTTTACATTGTTGCGCCTGTAGTCCAGTTCGAAGCTCATACACGCGACGTTCAAAATGTGGCTAATCGGACACTCCCACTGAAATGACGGTCTCGGCACCTGGGCAGTCGAAACTACTCAGTCAAAACTGTTTGGTTCTTCTGCGGCACGACACGATGGACCGACGACGGCGCACTCCGCTGGCACACCGACAATTCTGCCGACGCCGCCGGCATCGTGCATTGTTGCCAGCGCCCTTTCGAATCGCCGCCGTCGCCGCAGCCGTTTCTCCCGGAGTACGAAAACGACGGTGACGAAAACACAAAAACAAACGTGGTTCGGGGAGCGGCCGCTCGCTGACCCAAGCGCTCGCAGTCTATCTCTGCCCTTTCTGCTCTGCGCTACCATATTGGTCACCGCTTCGCGCGCTCCTCCTCTCCTTTTTCTGCGGCCGCGCGCCCTATGGCTTCGCCGTCGATGTGCCAGGCTTTCTCCGTATAGACGAGGCTATGGCTACAGTCGACGCGCGGGTGTAAAAAAGCACAACATAAAGTTTAAAGGTGTGCGCGTCAGAGGAGGAGGGAGATGTCGCTACGACATTTCTTATTCAGGGGCGTTAGTGCCGCCAAAGCTGGCGCCGTATGCTCCGCAGTCTGCGTGTCTCGCCGCGGTTTGGCGCGCATTTGTAGTAGTATTCGCGTGCGGAGCGAGCTACAGTTGCCCCACCGCCGCTCGCCTCCCTTCCTCCTCTCTTCGCCCAAACTCCCGTCTTCGTCATCACTGAAAGCTGAACTAAAGTTGGGATGGTAAGGGCCTGGGCTAGTTGGTGTCCCATTTGAAAAAAATAAAGCGAGAAAAAGAAGAGGGCGCGACGCAAACTGTGTCGCAAAACTATCGATAGTAAACTGTCGACAGTACTATCGATAGGTTTACGATAGTGGACTATCGATAGTTTTCCGATAGTCGATTGACGATAACTCTTCGATAGTCGACTATCGATAGTTTCTCGATAGTCGACTATCGATAGTACTATCGATAATTCTTCGATAGTACTATCGATAGTTTTTCGATAAGTCGATTATCGATAGTACTAGCGATAGTTTTTTTACTATCGATAGTCAGATTTCTGGTGACCATCGATACTATCGATAGTACTATCGATAGTTTTGCACCACAAGTGAGAAGACAAGTTTTGCGACAGCGTTCGGCTGGCTCATCGACTTCCGTTTCTGGTTGTGGAACAGAAATGGTTAAAAGAGCCAGCCGTATTAGCACATTATGTGTTAAAAGTGTTAGCCCTCCCGAGACAAAGAAGCCACATATGCACCCTTAAGCAGTAGTCACAATGCTCTTACATCATACAGAGGACATGATGTCCGGCGAAGACGTATGACCAATTTACCTGCAGGAACGCTTCAAAGCATGTGTAAAGGATGTTGGCTTCGAACATGTCTGCCAGCAGTTTTTGCGTAACCAATGTGACCGTCGCACGAGGACAAAACACGTCTCAGGCAGCGTCTACAGATTGTCTTTTGCGTTATGTGTTAGTAATGTGACCTTCGCTTTGGTGTTCGTTTCCAAGGAATCTTTGCGAGCCGAGGTGAGCTATATAACGATACAACTACGATAGATTAACTCGTGTGTGCAATGACTTCGCACCGGATTATCGCCTCTGGTTCTTTCGAAACGCGAATTGCTACAACATGGCTGCCGCCATGATGTGCAATTTTGAGCACTAGACATGTGACCTTACCAAAATTCTGGACCTTTTATGCAAAACTGAGACGAGATTTGTATTGCGATCGCTGCAAAAAACATGACAAACTATTTTGTTTTTAAATATTGTTACCCTTAGAGATTAGTGTCTAGCTCCGATAAAAGCCCAAACAGAGCACCGCGGCAGTCGCTATCTAGCGGAGCCATTGCGAAGCTGCCCGAGTTTTTGTCGTAAAAGCATAGTTTAGAATTAAAACAAACGAAGCATAACTTATCTCGTCGGTACCGTTGTTAAAGATCAATGAACAATTATCTATGTTTAGTACTTTGTTACAATTTAGACGTAAAAATAAAACGTCGCATATCTAGTGGTCAAAAAAATAGAAAGACGTTTTTGATTCCCTGCAATGCCAAATTAGAGCGCAAAGCTCTAATTCGGCATTACGAAGTGAAAACCTCCTCCTCTCCAGCTCCCTCCCATTTAGCGGGAAATTTTTCGCAAAACTTTCAGGTAAATTTAATGGAAAACATTCCCCTCTAAATTTAGAGGGGAATTTTTCCGTTGAACTTTGCGCCAAAATTTGTTCGTTAAATTTAGCCGGGAAATTTTTCGTTAAAGCTAGCAGGGAATTATTGCCACTACATTTAGCTGGGCATTTTTCCGCTAAATTTAGTGGGAACTTGCGCAAAATTTAGCGGAGAATTTTCTCCAATAAATGTTTGGGGAAATTTCTCCGCTAAATTTAGGGGCGGAATTTTTCCGCTAACTTTAGCGGGGAATTTTTCCGCTAAATTAAGCGGTGAAATTTTTCGCTAAATTTAGCGGGCAATTTTTCTCCTAATTTAGCGAGGAGATATTTTCGCTAAATTTAGCGGAAAAATTTACACATAATACAACGCGCTGTTACGCCGACGCCGAAGGCGACGCCGACGACGGCGACGGCGATGACGCTCAAGGTGGAAACGGGCGCCTAAGTGCTGCGCTATAAAATGTGTTACAAGGCGTCGGCCGAGTGAGGGTTACTTTCAGCTTCCAGTTTATCGCTCTAAGGCCCTCTACCTCGTTGATCCAGATGACTTCATATCGTCGTCGCTGTTTCACATAATGTCGGGAGAAGATCATAATCGCCACCGCCGCTGGGTGACCCTGGACCACGGTCACGGTGTAAGATACACTCTTTAGGTGAGGACACGGCGGGGCTGAACGCGCCTCGCGAGGAATCAGATAGTGTTCGTTCGACGGGCATCCGAAAGCTGCATTATTCGGCCACCGTGCCCGCAGCTGACAATAGAGAGTTTTAGTAGATCGTGTTTTCAGGCCACGCTAGTCGTAGCGGGAGCTCGCGCTGCCACTTCGATGCATGCTCTGAAGCGCGCGCTCGTAGCAAAAGCGGGCCTTTGAAAACGATCTACTAAAACTCCCCAGTGTCGCCGGAGGCCAAACGGCGAAACAGTGTGAGAGCGAAAAAAATTATCTCGTTGCTATGTCACCCCGGTACACCGTGGTCCTTCTGCACGTGCGACAACCTCGCTGGAGCTCTGCGCGTGTGGAGCATGAGGCGGCACGAGCCGTTTTGTTGTGCCTCACGGATCGACGAGTCATGTGCCGTCGCCGCTTGAAACCATAGTGAGAGAGAGAAAGAGAGAGTGAAAAGCTTACTTTATCTGCACTGCGCGAGGAGCGCGCTGTCCCAATACCACCTAGAATACAAGGCCTGCGCATGACGTTTCGTTAGTAGATCCCCGACCCGCCCCAAGCGGCAAACAGGCTGAAGCTTGACGAGAGTATGGGCCGCGTCCCAACTGCGTCGCATTCACTTGCAGCCACAGCTGTGTGCGTGACTGCTGAGCGCGAGCTGATAGCGAGCTTCCAGTTCATTTGCAACGTGCACGCGAACACTCTCTCGGCCAGGAGCGCGAGCTAGCACGCGCTCCTGGCTTGGAGACGGGCATTTCGAGCGCGCGCGCTCGTTCTGCGGAAGAACGCTTCAAAGCAGCAACTCGGAGTATAAAACTTTCCCTCGAAAATGGCGTCCACTGCTATCATCCAGCGTCCAGCGAAGGGCTTTGCAGCCCTTCGCAAAGCAGTAAGGCAATTTCACTCACGCATTTGACGCTCCACGTGAACGTCTAACTTCATCGTATGCCATAGCAACAGACACTCGGCGTGAGCATCTGTTTTATTATCTGCTACGCAAACCATTGAAGCAGGCGACGGAGCAGACGACGTCGCAGACGATGTAGCAGACGATGTAGCAGACGACGGTGCTCATCCGGGCTTGCTAGGGGGCGCTGAGGGGATCTACTAGTGATGACGTTTAGAGGAGGAAACGCGCAGGCCTTGTGTTCTGGGTGGTATTGGCTGTCCTCACCTGAAGAGTATTATCTTAGAGGCGAACGCCGGAACGCGTGGCCATCGACACAGGCTGCTCCACTTGGAGGGCCCTGAGAACTAATGAAAATGCGCCGAGGTGCGAAGGTGCGGTTTCCTACTAAGATTACGTCAACCCTCGCCCGGCGCGTCTGAGACTTCCGCGTTTCGCCGGTGGCGCGCTATCAGCGCCGTCACATCCGATACATAAAGCGCCGTCGCTCGATTCGTGTATCAGATTCTCAACGATATCTCTTCAGCGCTATCATTAATTATCGCTTTGTGTAGTCTGCAAGTGTTGTGCACTAACTCTGGCTTAGCGTAACTGCAGTTAAGCGTGCCCGCGTAACAAGGGTATTGTCAACTGTACATTGTACTTTGACGTTTCCTAGATGGAGCTCGTGCTGTCACTGGTCCGTTGCCAATAGATCTCACGTTTTATGTGAAGCGTTTCAGCACTCAGCCATCTACTCGTTATTTCAAAAGGAATGTTTTACGCTTCATACATTTTTGAGCGATTAGGTGTTTTACACTACCAGCGTTACTAATAATTAAAACAGAGTGGGCACGTCAGTGCAGCCTGTGAAGATGGCTAATCCCTTCATTTACCACATACAGGTCATCCTGCTTACCGCGGCGCACTCGGAAATTTACGCAGAAACACCAAGCAAATATGCGACAGACTATCACCAACGATCGCTGTGTCACCTCCCGATCATCACGCAAGACCCAAACAAGAGCGCAGCGCCGTCTACAGGAACCAGCAGCCATATGAGAGAGCCGTCGACCGAGCGGCATTTCAGTGGGCACGTCAGTGCGCAGCCTGTGAAGATGGCTAATCCCTTCATTTACCACATGCAGGTCATCCTGCTTACCGCGGCGCACTCGGAAATCTACGCAGAAACACCAAGCAAATCTGCGACAGACTATCACCAACGATCGCTGTGTCACCTCCCGATCGTCATGCAAGACCCAAACAAGAGCGCAGCGCCGTCTACAGGAACCAGCAGCCATATAAGAGAGCCGTCGACCGAGCGGCACTTCAGTGGGCCCGTCAGCGCGCAGCCTGTGAAGATGGCTAATCCCTTCATTTACCACATGCCAGGTCATCCTGCTTATCGCGGTGCACTGAGAAATCTACGCGGAAACACCGAACAAATCTTCGACAGACTATCACAAAGGATCGCTGTGTCACCTCCCGATCGTCATGCAAGAACCAAACAAGAACGCAGCGCCGCCCACAGGAACCAGCAGCCATATAAGAGAGCCGTCGACCGAGCGGCACTTCAGTGGGCACGTCAGCGCGCAGCCTGTGAAGATGGCTAATCCCTTCATTTACCACATGCAGGTTTGTTGCTGTTGTTCACAAAGAGTTGCGGTGACTTAGCTCGGCTGTGCCAGGATATGCGTAGCGTGAGATTATGCGCACAAAATGAGAGGCGCTATCGAAGCAGCTCCGGTGCAGCGTCAGACCTGGCGCTACGCAATGGAGGCGGACAGCTGGGGGACGACGGCGGCGCCAGTGCGTATGCCGCGGCTGCGACGCCTCGAAGTGCGATGACCGGCGAGGCGCGCGCGGTGGCGCGGAGCCCGCGGTGTTGGCGGCTCCTTGCCGAGGCTCGCCAGCTGTGCGCCGCGTAGCGTCACTGCTCCTCCGCGCGCAGACCGGTGAAGCGCGCGGTGGTGGCGGAGCCCGCAGCGACTGCGGCTCCGCCCCGCCAGCTGTGCGCCGTGTTACGTCACTGCTCCTCGCGCTTGCGCAAATGGAGCACGGCCTCATTATGAGAGCCACGCGAAACTGCTCAACCTCGGCCAGTGTAGCTCACGCTACAAAAGATCGAATAATGTATGCCCTTGTTCAGCTGACGTGCCAGAGCTGTATTTTGAAAAGTGCTCTAAAACTTTGGTTGGTCCCTACGGTCCCAACCCCAGCTAGAAAGGAACATATCGCTGAAATTCTTAGTAGTCAAACAACGATGCGTCAGGAGGTCGTGGGAAGCTTGACGGAGATTAAGAATGCCCAGAAGAAACTAGAAAGATCAATTCAGGGCATTGAGAGGAGGCTACAGTTTTATGAAAATCGAATCCAGAGATTAGAGACAACAGGGCAGGCTGCCCATGACTTCCAGGCTAACTTCCAGTTCAACATGACCACGTTACACAAATCCATTGCAGCTGTAGAAAGAAGAACTATAGGTCTCGGGGACAGAGGTAGACGTCAACTTAATCATATACGTGGTTTCCGAGACAGCGGAAGAAACAAACGATTTACTGTACACAGCAACGGTGACAAATATATTTGAGCAAATACTTAACGTCAAAGTAAAATTTATTGAAAGGCTGCACCGATTAGGAGGAGGAGGCTCGGACCGCCCAAGACCCGTGATAATAAAACTTCATGAACTTTACGAAAAGATGAATATCCTGAAAAACTGCTATAGACTTAACGGGACTGGATTTCTCGATTCGTGAGGACTACTCGATGGAAACTAGACAGATGAAGAAAGTTATTGTGGGACAGTAGTTCCAACATTAGACTGGACAGAGTTAAGGTATTCCTGGTACATGAGAAACTAAGGATCGGCAAAGAATTATTCGCGTGGGATGCGACATACAATACCGGGGACTGCATCTTCAGTAAGCTAACGGTTCGTGTTTCCCCGCTCAATTTGGCGGGGAAACACGGGCAAAATTAGTTTCACTGCTAGATTTAGCGGGAAAATTGACGTCAAGTGAAATAAGTACCAATTCAATTTCTCGCTACTTCAGTAAGCTAACGGTTCGTGTTTCTCGCTCAATTTGGCGGGGAAACACGAACAAACTGAATTTCACTGCTAGATTTAGCGAGGAAATTGACGTCAAGTGGCATAAGTACTAATTCAATTTCTCGCTAAATTTAGCGGGGTGGTTACTCGATGGCGACGCCGACACCGCTTAACTCGGAAACGGGCGCCTATGAGCTGCGATCTCAAATCTATTATTTGATGCTCGCACTTCCGATCATCACGCTTCGTCATATGTCACACGTCAAACATACAACAAATTTCATTTGTCTTTCAATCTTCAAAGTGTGCAATTGGTTAATTGGTCCAAATACCTGGAATAACTTCACTTTAACATGTCTAGCAATAATTAACCAATTATATGAGACTCATGCCAATATAGATCAATCAACTTGTCTTGGCGAGTACGCTATGACATTGCTTGCACGACCGAAACAGGCGCATATATCATTATCAGAGGCAATATTTGCACGCAGCACATGGCAGAAATAAGGCCTTGTTGCGCATATACGCGCCCATGCTCGGCAGTATTTGCCCGCCTGCCAAAATGGCGACATCGGGGGGCGCCTTATGCTCCTCATATAAACCTATCTGGCTACTTGTATCGTCATATCTGCCCCGTATATAAAATATATCAGGGCCGTATCTGACATTTTCGTTACGGGCAGTAACTGCGGTTAAGTAACGCGGGCAAGTTACTAACGTTACTAGCTCAAGAAGCTAGTTATGGTTACTAACCGCATTAATATAACCTAGTATATTACATTACCTTTAGCTAGGAACTGACTCTAACTCTCACACGACCTAGTAACCACTACCGCTAAGCAGTACCTGTCTGTACCTTCAGAAAGGAAGGAACCTTCCTCCTGGCAGGAAGGTAAGACGTTTCCTCCTCTGTCGACGCACACCGTAATAACAAAAGTAGTTATTGGGGAGTTTTAGGAACTGTTTTGCACAACCGATACGGTATGCGATGGGCCCTCTGGTACGAACTGCGCAAGCGCTACCACAGAAGACTCGCGTATGCGCAGTTCGTACCGGAGGACCCATCGTACCGTATCGGGTTTGCAAAAACGGTTTCCTAAAACTCTCTATTCGAGAGTTGTATGGAACTGTTTTGCATCTACATCGGTACGGATACGATGGATACGATCACCAAACGACCTGTTCAAAAACGCGTCATCGCCTCGATCACAAAAATGCAATGTCGCTCGACGAAACAGGACGATAAGGATTCAAATATGTGCGAAACGAACCGTCGTTGCGTATTTAAAGAGCGAAGGGCGTAAAGTTTTGGCAAAGAAAGATCCTAAAAAACGAGGATTCACTAAAACAAAAAGTTGTAGGTGTGCAGCAACGAAGGATGTTTTTATGTCTCCTAAACCATCGGAAATAACCTCTGCATAGTGACCGAGTGTTCTGAGTCGTCGCCTTCTGGAACCAAAACGTACGCGTAGTTGTAAGTTTCTGGCCCTCCCAAAGCCACGTCGTTTTTATTCCTCTCTTTTGTTGTCTTGTACACGGGCAAGTTACTAACTTAACTAAGTTACTAAAAGCACGAGCGCATAAGTTATACACTGATTGAGCTTAGGAAGCTTTATTATTTATACTTTGTGGCTCCTTGTGATCGCAGTAGCGCTTCGGCCAAAGCAATTTCCAACGCAGTTTTCGCTGCTATACCGTATCTAGCTCCCTTACCCATAAACACTGACAGCGTGACGCGAAAGTACTAGCCCATGCTATAAATAAGTTGAAAGATCAGTGTTTACAAGCTGAACCACTGCGTCATGTCCCGACCACATTGTACTGGGTGTAGTGACGATCGGTTCCGGCCGCTGCGACCACTCGTATGTAGCCATACAGTATAGATCATACCTGGTATGTCTCACTGAGGCGCCACTGAAATTCCTAAGGCGATACAAAGTAAATATAATATCTCACGGAGGTGTATTAGCTTTTAAACTATACGATTGTACTCTAGAAACACACACACACACACACACACACACACACACACACACACACACACACACACACACACACACACACACACACACACACACACACACACACACACACACGCACACACGCACGCACGCACGACACACACACACACACACACACACACACACACACACACACACACACACACACACACACACACACACACACACACACACACACACACACACACACACACACACACGCACAGCACGCACGCACACACAGCACGCACACACGCACACGCACACACACACTACACACACACACACACGCACATCGCACACACACACGACACACGATCACACTACACACATGCAACACATGAAAGCTGACTGTCACTCATACATCACATACACACTACCTTATGCAGACGTTACTTCCGGATGTGTAGGACATATGTAACCTCC
The DNA here is from genome assembly GCA_037355805.1 of Ixodes ricinus. NCBI lineage: Eukaryota > Metazoa > Arthropoda > Arachnida > Ixodida > Ixodidae > Ixodes > Ixodes ricinus. The sequence goes on along the minus strand of JAZHYW010002465.1, from coordinate 293,783 downwards.
TGAGACCCCTTGTCAGCTGCTGTGAGCAGTGAGTGAATTTTAAAAAGTCACACTCCGTTAATGAGGCTAAGACCGCGTGTACAACCAACTGTATACTTGAGCTCTCTGCTGTATCCAAAAGATGGAGCAAACTGGCCGCCGTTTCAAAAAGAAACTAAATGGCCGGAACCGATGCACTAGAGCTTCGCCCAGCACGTCCTTTAAGTAATTTTTATCGCAACTTCTATTTTGTTTGATAATCTAACTCGTGTCGTAGAGCGTTAAACTAGATGTCTAACCGGCTGCGGACACTGCTTTAAAAGTTTTCATCCCATAAAAACATTTCAAAATGTGCTCATGTTTTTATGAACAGCCGGCAGTATGACATGCCTCTCTTCATTAGTTTTGTACGATATTTCGTGAAAACAAACAAATTGCATTTTCCCCACACTGTGGAAAAACGGTCGGCGGAAAAAGTTTCAGTGTGCTGTCATCATGATTTCATGGGGAAATGCGTTAGTTATTATCTAACTCAGGATAAAATTATGAATTTGTTTTCTCAGTCGATTGATATCGAGGACTTGTCAGGCTGTGATGAAAATTACATGGGTCCTAACGGTACAACTGTACAAAAAACAGTGAATCAAGGTCCTCTGACTCAGAAGAACCCGATGTTGATCCACCCAAGAAAGGCGACAAGAACATCGAGGCGTCATCAGGAGGCTAGATAGAAAAAAGACATGCAAAGAAACATTTAACAAAAAGAAATAAAATGCAATGAAAGTTTCCTAGAATTTGATATAGTATTTAATTTCTTATTTAGCTTTCATTCTATCCGGACGCCCCTCCGAGATGACGACACTCTCCCTGACACCCATGATGGCTGTACTCCCATCAGTTACTTCACGCAGCATTTTAGTGAGGACTTTTTTGACTAGCTCGCGTTCTACACCAATCTAAAAGTTGTGCAGGACAGTGGAGGCGTCAATTCTGCACTTGCCACGCCCGAAAAAATAAAGAAATTCTTAGACGTGTGCTTTCTTATGGCGTGTCTGAAGCATGTATTGAAGAGCGGAGACCAAAGTTCCTGCATCTGCGACGTTAGGTAAAGATATCGTGTTTTGTTTTTTTCACTAATGGCTGAGGTTTGTTGATCTGCTCTCCGTGAGCAACGAAGAAAAAAGGGACACACTTTGGGAGGCTAGACCTGTAATTGACATGCAGCAAGGACAAGAACACTGGAGTATGGATGAGCAAATGGTGCCCTTCAGCGGAAGAGTTCAGATCCGTCATTATCTTCCTAGCATACTGAATCCGGAAAGGTGCTAAATTTTTACGTGCACCAGGGGACGAAAACGTTTGAGGACAACGACTTTCAGCCAAAATGTGGCGTTTCCGCTCAAGCTGTGCTGAAACTTCTTGAAGAAGTGGAACCTGGCCATGTTCTTAACTTGATCGCTTTTTCACCAGTGGATTGTTACTGGATGAGCTCATTATCGGGGGGTTTGATGATACGTGCTGGACAGAATTCCCGCAGAGGTAAAACGGAAATTGCCATCGGACAAACAGATGTCTGAGACAGAAAGAGGCATTCATATTGAGTTTGTCACAGAAGTTTCCTCTCACATGTGAAGTGGCTCGACCAAAAGTGGGTGATTTTACCGTCCACGGTGGATTCTGCGGAGCCCACAGAATGTTGCAAGCACTGGTCGAAGACCGATAAGGCTTACATTAAAGTCCCTCGTCCAGCTTTGGTCAAAACTTACAAGGAAAACATGGTTGGAGTGGACCACTGCGACCGCCTTCTCAGTTACTTCCTTTTGAGGGCTCGAACCAAGAAGTGAACCGTGAGCTTCACGTTTTTTGCGTCGACCTCGCCATTGTAAACTCGTGGTTTCTGTATTATAATGAGCGTACCCAAACTGAGAGCCCCAAGAAAGACTTCCATCAGTCTTTCGATTTCAAATTCCAAATCGGGAAGAGACTGCTGGAAGACACTTGCAACACAAGACATGATGTTAACGAGGGAAGTTCTCACGGGAAGTCACCAGTTGTATCAGCAAAAGAAAAGATAGTCCCAGGTCCTCAAACCGAGCTCCGCGCGAAGAATGCAGACAACATTCCCGAAGCAGCGGATGTTGATCCAAAACGGTACCCTTGTTGAAGGAACCACGGCTGCAATACTCATTGCGGAATTCGCTGCTCAACGTGCAATTCGTTTTTGTGGTTTGGTCGCTCAAAAAAACAGTTTTTCCGAATTGTTTATTAGGTAAAAAAAGTACTTTCCTAAGTTCAACGTGGCCCCAATACAGTCCAGAAAAAGTTGTATCCATTGCGTTACGGGTTAGTGTGGAAATTGCACGTCTTTTTTAATCAAGTTGAACGCAAAAAAAAGCTGTCTGCAGTTATATTTTCTTTACTGAAACCAAATGCACAGTACGTGCCATAACAACCATAACAACCAACAACAAATATTCTTCTGACTAATATTTTTCAGGTCTCAGGAGGATAAACACATTTCACTGTATACCCCTAGGACTTTTTTTAATATTCGTTTCTTACAATATTTTTGGCCAAATATTTACGCGATCGTTCAAGTGCTCAACGACGGCTTATTTCTGCCATATTTCTAGCTTCTTCGTCATGCTTCGGCGATCGGAGTTGCATTTGTGTGATTGAGACGAGGATGCGGTTTTGCACAAGTCTTTCAGCGATCGTATCGATCATATGAGTACAAATAAGGGATGGTAAACGGTTAGATAAAACCCTCAATTAACAACTTCGCGGCACCGAAGGTCGCTCTCAAGCTCTGGCACCCAGGTGGCGCTATCAGCGTCAAATTCAAAATCGGCAAACCAAAGGACTATTGCTGAAACACATTTTATTTCCACGCTGATTACATGCACATCCGCACACATGTCATATATTCAACACAGACAAGCAGTTAGAACACAGATCACATACACACAACACACACGCGACGACACGTTGACCCAATCGCTGCCTCATTTGTTACCCATGCGTCTTTTATTTATTTATTCATTTATTTAATATACCTCAAAGCGCCCTTTCGGGCATTGTATGAGGAGGAAGCACACGTTTTTGACAAAAATATAAAACAATAAATTGCGTACATATTTGCCTAAAGACAAGAAACAATGCAAATATACCTACTCAAGAAAAAGTACACTCGTACACAAACAAAAATAACATAATATACCCACTCAAAAGAAGAACACTCGTACACAAACAGGGAGCACCGTGCCAACCAGGCTACAGGAAAAGAAATCCAACTATCTTCGCACATGGAAAGCAAAAAGGACACAATCCCTATGACTCATTCCTGGGAAAAGTGGAACAAACGTTCACATGTAGATTTGAATTCATTTTCATCTGTCATATTTACACCGTGGGGGGCAATGAGTTCCATTCTGTAATGGTAAGCTGTAATGGCAAGTTGCGAAATTGGTTACTGCGACAATTTGATAAGCGAATTTTGTGAGGATGATATTGTCTGGGAATGATGCGATGAGGGGGAAGCGATAAGCGTTCCTTAAGGTTAGTATCAAAGTAATAAATATTGTGGATGAACGCCAGACAGGAGACTTCGCGCCTGGCGTCTAATAAGTTAAATTGGCCCTTTGTTTCAGCGCCGAAACGCTCGTGTAAGATGAATAGTCACTATATATGAAGCGCGCGGCTTTGTTTTGAATTTTTTATATTTTGGCAATCAGGTAATCCTGGTGGGAGATCATATGATGCTGGCGTATTATAGCTGATATCTGACAAAGAACCTAAAAGCTAGAAAACGAATTTCAGGGTAGAGCTAAGTACAACTTCCGTATGATGAATCCCTAGGAACGACTGGCTTTCCCAACTATGTAGTTAATATGATCGTGCCAACTAAGAGTATCGGAAATGAAACACCGAGATATTTATATTTATTTTACCTTTTGCAGAGGGACGCCATTGATAGCGTAGTTGTAATTGATTGATGATTTCTTTGTTGTCACAGTCATACATTTTGTTTTGTCGATGTTAATTCGCATCTGCCACCTGTTGCACCATAAAGCAATAGAGTTCAGATCGCTTTGAAGTGTACAGGTGTCGGCTGTATGTACTATATTTTTATACAGCCCACAATCGTCTGCGAAGAGTCGAATCAACGAAGAAACGTTAACAGGAGAGTATTTTTAAATATGAGAAAAAGAAGGGGTCTCGGCACGGAGCCCTGAGGCACGCCAGACTTAACATCAGTGCTTGATAATAACTGATTAGAAATTGCAATGGATTTGGTTCAATTGGTAAAGAGTTGTCTAATCCAAAATATATGTGAGAGGTCCATATTCAACGTTTCAAGTTTTTGTAATAACCGCTGGTGTGGTACGCAGTCGAATTCCCGAGAAAAGTCTTGAAATATGATGGTCTGTTGGAGCGAATGAACGGTTTCAAAACGATCAGTTACAAGCTCGAAAAGTTGCGTTTCGCACGATTTGCCTTTTTTAAAGCAACGTAGTCCCTCAAAAAGAACGTTATTCTCTAAAAATATATTAATAATATGACTATATATGATATGCTCTAAAAGTTTACAGGGGATGCTCGTTAACGATATAGGTCGTAGTTATTTAAGAATGACGTGTCACCGGACTTGTGAACACGAATAATTTTTGCATGCTTGCAGACATTCGGCAAATGCGCTTCTTCGAGGGATTGCTGATACAACAAACTAGTATGTCGCTAGAAAATGGCTGCGTAATTTTCATTAATTTAGTGTTAATGCCATCTATGCCTGGCGAATAACGATAAGGGAGACATTCGATGATTTTTCCTATACCACGTGAACAAACAGGAATCTTTTCTAAAAAAGCATGGTCATAGGTCAATTCAAAACAAGGTAACGCAAACATTTCGTTGGTGAAAACTTCACGGAAACATTCATTAAAATTGTTAGCAGTTTCAAGGTCGGTACATCTATTTCCCTCCGCATTCGTAAAGCTACAATTAGAACTTGTTTTCAACAAATTTATGCAATTCCAGATTTTTTTTTTATTTTACCGAAGAAGGCCATTTAAGTTATCTCTGCAGAAAGTTGTTTTAGCTTTTTTTAATTTCGAGAGCACATATAGATGAATGGGAATTTACAAGTCCCAAGATAGATTATTGTTCCTTTCCAGGGCCCTGTTGTACAAGTCTTTCTTTTGTTAAGCAGAGACTTAAGATTTTAGAAAACCGCGGACGCAAAGGGTTGTTCGGAATTTTCATTCTTGGAACGAAGTCGTTGAGAATACAATTCAGCTGATTTTTAAATGCGGACCAGTTTTCTTCGACGGATCGTAAGCGGAAGGACCGCTCAAAGTTATCTAAAGATCCTCTTAACTGTGCTTATTTCATTAGTTTTCGCCTTTGAATAGTCATTAATTTTTTAAACTGGTTGCGGGGGTGCTGAGTTGCCATTGCGACTTGATTACCACCATTTCATGATCACTGATCTCTTAAGAACATTTACGCGCTTAATTATGTCAGGGCAGTCGTAAAATAGGTCTAGAATGGAGGTTCTTCGGGTATACGCTCAAGAACAACTTTTGAGAGGTAAATATATTTAAAAATATTCAGGAACTCTATACACTTGGAAACATGTCTGCAGTCTGGTAGCGGTTCACAAGAAATCCAGTCAATTCCTGGATAATCAAAATCTCCACCAAGAAATACAGGACATCCTGGGTAACAAGAAATAATATCATCAAGGTTAATACAAAGATCACGGACAAAATCAACGGTAACATGTGGCGGCTTGTAGCATACACCAACCAGGACATAAGAAAACGAAAACTTAACGCGAACCCAGACCATTTCCAGATCGGTTTTTAATTCGACAATGGACAGAGTGAAAACATTTTTTAACAGCGATTAGCATCCCTCCACCTTTTGACTGCAACCGGTCTTTCCGATAAAGCAGATAATCTTTATCTAAAACAAGCTCACGGTTATCAATATCACTTGAAAGCCAAGTTTTCGTTCAAAGTATGACGTGTGGTTTACAGAATTCGATCGAACACAAAAGTTCTTCTTGCTTGAAAACAAGGCTCCTAAAATTAGCGACAAGAAAAGCCACAGTTCCCGAAAGGTGCTCCTTTGCGCGACGTCATGATTCAGCAGGTGTAAGCACAAAACTTGTTCTTTCCTGTTCAATCACATCACCCGATTCTGCATTGTAAAAGAACATACGATTGCCAACAAAAAGCTTGTCAAAAACAAGGCGCACACTGGTCTGGGTCGAACGGAGAGGCTTACCGTACTCCGGTAGCATTTTACGAGCATGACGAATGTTAGGTGAAAAGTCTTTATCTATCCAAACACGCCAATTCTCGAGTTGTTTCAGCTTTGATGCATTTTCAAGGATATCATGCATTTTTTAAAGCTACGGAAGTTAACAATGATCGGACGAGGGTAGTCCTCCCCTTTCTTCCCAATTGGTGCACGCGCTCGATTTCTCCGGCGTCGATTCCTAGGTGCGTTTGAATAAAGTTCTTCAAAATTTGGTCAGATCCGTTCCACGATTTTTGCCTTCTTCTGGAAGGCCCTTGAATATCAGGTTATTCCGGCGTTGTCTGTTATCCAGCGCTTCCAAACTGGTTGGCAGACAACTAAGACGGTTACAGGGGGCGGATATCGATTTAACTTTATTTTCCAGTAAAGCTACTTTTGCTTGGATACCGACAACGTTGTTCTGAGCCCGTGCCAAGTCCTCTAACTTTTTTTCTAAATGAGTCACTCTTTCAGTAAGGTTTTTTACCCCTACTACAATGTTAGAAGCTTGGTTGCATTTGTACCGTTAATTATGCTCAGTGAACTGTACAAGTTTGTCAAGCGTGTTTTGAAGTTCCTCCAAGTCCCCGGGGCCGGGATTCAACTCCACATCACCGGCAAAAATCAAAACGTTGCACAGGCACAAAGTAAATAACAATACGTGAGCTCTGAGGACAAAGGCTGATGCCCACGAAACAAAAAGGTAGCGTCGGCTTGAGCCGTGCGCGAGAGAGTAGGAAAAACACCATATCCGAGCGCAATAAACGGACAGGTTAACGCCCATGCCACGAAGAGAAGAAACACAGGGGATTTGCAGCCTTACGTTACAGTTTGTCTGACTAGAATAGTATGTCAGAGCTCTCACCTGCAAGGTCAGACAGACAGGGTTTAGCCGCTAGGCCTACTAGGCCGCAAATCCCAGTGAACAATGGTAAGATAGTCCTTTTCGTAGCAATGGATGATTTCGTAGGGGCAGATAAAAATGAAGGACGATGCAGCGAAGCTGAAGCAGATCGATGCCGGCGTACACTCTTCTTGTGAGGCCGTTTGAAACGACGACGAATGTCTGAATTTGTAAGTTGAGACCAACACCGCGCAGGCAGCTGCACTCCGCAAGCTCGAGCATCGACGATTACTGCAAGGTCAGACAGACAGGGTTTAGCCGCTCGGCCAACCAGGCCGCAAATCCCCTGATCAGTTGATCATTTGAAAACTGATCATTTGAAAAATTTCGGTTAATCAGTCCGCGAACGATGTTACGAATATGGTGCATCCTTCGCACAAATATTCTTCTTCAAGATTGTTACTAAAGGTTTCGAATGAATGTATCTCTTACTAATATTAACGGTACGCACAGTGATTACTTGCGACATTTTCTAAAATTATGTTCCCATAGGTTTCCATCATTCATATTCTCGCTTCCCGCATTGCAGGAGCGGCTGAAACCTGTTGAGCGTTTGAGGTAGCAAATAGCTAGTAAAAAGGAAGTAAGGGTCAGCAAAAAGGTATTAACTGCTTCGGTTACGAACTATTTACTACCTACTGCGCGTTTGAGGTACAGCCAGCAAAACAGGCAGTAGCGGTCAGAAAAGTAAAGTAACTGCTGCAGTTACTAACATTTTACTGGCTTTTTCCAAGAGTCTTGTACCCGGTATTGACGACAAGCGCAACCAAAGGCATCTCTGTGGTTCGCTTTTTACGATTTAGGAAACGCACACTCTGAAGACTTTAGTGGATAAGTCTCGAGTGAGTAAGAGAATATCTTATTCAGAAGAACAACAAAAAGGGAGGGGGAGCAAGGGGGGGGGGGTTGTGCCGGCAACCTTCGAAGTTGAGTGATCGGCAATGGGAGTGGGAGGGAGCCTTTCGTTGGCACATTTTATAAAAGGTGTATAGAAGTTCATTTTTTTTAATTCACACATTACATTCATAGAGTATCTCAATTCAGCAAAACGTTCATCTTTATCACAAGCGTAGTTCTTTCTACGTGGGTGGGAACCATACATCCAACTGCGCGATAGGTGGGCTACTTTCCGTGACATTTTCAGAAGCATGGTTCTGTGCAGGAGAGGTACAGAACACGCAGTGCATGTGTACCTGGTTCTTTTTTCATGCCGGTTGGTACTGCAGTTCCTGCATCGGCGGTAGTTGGAGTTTTCGATTGGAAAGTTTTGTCCCACCCCGGTCAACCTGACCTCTTTGGGCACACCCATGTCCTTAGAAAGGAATGACGGTGTCCTCCTCTCTTCTTGCGTGACGTGTGTCCACAGATGAGCTGCCTTGCGAGTGTCCGTCTAAAAGAAAGTTGATCTTTCTTCTGCAACCCCATGGGGTTGTACAAAACGACGTAATTGCCAATTAAAATGTCCACAAAGAAATAAAAATCCTGTGCCACCACTTGAGTGCATGACATCTGATGGCGTACCTCTCCCGCAGATGGTCGAACTTGTCGACGCGTGGTCGTTGAGAGAAACCATTATTTGGTTTTAGGTCGCAACCACCTCGGGGCAGGCGACAGTCGTCTTCGTCCCATCTTTCTGTGTTCTTCAGACAGAAGACATGTATGTAGTTTGCCATATTCATTCGTTCATGCATCCATTCGTTGGCTTATTGATTCATTCAATCATACTACGCATGTAACTCGGTAGATATAGCTTTCTTTGAGATCAGAAAGGCTAGATGCCTGACAAACACTGTTACCTTTATCGATTATCAATGAACATGCAGACTTAGGGTCTGGGACAAACGCGAAGAAAGAACAAAGCCTCCGGCACCTGGCACGTCCGGTGCACGCAGTTGGCAGGATATAAAATAAAAACAAAAGTACCCCCCTGGTGGGAAAGACACATCATATTTTTGTTAGTACCAAAAAACCCTAACAGAGGGCACCACATGCCGAAGATGAGAAGCGAGCTTCCCTACGGACATAGTTATGCCAATCATTATATTGGGAAGTATACTTCCCACCGCCCACGAAAGGGTTAAATTCATGGGCATGCCCGGCCGACTTGGTGTAGTGGTACAACGAGCCCAAAAATGCTTTCACACTGCCTATTCTTCATACAGAAAACTGTCTCCAGACACAGTCTGAGGCTTTTGTAGCGTGAGCTACACTGGCCGAGGTTGAGCAGTTTCGCGTGGCTGTCAAAGAGCCGCGCTGCGCCAGCGCGAGGAGCAGTGACGTCACACGGCGCACCGGATCCGCCGCCGCCGCGCGCTCCGCCGCCGCCGCGCGCGCCTCGCCGGTCTGCGCATGCGCGAGGAGCAGGGACATCACATGGCGCACAGCTGGCGCGCCGGAGCCGCCGCCGCCGCGCGCGCCTCGCCGGTCTGCGCATGCGCTAGGAGCAGTGACGTCGCATGGCACACATCTGGCGCGCCGGAGCCGCCGCCGCCGCGCGCTCCGCCGCCCCCGCCGCTCGGTCGCCCCCGCTTGCTTCGCCACCCCGCGCGTGCCTCGCCGGTCTGCGCATTCCAGAGGAGTGACGTCATAGCCGCGGCAGACGCACTGGAGCCGCCGCGTGCCTAGCTGTGCGCCTCAGCTGCGCAGTAGCCAAGTCTGACGCTGCACCGGAGCCGCTTGATAGCGCCTCTCATTTTGTGCTCATGCTACGTATATCCTAGCATAGCCGAGCTAAGCCACCGCAATATTTTCTTTTATTCGTTTTAGGATGGTCCTCTCGTATTGCTCATACACAAACTCTCTGCAGACATTCCCGAAGCATACGAAACAAACAGCAGAAAGCAGCTCGAAGCAAACAGCAGCATCGAATGTCGCGGCGCGACGGCGTGACCGCTTTTGGGAGCGAGAATTCGAGAAAGAGTCTGCGTCGTCGTTGAGAGAATGCGTCAGCAAGGTCATGTTAGGCTTCTTATACACTACCCTTGGTATCTCAAATATTCGACATACAACGTTTGAGAGTAATCTGGGACCAGACCGACTCGGCAAGGTCATCGTTTCGATGTTTCTCTTTGTCGGAGCGTCGTTTCGACGCGTCTCGTTGTTAGATTGGGCGCCCTCCGACGTTCGTAGAAAATCTTTGCGTCGTTCATCATATGGAATTCTACCTCCCGTTATTCCCTCGCTTAGTTTTCAAGCGAGGCAGAGGGGAGGGGCTTTCCGGGCGGGGCATGCGAAGAGGGGGTGCAGGGTGTCGTAGTGAAGGCGAGCGAGCTCCTCGGTGCGATGCGAACGCAGGAGACGGTGGATGGCGAAGATACTCGTCGATTTCTTGTGGGCGCTCACCGTACGGTGAGCGTGCGTCGTTCTGGTGGAACCAAGGCACCCCAAGATGCCGGCAGGGGCATTGACGATAAATTTGGTCGGCTTTCCCACAATGCTAGTATAGCAGACGTCGTTCAGCCTTTCTCTAGACGTCCGTCTCTCTTGGCGCCGACTGTTCTTGGTGGTCGTATTGAGGTCGTTCCTCTGGCGTCGATCGTACTGGGGCACAGTAGGCGTGTCGCGTCGAGGAGACGCCGGGTATTGTCGGGCAACTGGTAGCGGTCGTCGGGTCATGGCGGCGTAGGTCAACGTCGGCTGCTCCTGGGCGGCCACGTTCACGGGAGCTTTCCGGTGCAAGGCCCGCTGGACCACGCTGCGCACGATCTCGGCGAATGAAAGCGTGGCCGGGCGCTCAGCAGTGGGGAGCAGCTTTCGGAGCTCCCTCGAACGACGTCCCGGATGATCTCGCGTATGTCCGACGTACTGGGCCAATGTAGCACCTTGACGACGTGAATGCAGCGACGCCCGGTAGCCGCTGGTATACTCCTTTCACCCTTAAACGGGTAGCCTACAGAAACGATATGACGTGAGCGCGAAGTCTCTACCCCTCGCTTCAAAGTCGGCCAGCAAGAAGCGCAATCCGTATCACGCTCCTGACGTAAATATTTCACGCATGGTGAAATGTACTGTAGTTATGAGCCTTGCCACTTGGTGGGGTTTAGTGCGTGACAATCTCTCCTAGTAGCAATATCCGAGAACTGTACGCCCTGTGGCCCATACATAGCTTGCCCACAACATCATTTGCGGCCACGCCGGTATTTTATGTGCCACGAGCGTTCGCTTTACCGTGTTAGTTTCTCACAACAGAATTGGCGGCTCCAGGGAACCAGTAAGTAAAAATACTCGTCAGTACCCAGCAAAGACGTATGGTTGACCTTAGAGCCACTGAATTAGCTACTCTGAGAGTATCGGTACTCTGTTCCCCGTTATTGTTGTGGGTGGCGCCATATTGGTGATTGTGCAGAGCAGATGCAACTGCCGATCGTCATGATTCCCAAGTGCGGCTTCTTCAGCATTATATTCGGTGTTAGGAAGCTCATGTAATACTGCTTAGCTCTGTAACGAACTGTTTAAACGTTTGTGGAAGACAGAAAAGCGTTTCATGCTATTTCAGATAAAGCTTTAAATTACTGGCACCTATGATTTTAAGCCACAAGATGGGTAAGTGTCGTTACTATGAAGCGTAGCTTATTTAGTGGCACTATACTCTGTTTCATACTTAGCGTGCAACGCTGTCAAAGCTACTGGCGCGAGCGCGTGGCTTCATCTATGGTTTTGTTTGCGCGAGAACTCGTGCAAATGATCAACGAGATCAAGCCCCACGCTCGCGCCAGTAGCTATGACAGCGTTGCACGCTAAGTATGAAACATAGTATAGTTGGCCTGGCAGAGGTCCCCGCATCCTCAGATCAAGCTCCTACCTAACGTCTGAAAAGAACGGCGATATCGATGGTGTGAAAAGCACGTCGCAAAAACAGTGTGGGGCTGAGCCTGCATCCAATAGACCTAATGCTACATTACCCAAGCATCAAGGAGAATGCAGGGATTGGTGTTCCATGCGCCACACGCGCACGCCTTCTCCGTATAAAAGATTCGAAGTAAATAACCAAAATAAAGCGTTGACGAACGCGCGTGCAACATGATATTTGTTTGAGGTATTTGCTTTAGAAGAAGTTACTACTTTTTACGCTAGCGCGTGCGGCGCGTGGAACACCAATCCCTGCATTCTCCTTGATGCTTTGGTAATATCGCAATAGACCTATTGCAATATTACCCAAGCATCAAGGAGAATGCAGGGATTGGTGTTCCACGCGCCGCACGTGCTGGCCTCAGCAGTAGTAAATTTTCCAAAGCAAAAACCTAAAACAAATTGTATCTTGCACGCGCGTTCGTCAACGCTTTATTTTGGTTATTTACTTCGAATATTTTATACGGGGAAGGCGTGCGCGTGTGGCGCGTGGAACACCAATCTCTGCATTCTCCTTGATGCTTGGGTAATACAGCAAATGGGGGGATCGGTGGCCGAGTGGGCTGAAGCGCACACCCAGCTCGACGCGCGTGGAGCGAAAGCTCGCGCTGCAGAACTCAGGGATCCTGGGTTCGAGCCCCACCCCGGCCCGTTTCGATCTGGATGAGCATCGTACCGGCGTGCGGTCGTGTATCACTACTGCGTGGTGCACGTTAAAAACCCCAGGCTAGCGGTTGTACCGCACTGGCTAAATTGCTCATCTACAGCGAGTGACTCGTCGCAACTTTAAATGGCTGACCAACTACACGCTGTATAAACACCCCCAAACCCAATTTTTTACAGCAAATGGTCTATAGGTCTATACACCGACCAAGAGAGCTCGAGGTAGCTGCTTTCAAGCGTTGTTCTGAAGAACGATCGAGCGCTCGCGCTAGAATTGCTTGTCACAAATCAAGGAACGGTGGCGCTTGTAGCTTTGGCTGCATTGGCTGCAGTCTCAGCTTATGATCATGCTTTGCTAAGTCACATTCAGGACTAAGTAACTACACTAGAAAGCCATACTGCCGCGAACTGGTGCTGCTTCTAAGGATCTCATGACGTGACGGCATTTGGACGGAGCTTCACAGACCGCTACCCGACGCAATTTTCAAATCTGTTCTTTCGTTTCAAAATTAGTTTTCTTGACTTCTCGGCCTGCAGCGCAGAAACACTAGTCTTGGCTAGTGTTTTCTGGGCGGCCGGCACTACATGAACCGCATCTAAGCAAAGATATGAAAGTGCAGACATTTTGTTTTCGTACCTCTTTAGGCTGAGACTAGCGCGAGCTCGCTGTCTTTGTAGTGCTTTGGTTGCGCGTGCGCACGCGTTAATAATTCTGTTAGCAAAGGCAGAAAGCTCGCGCTGAAGGCGGAGCTTCTAGTCTCAACTCAAGGGTGAACGGAGTTTAGTGCGACGCTCATGCCTGAAGGGCACGATCGAATTTCCATGCACTCCTTCACGAATTGTTTGACAGTCGCAGTTGTACTGCGGACGAGGCCCACCAAAAGTTTTATTTTACCACTCGCATGAGGATCATCAGTTTCTTCAGCACAGGAGCTTCGGAATCCGCTTGGCTGTTCATTCGAAGTACGTCCTTGACGAAGCTGATGATGCTCTTTTGGGGCCTGTACCCTTGTCTGATGTAGCTCCTCAGCGCGTTCTTGTCACTGCTGGGTCGCAAAAGCTCAACGGAGCTCATGATTGCATGTTTCCCAGGTGGTGAACGTCGTCTCATGGTTTTCATACCATATACGTGCCGTTCCCTCGAGAGAGAAGTATATGTTCTGCCGACGACGTTGCTCCCTCGTCCACCCATTGCGACGAGCAACTCGCTCGTACTTCTGCGTAGTCGTCGATCTCCTCGAAGACGTCACCGTGGAAAGGTGTTGGCGTATCAGCTGCGACGGGCAGGAAAACGGCGGGGGATACAGCAGCAGGGGTGTGGGTCGGCTGTCCATGGGAAAACATATCCGCGCTCTTCGACTTCTTCCTTGGTTTTTCTCCAATGAACCATATTCCGGCGGCTGGCCTTGAGTATGGCGGATGGCTCCACAGACGGAAGTTCTCCGGGGCTTGAAATGGATGTTGACGTCTGCTCCTCGGGTGCTTACAAGAAAACGACATAGCAACTTATTCTGGCACCTGCACCAGAAGTGTCGCGGATGGAAAAGGCTCAACTGCCGTAAACTGAAGATCAAAATTTAATCGGTGCACTTGTGCCAGAAACGACAAAAGGAATGAGCGTCGAAACAGAAGCAGCGAACGTCTCGGCGTCTCCGTGGCAGCTTGACGTAGCGAGACTGCGAGAGAGAGAGCGTGCATCGTCGTTGGGAGAGTGAGTCGGCAAGGCCATGTTGGGCTTCTTATCCACTGCCCTCAGCATCTCGGATACTCAACCTAGAATGTTCGATAGTGAGCTAGCACGAGGTTGATTAGGCGAGGTCATGTTGGCCTTTATATTTTACGCTCGGGGTAAGAGTAAACTCAAAGCTTCTAGAAGTACTAAATACTTTACTAGGGGAATGCATACCACTGCGCTGATTTGCATTATACAGAACGCCTACAGCGCCGATACCAGCCCTGACGGACGGGAGGTCCGCGTCAGTCGACGCCACTGATCTGTCGAAGCGCATTCGCGTCAGCGCATGCGCATCAGCGGCCGCTGTGGTGTCGTCTCCGAATTTTCCGCGCCGCACCAAGTCTTTTTTTGGCAAATAAGCTATTATCATTATCAGTCGCAGACAATTCATGACTACGCGCTACGCTACGCCGGCGGTAGGTTCGCCAGTGCAAGCCAGTGTCTCGGGGTGTCAAACAACGTGAAATGTGTTGCGTGGTGTTTAGTTTTATACTTTTTTGAACGATGCACACAATATACCCCGAGTTTCAGCAAACATTAGTATAGTTTCAATATCTGAATTTGGCTTTTAGAAACAAGAACATTCCCCGATTTTGTTTATTTTGCCGTTTATCGTTCAAGAGTCAATAGAGAGTTTTGTAATAGGGGGCCCCAAAGAAATAGCAGCTCACAACTGCCCATGCGCAGAACCCAAACTCCGTTTGGGGTTTGAGCCTGCGCTCGACCCCAAAGCGACATTCGAGATATGGAGTGGGACCCCCCCCGGGGTGGGGCCGGGTTGCGTCGGCCAACATGGCGGCGCCCTTTCCGCTCGCTTCGGAGCAAATTTGTCATGGTCTCTGCAGTATAAGCCAATTTCATTGCCAATGGATGGTGCAACCGGCTTTCGCTTTGCTTGATCTCGCTCAAGTCACAAAGAATGAGCGGTGCGCTCGCCCCATTTTAAAGACCGTCCCTGATTCTGGCCGTTCCTAAGCCCAAAGAGACGCGGTAACCGTTGGCATGGCAACGTATTGCTACTCCGTGCCTCCGAGTGAATTTCGTTCGTGGCACGATTGCTGCATCGAAGATAGGCACCGAAAAAATAAAGACGAGAAGAGACGTAGACACTGGCGCTTAAACAAGGACGAGAAGAGACCTCTCTTCTCATCCTTGTTTTTCGGCGCCTATCTTCGATCATAAACCAACTGGCCCAAATTGCTATCTTAACGATAGCTGCAGCTTCAAAACAAGTATTTCAATGTTTCAAAGTCGCTCCATCTCAGATCTAAATAGAGCAGCTGCTCGCAGAGCATGCTCACTCGCGTTCGTGTCAGTCTCGGCATAGTTGAAGGCGTAAATCTTCGGCGACAAACGGTCAAAGCGCACACGGACGCCCAAAAATTCTGAGAACGAGCGCCAAATTAAAGTGCGATGGGTTGGATTGTTTTTGCTGAATACAGCTGAGAACATTTATGATTTTAGACTTTTCTCTTGTTTTAGCCGGCTTTATTGGGATATACCTAAACTATTATTTGTAAACAAAAAGTACTTGCTAAGCGCACATGTTTTACGTGTTTCTTTATATTTTTTCTTCTTGATTATTACGCTTGTTAGCCTCATTGGCGCTGCAAGTCGTAAACGGCAGACCCGTTTATACTGAGAGAGTTTGGCTACATTGGCTTAAAGGGGGAAGTGTAACGGACGAAACCGGAGAAACGGCACAGCGTTGGAAGACGGCCGCGGGTGGCGCTGGCGCTTGCAGCACCATCGTTCCGGCTATGTTTCCGGCTTGGCCGCTTGGCCAGCTTGGCTCCGGCCAGCTCCGGCCGATTCGCAGCTGTCGACTTCACTGTCGTCTGCTAGTTTCACATTTTATTCACCTACAAACACAAATCATGTCGTTGGAAGTTCACTGGAAACAAATAATTGTTTGTTGAGGTATTTATATTATTTATGAAGCGTGTTAGGGTGCCTCTATCTGCCATCCGATGGAGGCACCCTAACGAAGCTGCGGATCAAAGCGCCACCTACACCATCTTCCAAGGAGCGGCCGTTTCCGATGCATGGTGGAGGCTACGCGGTAACTACACGACCCCTTTACGCCACTGTAGTTGGCCTGCTTAAGGAGATTTTGACAGCCTGGCAACTACAACAAAGTATTCTGATAACCGGGGGATGACTACTTCCATCCGCCATTTTGTGGCTCTGACTCATAGGAACTCTATGTGATTTCTCAAGAATAAACAAGACAAAGAAGTAACGCAATTTTGTGCCATCGAGAAACCCGCTGGGTCTAGCGGGCAACAAGCTCCGCTCTTTGGCCAAACTCTCTCAGTATAAAAGGCTCTGGGAAACGGAAGCGCGCTGTGCTGCGTTGCGAAACCCCTCTTCTCTAAGCCGTCCACGCCAGCCTTGTCGCGTTTGGGTCCCCCAATTTCTTAGGATAACCCAAAAGTTGGGGCCCCCTATTCTAAATCTTTCTATTCTGTTCTTTTCTGTATTGCGTATGTTATTTCAATGATGTGCGCCACTAGTATGTTGTAGTCTTGGAATTTGTATCTTATAAAGGAGGAAACACCATTTTTCTTTATTTTAAGGCGCTACCGGTTACTTGTCGGCAAAGCATTTAGTCTTTAGTCTTTAGTCTTTATTTATTTGGCTCTGGATAGCCGCGGCACCGCGGAAAGGCAGCAGCCCGTACCATGGAGGCCCGCGGTGCCGCGTCTTGTGAACATGATAATTTGATGAGTATAGGCTCCTTGCACTGACGTCACATCGCATACTTTTGAACACCATGTAAAAGGAGGAGTGGGAAGCTGCTTTTGTAAGAATTTTGAGTGACAGGTTAATCTTCTATAATCTTCTGGGAGGAGAATAGCGACGCCTGTGCAAATCCAAGAGGCACAAAGGAGGATCCTGATAAGAGGGAGCTCCTTCTTTCCCTTTTCTCTGGAGGGCATCGGAAATGACGTCATGTGCAAGCCACGTATATACATGCATGATGACGACGACATGGATTGTTGGTTTTGGGGAGGATGGCAGTCCGATTATCAGAAGTCCAGATTTCGTGGAGGCGGGTTGTGCGGGTCAGCAGCGAACCATGGGGATCTGGCACGCCGTTCGATTGGTGCATGAAGGAGCCCCAGGAACATGATGGCGCTGTTGCTCACTGGGTCCACTGGGGTCAAAGCATCAGGCTCCAAGGATGTAGCCCAGTCAAAGAAGAAGCTGCCGCCTCGGAGGACACGAGGCCCAGGGCTCGGATTGAGGCACCGCCGTCGCCCGGTGTATCATCCTCTCAATGCCGTCGTCGTCGTGTTCTTTATTTATACGCGTATATATGTATAAATAAAATAAGATAGATAAAATACACACAACCGAGCTGCCACCGGCGCGCCCACCAGCCACTGCCTTAAAAAAACAAAAAACATCATCATTTACTGACCGACAGCCAGGACCTTCCCGACGATAGATGGCTCTCGCCAAGCCCCCCAGTTCAATGGGGAAACGTCCCGGCTGCGGGACGTCCAGCCATTCGACCCAGAAAACCAGTCCGCTCCGAGGCTATTGTATTTTCGAGTGGAATTTATTCCCCCAGTAAAGTATTTGGAAGTACAGAGAAGCGTTCCTTCTATGCCATGCACGTGGAAATATAGGTATAAAGAAAACTAATGCTTTGGGCATGTCCGCAGTAGTCCGCAGGTTCTTGCGTCATCGTATCTGCACCGAACACCGCGTATTTTGTATGGTGTAAGAGCAATGAGGCTGTGTCTCAAGAGGGCCAACCTGCGCTCAAGAGGATCCTCTGGAAGCGTTTAGCCCTTCAGAGGGTTCAGTCTAGCCTTCGGTGAAAGCTATTTGATGGCGGTGTCGCGTTCCTTTCGACTGTTCGGACAGTTCCAAAAGATTTATTGGGAACATCATATAGACATATTTCTGGTTGGGGCAAGACTAAGAAAAAGGGGGTGGGGCATACAGCCAGTTTCTAATTAGTGACAGACTGTTTTCAGATTTATTTGGCTTTTACATGAGGGGTCATTGTGAAGATGGCCGTTGAGGACAAATAGAAAAGAAAAAAAAACTGAAAAGAGGCCGACTGGGCCTCGAAACGCCGAGTTCATAATTAGGGTTTGTTTGGTAGCTAACCTCCCTCCCTTCTTTCCCACGGTGATAATTCTCAAAAGTCATGTTCAATATTTTCGAGAACGTGGCAGTGGCAGACATTACATGGTCCCTGCTGACTCTCTCCTTTTTTTCGTTTTTTTTTCTTCTTATTGAATATGCTTCTGCGTGCCGGCGTTAAGGCGTTGTCGGTCCTGAGACTCGTCAGCTGCCCCTTCTCATAACTATTGTAATGCTTCGACGGAAGCAGGTGCTCGTCTTGTTTTCGGTGCTCAGCGAGGCGTCGCTTTATTTCCTAGCGCTCTTGAGTTTTTATTTCCGCACGATCGATACTTCCCAGCGTTCCTTTGGTGACGACGGGATGAGTTGGGGCGTGTAGCTGCTTACGTGCGGCTCCGTGCGGCTCCCCGTTTCCATGGAGCCTTGGTGTCCCGGGATCCATCTTATGTTGACTCTGCGACCCCCGGCTCGTAGCTGCTTAGGCGTCGTCTGTCTTTATTGTTTCGACCGTGTCGCTTCAGCTGCCGCGCTTGTTGCTTTCCCCGACTGCTTCTTTCGCTTTCGTGTAAAAACATGTTTCGCAAGGATTTTGCTGGAATAAGCCCTTCACTGATTTTAGATGGCCTTCAGTTTGACCTTCCTGACGGCGGTGCCTTTGCCGAGTGACTCGGAGGATGTGTCGTAGTTGTTCGCGGTGTAGTACTCTATAAATGTGTGTTCGTCACATTATGCAACAAACGACCTACTCTAATCCTGACCTGCCCACAGAAGGGCGTGCCAGCGCGCCCTTGTGGTACATGGCCGCGGTGTTAAAGCGTCTTGTCACGCTTTAACACCGCGGCGCTGCGTACTGTGGAAGTACGTACAGCATGAGCTCGAGATAGCGCTCTGCGTATGCGTCCCGGTGGCCGCCTCGCCGTCGAAGAAGTTGAAGCAGGTTCAACTGGAAAAGGAGAGTTTTTACATGCGCGGGGTAACCGGCGTGAGGCAACCGACTTCACCCGGCATTCGTTTCCGCGCGGAAGACCTCGGAATATAGCAGCGCCTTCAGCCGGCATTAAAACGCGAGATGGACGCGTGACCGAGCTACAGTGTGTACCATAAACTAATGAGGAGTGACATGATTGAATATGACGATGTACTCTCTAAAAAAAGTGAGTACAACTTATTTTCTGAAAGGAATATTTCAACGAAATTTGAGATATGCCCGTCAGGTTCAGAAATAGGATGAATATGATCCGCAATATCCGTAAATGGCCATTGCACGTTTGTATTTTGAGCCGGATGGCTGTATATTTCGTCATAAACGGCCCACTCTGGCTAGCGCTCGGAGAGCAGCCAGCGGAGAGCACGTCCCATTCGGCGCAATTGTGGCGTAGTTTGTCTAGGAATGAGCAAAGCTGCGGTGAGGCTGACGCCGTCAGGATGGCTTAGCCGTTCCAGCCACCGAAGCATTGAAGCACGTCAAAGATCGGGCCACCGCAACTAACCGCAAAGCTGCTTTTGAGTGAATTTGGAGGGACGGGTCAATCTTCTATCATCTTGTAGAGGGAGAATTGCGAAGTCCGGGAAACATGAAAGGGAGTCCCGTTGAGTGTGGAATTATTCCCTCCTGTCTTCTCTTTGGCAAGCCGTAGAAATTTCGGAACGACGTCAGGTTCAAAGCATTTATAGTTCTAGACGAGACAGTTATCGTCACTACCTGTCAAAGTTCCTAGACGGGCATTACAAACGAGGCTTTAGCGACATCCACCAGGTGCTCTTTTCTAATCGTTTCATTTGTTTTAAAATCTCTTTTTGCGTCTTTTTTAACAAGATATTGGTGTGCCCGTTGTAAACTGCTCCTTTAAACATGTATACGCCAACGCAGTGCTTACCAAACAAGCCCGCTTTGCCCACACCGGGTGTAGGCACTGCGCTTGCGCAGAAACCGACTTCGGGAGGAGTGAAGTGTTTGCGCATGCGCTGCACTGACAGCAAGGCCACTGCAGTGGCCTTGCTGTCCCTACAAAAATGGCACATCTCGACTTATATAAAAACAGATATGGTTATATAAAAAATTGGGCATATCTGTCCATATCAAGCACATCAGTTTATATAAGGCATATCTAGCGAGATATGCCCAATTTTTTATATATCCATATCTGAGTCTGCCAAAGAGGAGTATGTCTGCCTCCCCTATAAGGCTAGATATGTCCCAATCAATTAATGTAGCCTTTATATAAATTGTTGTTATCTACAAATATCTACCAAAAGTGACTTCTCTTCTCTATAAGAAAAATACCAATTGGATATCCAGCATGTGCCAACTTTATTAATTTTTACATGAGCTGCGCTTTACGCCACTCCTGATTTCGCTCAACTTAATTTCCAGGGAAAGCAGGACTATGGACAATCGCTTAACGAATGTCGATGAAACGGTAATGTCGAAAAAACGTGTGTCTGTGAAACGTGTATCCACGAGTTGGTGGCCGTGGAACGTGTTATCACGAAACACAGGGAGAATAAAAAAAACAGTATTCTACCTGCAGGTGTGACATGATTTCAGACGGCCAATGGCAGAATACTGCTGGTAGAATTTCGGAGAAATTATTCTCCCGGCAGCCAGGAGACAGACACGGCCTAATTCTAGAGGTAATCTGGAAGAGTACCTTTAGAAAAGCGATCAATTGTCGCGAAGTAGGTTGCAACGCACCTGCGTTGACGAGACGGGACTTCAAAGGTGTAATCCGAGATATATGTCGACATGGCCACGGCACAACCACCACTCAAACACAAAAAACGAGAAGGAAGGTGTCCGTGAAGATGCAACACGATGTAGCACGAGCTGTAGGTTGTAGAACCGAAAACTAAACGCATCACAAAAAATTCTTGGGCTTTTCTGAAGAAATCGTTTGTGGCCGATTTACGGGTAGGACTTTTCGAATTTACTGCAAAAGCAGAATCCGCAGTAGCCACGCAGAGCGCAACACACACCAATGTAGATCCGGCAGAACGCATTCCTAGATTGCCCGTGGCTAATGCGTCATCCGTCACACCACGCGACCACGCTTCTGAAATTTCCCGCGCACAGAGAGCAAAGTCTACGGCTGGTTGGTTCGAAAAGCGCGCACGTTCTACCACGCTTTCAGCTTAGGAAGAGAGAGGAAAGGAGAGAAGGAAAGGTCAAACCGGAAGTGCACACACATAAGGCTTATCGGCTTATCTTAAGGGGCCTCCCAACAATGACCACAACGAGAAGTTTTGTCACTTGTACCCAAGGTTGATAGCGCAGTGAATGCTATGAGTGGCCTTGGGCTTGATGCAGGTGCCATATTCTGCCTTGTCACCAGCTTCTAGACTGTAGGCACGTGACCCTAACTGGAGAAACGATTGGCTTAAAACACCCATAGCGTCTACCTTGCTGTCAATACCGAGAGAACAGGCCAGCTCTATGAGGTCTAGCTTTTGAAGTTCCAAAGACGCTGCCCAGCCTAAAATATAATGTTAAATGAAAAACTATGCGCGACTATTTTTGCGCATCTTGTCCACTAAATAAATAGATAAAAAATATATATGCATATATATATATATATATATATATATATATATATGTATATATATATATATATATATATATATATATATATATATATATATATATATATATTTAAATTTAAAATTGTGTACACTGTTAGGTTCGCGTTTTTAAACTTAAATTTTTTTACGAAAGAGTAACACATAAAAGACACCACAGACAGCACATCTTCCGACTTTCAACACACGATGAATCACCGACGCTCGCAAACGGAAGGTTGCGATGCTGCGCGAACAGTTCTTGAAAGATGCTGCATAGGGTACTCCGGGCGCAACGGCTTCACAGCCGTTCGATGAAATAGGATTCACGACGACGAAGTAGCGTCTTGCACCTTCCGTAAACTAACGGTTCGTGTTTCCCCGCTACATTTGGCGGAAACTTAAACAAAATTAGTTTCACTGCTAGATTTAGCGAGAAAATTGATGTCACGCGACGTAAGCACCATTTGAATTTCGCGCGAAATTTAGCGGAGAGGTTGCACCGATGCCAATGGCGACGCCGACATCGCTTAACGCGGTAACGGGCGCCTAAGAACTGCGATTATCTTATGCACTTCGTCATATTGTCACACGTCAAGCATACAACAAAATTTCACTTGTCTTTCAATCTTCAAAATGAGCGATTGAATAATTGGTCCAAATATCTGGAATAACTTCACTTTAAAGATGTTAACAATAGTCAACCAATTACATGAGACTCACGCAATATAGACAAATCTACTAGTGTCTTCGCGAGTACATATAACTGTTTGCTTGCACGACCGAAACGGGCCCTAATATCATTATCAGGGGATATATATGTTACCGATATATGTCGTGAACGGGCTAAATAAGCAGTACTTGGACTTTTATACATGCAGCGACACATGGCCGTATCTGCACGCATATATGGCGACATATGGCAGTGTTTGCCCACTTATCTGGCGATATGTAACCGTATATTCTCCTATATATGCGGTATATGGCCATATCTGACTCCTTATATTATCATATATGGCCAAATATAAAATATATCAGAGCCATATCTGACATTTTTGTTAAGGGTTCTATAGACCAAAAAACAAATGCCAAAAGTTTGTTGTGGTATCCCTTTAAATGTGTAGTTGAATTGTCTCTTCTTTTACTTTAGAAAGGAGGAAATTCGCTCCTCCAATATGGGGAGGAAATTTGCGCCACCGAAAAAGAAGAAACATTGCGAAGCTTTTGCTGGCAGTGGAAGAACACTTTATCTCCTTAACCAACATGGCGGTTCGTAAGCGAGAACCGGGTCAAAGGCTTAGCCAGCTGCGTGGGATTCACCTGACTGAGAGCGCACGGCGTATATACCTTTTCGACTTCTTTTACATGTGCTAATACATTCCAAATATCACTCTTGAAGCACCGGCTCTATCTCTTGCAGAAGAAAGACGACAGTGTTCACGTGTGGCGATCGGGCGCTAGGGCCATGTAATGTTATTGATGTAGCTTCCGAAATATGACTCTAAAAACGGCAAAATAAAAAATCAGCAGGACTCGTTTTTATTTACCTTGCATTGATACATAAACAAAGGAGTATGCAATAAAATGCATTGACATACACAGACACAAACACACACACACATCAACACAACAGGGACACCAGTCAGGCACACTCCTCTGCGAACGCCCAGTTCACCCAAAGGCCATGTATTGCAGTCTTATTTTTTGTTCGTCTTGATTGGCTACTACCATATTGGTCGCGTAAACACGTAGAGTTTGATCAAATATTGCCCCTACTTAATATTTCTTAGATATTTTCCGAGCGAGTAATTTGTTTCTTGATAGACCATTTGCTATTTTACCCAAGCATCAAGGAGAATGCAGGGATTCATGTTCCACGCGCCCCTTGTGCACGCCTTTCCCGTATAAAAGATCCGAAGTAAATAACCAAACTAAAGTGTTGACGAACGCGCGTGCAAGATGCGATTTGTTTAAGGTTTTTGCTTTAGAAAAGTTACTACTGCTGATGCCAGCACGTGCTGCGCGTGGAACACCAATCCCTGCATTCTCCTTGATGCTTGGGTAATATAGCAATAGGTCTATTTAGCGCTTTCAGAGAGGCCACAGTAGATTAATTACTAAAATATTTTAATCAACTTTTAATATAAATTCGAATAATCATGTTCACAATAATGTATTGGCGGTGATTCCTGTTAGAGGCTATACAAAATATTAAATATGAGTTAATTATGCAATAACCACGACGATTGTATTCCCATCTAACGTCCGCCGAGCCCCAAAACACACGGGGAAATCGGCATTCATGCATCCGCCATTGCCTTTTATTATTAAAATCTGTTCGATTTAAATTAAAAGCACCCGTTGTTACGTTTATAACCTGAGGAGACCGTGATTGAATCACCGCGCTCTCGCAGGGAGAGTCCGCAACACCATCGCTCGACAGAGAGCCTCTCAATGATTGGTAACCAAGGCTTTCGAACACCTGCCTAAGTTACCAACGTCAATGAGTTTTCGCCCTCCTCGTCTTTTGACATCAAAAAGCTGCTGCTGCGACGACAAACCTCCGGGCCAGTGACAGAGGCTGTAGAACCTTATCTTTATCGAAGCCAACAGCCACAACCAATCATACCAGGATCCAGCTGGTGTCGGAATATCGGAACGTCACCGCGGCTGTTTAAGGTTGACCCGCGGACTCAGCAGGCGGAGAAATAATGGGAATGATCAACGCTACCATCCTCTAATAATGCCTCATTAAACTTCGCCATTCCTTCAGCCCAAACCCTGTCTTCAGCCCGTGCGTCCCCCAGCGCCCACTGCTATGGATGATCCGGATCGCTTGGCGGTTCTGCAATGTGCATGTTTTAAAAATATAAATAAATATTACGACAACATGTGGGCATGAGTTAGTAATATAATATTCTTTATTTCCAGACATTCATGTGTCTGAAGGGCTGCGTCGGAAGACCACACAAACAATTCGCACAGACACTCGTGACTGTTTACGTATGGAAATGCGAAAGCATTGTAATCACTTTGGTGAAATGTTTTTGACATGCATTAAAGTTCTTTCTGCTGATTTGATGTGTGACGCGTGGGAGGCAGCGCGCTCATTTTATACACTCCCGACGTGGCGCCACCTCCTCTTCATTGGCTGTGCCGTCACATGCCCAATAACGCACGCACTAGGCCCCACCTCTAGGCAGCCTGATGGCTGTGACGTGTGCCTTATGATGTACCGCAGTAAAGGCTACAACCGCGAGCTCCTTGCTCTTGCTCTAGGGCACATCTGGGCGACACAAGCTCTCGCGCATTAAGGACAGCTGCCAACGCTGCGAGCTCGCGCTTCTGGCCTTCGCTGCGGTACATCATAAGGTGAATGGAGTATAGGCACACGTTTATTCAGCCAGAATCGTGAAGCCGCCGTGACATCGGGAAAGCGTGCTGGTCTCGCACCCCGGAGGTCGGGGTTCGATTTCCACCTAGGCCGAAGTGTACCGAAGTCTCTTACCAAAGCCATTATTTACTTTGTTTACAGGAACCTCAGCGAGATATTTTATGGCAATCCGAGCATTTTTACGAATTTTTTTCCTTGCGATATCGACTATTTTCGGTACCATCGCTCGGTGAAGCAGCCGCCGATGCCGGATTTTATCGTTGAAGGAATGGGCAAAATAAAAAGATTCTAGTATGTCTGGAACAAACATAAAAACAGTTTTTGTAAGCTAAAGTTGGGTTCAAAGTACGTGTGGTGAAGTCGAAGGATGATTTGGAAAACTTTTAGTTTTTTCTTTCGGATTTAAAGGCTGGTTATTTTGTTAATGCCATGAGTGACAACAAGTATTTGTTATCTAAAGATATTGGGCTTATCTTTACGCAGCAAACAAAAGTGCCTTGTTCTTTATTTCACTTAAATGAGCAATCAGTTTGAAATAAATTTGATGAACTAGACATATTTTTGGACAGTTTCAGTTATCGATTTGATGTCATCATGCTTACAGAAACGTGGTTCAAAAATACTGATGAAGCCGATAAATTGGAGTTCAACAATATATTCAATTTAAATCATAGTGATAAGCTAGGAAAGAGTATAGCTATGAATGTAAAAAAAAAAAAAACTTCAACTTTTCTGTGATTATTGATTTCACAAAAATTTCAAACAACTACAAAATCGCTGCGAACTAGGTGCTACAAGCCCGCGCTGGCCCCCACCAGGTGTGGGCACTGCGCGTGCGCAGAAAACGGATTCGCGTGAAGTAAAGCTTCCGCGCATGCGCCGCGCCGTCGACAGCGCCACCGCAGCTGCTTGACGTCAGGGCCGCGTGTTGGTTTATATTTCAAGCTGGTTCACGGCAAGTTCGTTTTGATCTTGACAGAAGAGCCGGCCTCGCGCATCTACACACAAAGACCAGCTGAGTTCGAAATCATTTGTTTACCAACATCCAGAAGTATAGAATATTGATACTGGCATGATGTCCCTTTAGTCGAGTCATATTCCGCTGTTATAGTTCAGTAACAGATACATTTTGGAGTTGGCATGTGACATTTCACCTGGTTTCTTGGTAAACATGTTTACGCCTACGCTGAATAGGCGCTCAACGAATGCGCTCGACGGTACTGACGTGTTTACCCTGAGGAACAGCCCATCCACAAGAGTAAAGTTGCTTTTATGTTCCGTCAATAAAAAGTTGTGCAGCACCAAAAGGAACCGCAAAAGCTCATCATCCGCCCGTGAACTTGAGGTGCGTCCATTTTCAAAGCCTTCTATAAAAAAATCTTCCTCGTCTGCTGCTTTCGCTGCTGGCTAAGAAGCGAGGCACCGATGATCAAAGCCGACTGCTCCGAACACTCTGAAAGAACGCTCTGACAGCCTTCAGGGCCGTCTTTCGTTTTACTTCATGCGGAATCCACAACATCTTGAATCTTAAAAGCAGTGCAGCAGCAGCCAGCAGGCCCTTCTGATTTATCACAGGATAAAAGCTGCACTAGCAGAGGTCATACTAGCAAAATAACTTTCGTCCTGAGTTCTGGGGAGAGAAGCTTTTGAAACGGATTACTGCGCAGGAGACGTCGGTCTTAAAACCACTCGACCAAAGGTTTTTCACGTTTTGCTTTCGCCAGCGACTTCGCTTTTTATGGTACTTTAAAGAAATCTACGAGATTGACGCGTGTCATTCCCCATCCCATAATGCGCTGCAGACCTGGGCGCTTATGTTGGGAATGGCGCTATACATCCTTTCATATGGTCTTGAATTCTGAACAGAGAGAAAATAAAGCGAACAGAAAAGAAGGCCATTACATAACCTGTTCCCTTCGTACTTAGGGTCGTCGTAATCCGTTAAGGCGGTGGTCCCACGGTGGCCATCTTGAACAAGCCATTAGTTCAACCACTAGATGGCGGCACTCATCCGTGTGGCCACAAAACTGGCTCGTGCCACTGATGTTCTTCCAATGCTCGTAAATTCCTCCTTCCTGCTGCTTGCCCGTGAACGTTCAGCGCTCAGGGCCTGCTCTCGCTGGCGCATATGCCAGCAAACCTGCCAGTGATGCTAGCAGTGCCCAGTTCGCCCAGAAGCGGGGCCCAGCTAGCTCATCTACCCGAGCGAGAGTTCCAATTTGGGCGAATTTTCTTCTTTGATACTAGCTTTGTTCCGCGCTGCAGGGCTGGCGAAACGATTTCGTTAGAGTCTTACGAGCCTGTAGCTATCGTTCGAACTATTAAAGAGTTAAAAATATAGTCACTCAATCAATGAAGAATGTTATCAAATGATAAAGAACATTTATAAGATAAGCCTTGTCAGCATTTCGTGAACAAAAGAGCTTTTGCACGACATAAACATTTAAATTTATTTTCGCTTTAAGTCAGATCGCAGCCGACATAACAGGTCAATGAGGCCAATCAAGCAGAGCCAGAAAAACACTACGGCAGAAAGATGAACGTCGTTTAGTGCGTTTGTTGTCACCGGTTTAATCAATCGACCGCCCATCATGCGCCGCGGCCATACACTTTTAGTATGCATGTTTGTGCTTGTGTACCTCGTAGTCCTTGACGGCATTTTGATTTATAATAAAACAAAGAATAGAGGAATTTTTTTCAAGACGGGAATAAACTTTATTATCAATTATCTGACCTTATAAATTACTACCCCAATATTGTTGAAATTGTACAATAAAGTCGAAGAATCCGCATGTTCAAGAAAATAGTAAAAGCGTATTTCTTAGCAACAGTGACCTAAACTTAAAAATTGTTCCGCGAGTGGGTACCAGATTTCGAAGTGTTTTTTAATAGTGCTTTTGATAATTTTTTCAATATAAATTAATTATGTTGATCATTTGATGTTGAACAAATCTACCAATGTCTTTCGTGTATCTTTATATATATATATATATATTCTGTTTGAATGATAACACAGGAGGAGAATTTTAGATTAACACTGACATTGTATGTTAATGAATGTTATATCAATAATGTCAATGTGAATGATTTCTATTTTAAACTTTTGATGATATTGATATGAAGTATTGTGATTATGATGCTTAGCTAATGTAAATTTGAATATTTTTTGTATAATTGCTTTTTATAATCAAACTGGGCCTGCACACCGTTGTCTGCTGTAAAAATGGGTTCATGGCCTTGTCAGAAGACGTTTTAATGCGAAACGATTATTTGCCTGATTACGCCAAAATCCGGCATCGTCGGCGGCGTGACCGAGCGATGGTACCAAGAATGGCCGACGGCGCAAAGAGCTAAATCCTTAAAAAATGTTTGGAGTGAAGTGAAATTTCCCAGGGAGGTTTCTGGGAACAAAATAAATTAATGACTTTGGAAACGACTTTGGTACATTTTGGTCAGGGTGGGAATCAAACCCGGGCCTCCGGGGGGCGAGAAGGGCACGCTTCCCCGAAGCCACGGCGGCTCCACGGTTCTGGATGACTAAAGATGTTGCCTGGTGCGTGAGTCATTGGGCACTTGACGCTGTAGCCAACGGAGAGAAGTCGCCGCCACGTCATGAGTGTTGAAAATGAGCGCGCTGCCTCCCGCGCGTCACACACCGAATCAACAAAAAGAACTTTAATACATGTCTAACACATAAATCGAAAACATTTTACCAATGGGACTACACTGCTTTCATATTCCCTTACGTAAGCAGCCTAATCTGCATGAGCCGAATTTTATTTTGTGTTCTCTTGCCGCATCCCCTCAGACAAATGCATGTCTGGAAATAAAGATTGTGATAATTATTAACTCACGCACACTTGTTGTAATTTGTATTTGTATTTTTACATCATGTGCACGGGAGAACGGCCAAGCGGTCCGGATCATCCACAGTTCAGTGTGTCTTCACGTTCCTATGGCCGTCTGCACGTTCACGTTCAAATAGCAAAACACCGTAGACCGCCTTCTCTTTTCAAATGACAACGAACCGTAGACCACATGAAGTTATATGCACGCTGTCTTCACGATAATTGCAATATAAAATAATAGTAGGCTTCTAAAACTTACAGATATAATGGGTGTTCAGGCTCAAATGAAACAGTGTAAACAGGACATACAAGGTGATGTTCAACATTGTAACCGGTAGAAAACGCTGACTATTTATGTCTGATTTACATATTTCAATTCTGCTTGAAAGGATCAGTTTCGACGCTCAGCACCACAGTTTCCTTCTACAATTATTTTGCAGCACGAGGGACCTTGCAACTGAAAATAGCGAGCAGAATCACCTGGAATCTTTAGGCCATTCATAAAAGCAATGTGATGCTAGCGGCAACCAGTTGGAGCTCGTACCAAAACATTGAGTGCAGAATAAGCACACGCTCGCTAGGCCCCCGTTCCGCAGTTTAGGATCAACGATTCGTAGATCGCGCAGTGCGGATTGCGGGCAGACTTGTTCGCAGCGCGTTACAAGTTACTTGTAGTCAATTTCATTTTATAGTCATTTTGTAACGACTTCATTGCTATTCTTATGCTGTAATGCTTCTGTAATTCAAACACTTTTTTGAGTAATGAGTTACTAGTGATCCATTACTTTTTTAACTTCAGGTGATGTTTCTAAACTCAAAGAAATATTGTTCTACTAGAGCCACAAAACCGGCATGCCTGTGAGGTTCAGTTTCAGAAAACGTTTATTGAATTTGTCACCCAGGTATACATCGAGAGATTTCTTTTTAACTGAATTTTCAGGAGGACCAAGCAACGCTTGAAAGACATGGAGTGTCAAGTTGCCGCGAAGCAATTTCTGATATAAAAGTGACACTGCTACTATTTAAATCAAAGAAACAAAACTAAATCAACAGGAAAACGGCACAATGAGCGTTTGGCCAATCCTTAGAACACGTCGCGGGAAAGCGGTTTATTCTACCCTTTTTCTGAGTGCTAATATCAGCCACGAACACTGGCTTTTTTTGCCTCACTGTGACGAATAGTCACTGAGTTTTAGACATAACACTCTTCGCAAGTTGTTTGTGAGTAGAATAAAGTTAAAAACTGAAGAATCTCTGCAAGATGGCGGACAGAACAGAACCGGCGCAATTAAAAACTGGAACCTTAAAAAAAAAAGGCTGTTTATCTATCTTGTAGTGAAGGGAAATAAGTTTCACTTCGTCGTTGCTAACATATTTAGTTCAAGGTTTGCACCATTTGTGGTTTCGGAACATGGCGGCATCATGTTCCGAAACATGGCGGCAGGATGTAACGGAAGATGGCGTCAAACGGTGTGTTTGATTTGTTTGTTGTTGTTTGTGAAAAGCATGGTGGATGCTTGAAGTCGCTGCATTCTCAATAAACATCGTCGAAGCTGACAGTCGGACGGTGCATCTATTTACGTCAATGAAGGAAATATTAATCCCAATATCAGAGTGTTAATCTTGTTGCTGTTAGTGAAAGAAGGCGACGACTTCAAACTTCCACCATTCTTTTTATACACAACATCGAATTTTCGTTTGACGCAATGTTATTTTCTCGCCGAAACAGTGTTACAATGCCCAGCTCTCTGCGAAGTGGCGTAGTACGGGAATTTGCAAGCATTCGTGATCTGGCGCACGTCACTTCGAAACATGATAACGTTTGTTCATTTCTGTTAAGAAAACGTTTGTGTAAATACAACGTAAGTAATTTGTTGTTAGATGTTTTTGCAGTGGAAAGCTAAACTATCCTAAGAGGCACCTAAATTCTCTGATGTGGATAAGAAATTTAGCACGCCGGTACAATGCTCATCCAGATCTAAATGGGCGGTGGCGTAGTTTTAGTTGATGATTCCTTGGTTTTGCAGCGCAAGTTTTCGCTTCACGTTATTCTCCTGACCTGCTGATGTTTGAAGCACAATGTGCTAATGAACATGCGCTTGCCCCGTTCAGCAGTTTGAAGAATATGGGCCGGGCTAGAGTGAACAGACGCGACATCTTACGGCCACTGCACGGGGAGTATAGTTGCTCCCTGCGACGGGAGCTCGAAGGGGTCGCTATAACCCTACCGCACCTCAAACGCTTTAAATCCTTCTGAGAGGCACCTCCTCCTCGCCGTGTTGTCCTCTATGCTCCGGGGTGGATTCGGAGAAGTTTCTAGAGAAATTATACCCATATCTTATGAGGCCGTCTGCCTCCAGAAACTTATGCGGAACACCTTTTTTTTCTTCACATCAAAAAATGAGTTTGTATTGACAAGCATTTGATTATTGTAAGCCAAAACTTATCTCAATCGGCTCACTAAAGTTATTTCCAGCAAGTATAATTGCACATATTTTTTCTCGCGGTGGTTGGGGAACAGTTGTTCAGGAAGGCTTAGGCGGTGTTGGGCATAGTAAAGCACCTTGATGCTTCAAAAGTCGCGCAAGTTGCGCCGATGAACGAGGCACGTGCACCGTGCAGCCCTTGGGAAGATCATAGCGGCACAGCGCAGCACTGAACTATATTTCAGACGCCATGTTCTTCACAGAAGTGGCGCGCGGCACGTGTCTCGAGCATTTCCACCACAATGAATGGCGCCACTTTTCCCAGGATGGAGGGCTTTAAGCCATGGTAGAGTTCCTGTAAAGGCTCTTTACGGGAGCCAGAGTTCCGCGTTCATCCCCGTAGCGCCGTCTTTCCTGCATCGCAAGTTGATTCAGCTCCTCACGTGACTTAAATCGGCGAAAAGCAGCGCCGCGCATTTGAGGCGCGCGGCGCGCTCAAAAGCAGGCGAACGTTCGGCGGGGCGCGCGCAACGTCTACTTTCCTGCACGGCACTTGCTCCGGCTCATCACGTGATCGGATCTCAACGAATTGCGGCGCGCAACTCTGGCTCCCGTAGGGAGCCTATACAAGAACTCTAGGGCATGGTATACGGTCGCACCCCCACGCGGCTAAAGAAGACCCATTGCTCCTAGGCGAGAGTGAAGGATAAACCGCTCTCTAGCCCGGTCATAGAAGAACATGGCAGTGAAGCACTGAGCTTCTCGCTTGATTTTATTTCACAACATTGATTGCGGGGACTACCAAAAACGAAAGGGAAGCGCAGGGAAACTTCACGAGTTGTGATCCTGGACCGGCTTGATAGAACAGCGTCAAAGCTGACACTAAGTGAAAGAAAGCACTGCAAAAGGTGGGGCGCGCGAGTGCCTTGAGACTCGGCTTGAGACCCACTCAGCTCGTGCGCCAGCTTTGGCAATGCTTTCCTTCCCTCAGTCTCATCTGAGACGCTGTTTCTAGCAAGTCGGCTCTGGCAGCTTATCATTAGTTGCAAAGGGCGAGAGTCATGGTTGGTGTAAAGCGCAAAGTGGAAGCTTGGAGTCATTGCAATATTAAACCAACACCGTGAAATTTGATCGTCTGACATTATTTTTATTTCAATAAATGAAATAAAAAGTAATCCAAAGAAAGCCAACCTAGGGAGGGTTTCGCCAATGCGCAACTGGCGCAACACTTCTGACAGCGCACTTCATGGGAGAGGGGTTCATTTGGCTCTCTTCCTGAGCCTCAGATTTGAGCCTCGATGACCAGCTGTTTGTTGCCTTACCGCGAGGTCCAGTCACTGCGGTTTGGACATAACACTCTCCGTAAGTTGTCTACGAGTAGAGTAACGTTAAGACTAAAAATCTCAAATCCCCGCACGGTGGCGAACAAAACAGAACCCTCGCGCGGTTGAAAAGCTGGAACCTTGAAAAAATATCTGCTCGTTTTTGTTAAAGTGAAGAGTAAAAAAATTCTCTTACGGCGTCGCTATCTTATGTAGTTCAATATTTGCCCCTTTCGTGGTGTCAAAACATGGCGGGCAGCATTGAATAGCTTATTTATAGGCACTAGATAGATGTTTTCGAGAACTTGCTCCTAACCCGGCTTGTGACGCGCTCCTCGTTTTTTTTTCTTGCAAGACTAATTGATTTATTGCAAGAACGAGGAATAAGAGCGAGGAAATATTTGAGATGAGAATCCTCTGCGCAAGGGGCAGAAGCAGCGCCACTTTTCCTGAGCTTCTCCACCTGGAATTTCAGCCACCTTTCAAAAGATTGCGCAAGTGGGCGCCGTCTGCTGCGACAAAAGGTATTTTAATATTTAAGAGAATTAGTATGCTTTAAAAAAAATTACAATAATAGAAAGTGGTTTTAGTTTGAAAGAGAAAAAACTTTAATGAAAGAGTCATTGCTTAAATAGCTTTCCTCTTCTCGGAAACCAGTTTTTTACGTACGGAGTCGAGCTTGAAAACAGTAACCGATTTAATATTTTTTTAAACAAATTTGAATAGAAATACAACAATACCAGCCTTACAGAGAACCAGCCCAGTTCCTCTTGCATGCAATTAAAAAAATGAGATCAGATGAAAGAACTCTATCAGAGAAAACCAAGAACGCGTTAAGCGAATTCTCTGAAATTTTATCACAATCAAGTGGTGTTTACAAAAAAAACTGATGGAGTTGCACTTCCAATATTTTTTTATCCTGAGTTCCCTAGGTTACCAGTAGCATTCCCTCAAATGTCGTGGCTGCATTATGAAGTGAAACTGAGTCACGACACTTCAAAATAGCACAAAAAGGTTCTTTTTGAATAAAGATTAAAAAATTTGAGTTCGCTACTTACGAAAAACACGTATTTACGAAACTAGACGAGCCCCTTTCTATTCAATAAAAAAAATAAGAACGCGTCTCGGATGCATTACAAGTCTACAAAGTTTGAATGCATAAAGGTATGTCTTTGAAAATATCGAAACTTGCACTTTTTGTTTTCTTATTGTACGTTAAGATTTTTTAAAAATGGATATCACATTCTACACTAAAAGAGTGATGATAAATTTTCAATTTATTTGCATTAAAAAACGAATTGCCTGGCGCTCGCACAGACGCGACATTCGCACCGCGAACTGGAGCGTTAGCACAGCTGCCACCGGTATTATGGTTGGGGCCGTAGGACCGCCCCCTTAAGCAGATGCTGTGGCCACCACGTGCTTGCGGAAGGGTCTATATTGTGTTGGTCTATGTTCTAGCGTTGTTTTAAATTTTTTTCGATTTTGCGACGGATGCAGCTAAGTATTGGTAACAGGTGGAATACATTCCCTACCAGCTTTGGTATTCGTTACATAGTCTATATTGAGATTCACATGGTACCGTACATGACGTACGAGAGACTGGGAATGCATCAGTTCATTTGTTCTGTTTCTCTTCTAGGCCTCACCGACGGCATTCAGAAGGCCATTTGGACCGCCGAAAAAAGGACTTATTGAGTGGCGGCTCCTTTTAACTCGAAATAATATATAAATGAAAAAACGTTTCTTGCGAAATTCTTGGATATCGCCGACAACACAGGCCTGCGGAATCGATCACAACGCAAAATGACTTCAGCGAGCAGGAAAAGGCTGACGCCACGCACTAAGAGCATAGGACGCAAGTACACCAACAGAAATTCTGGCGGGATTTTGTGCATCGAGTTCTTATGTCACACCACCCTACGGATGAACGCAACCCTCCCCCCCCCCCTCCAAAACAAACTTGCAGCAAAAAATGCGCAAAATATTCTGCAAATTGATTGCAGCAGTTGCACTGTTGATTTATGTTCTTTAAGGCATTTTCTTGTGGAGCTTTGCTTTTATGGGATAGCTGTTGGTGCCGCGCTTTGAGAGATGTCTGCAACGCGCTTACTACACCTTCTTCACAAGGGCGCAGCCATCGAGAATGTCGTCACTTCTTGTATGTGGTAAAGCATCGTTTTGATCTCTCCACGCCGCTGGAAGGAGTTTACGAAAAATGCGTTATTGTCACAGATTCTTGTTTTGCCTTAACTATATTTTCTCGCATATTCCAGGTTGAAATGTTTTAGTCATTTTTCGTCCGCATTCCAGGTATGAAACCCATGTGATATGAGAACGACAGGAAACAGCAAACGTCTATACACCATTCCAATATTTACTAGAGCTCAGCCCAGCATGCGATATCTTCAGCCCAGCACGCGCATGTACCTCACTTCGGAAAGCGCGCAAATCACGCGCCATACGCACGAACACTGATAATAGAACCGGCCAGCAGCCCTTTGTTTGCAAAGGACTATAGACCTTTTTCGCAAGGTCGCCGCCATCTTGAATTGTCGTCACTTCCAGCATGGGCGAAAACATTGTTTTGCCGTCGCCACGCCAATACAATGCATTTAGGACAAAAACCTAACCGTCACACATTCTCGTTTTGCCTCTCCTCTATTTTTCTCTATTTTCAGGTTGAAACGTTCCGATATTCTTTCGTCACCCATACCGGATATGCCTACTTGGCGGTCGGGGGCGAGAGTAAGCGGAAAAGGTCTATACTCTGTTCATTCTGAACCCTTTGGGGCCCAGTATTGCTCAGGAGCAACAACTCAAGAATGACTTGATTTCTCCCACGCCTTGTGAACCTCAATAAATTTAGTGCCCTCTGTTGCAAGAGCGAGCATACCTGCGCTTAGCAGTGAAGGATCGGATTGCATCTTCAAATCAGATCACTTGTCCTCTAAAGCAAAAGTTGACAGGGAAAGTGAGGTATGATGGCGTTCACCACTGACCTCAAGACTCTGAGAAGAACAACAGGCGCAAATATTGTAAATCCTGTAACAAGCGTCTCTACTGTGTGAAGTGCGAAGTGCACCTGTGCCTTCTGGTAGGTCCTAATTTCTTTCACTCATTGGACGTAAAATAAAGCTGCAAATGCCCAATGTTGCTCACAATCAACTTAACAAAAACATGAGTACGAAGAAAAAAAAATTAGGTAAGGTTTATGTTTATTTCTATGTTGTAAAACCACGTCAGTATTTCTAGGTTTCAGTATTTCAAGTAAAGCTCTGGGCATCTCACCCAAACAATTTAGTGCTCTTAATAAGTGGTGCACAATCTTTCCACGAGCCAGCAGCCACCGGTGTGCGCGAGCACGCGTGACGAATTTCACTTAGTCCTCCATTCACGCTTAAGAGGACAGTGAAAGGTATGGGTTCCCGTCAAAAGAAGAATAAAGTCAGGCTTTTCATCTCCACTAGTGGAGGCTACCTGCTTGTTAGACCAATTAATCGCATATCTTTTACGCCAGGCGACACTTCGGAAATGAAAAGCGTGTTTTTGTTCTTCGTCTCCCCGGAACCCACACATCTCACTGCCATTACATCCATTTCCTTGCGTGTGCTCGCGCATACCGGCGGCTGCTTGCTCGTGGAAATATCGAGCGCCACTTATTATGGACACTGAAATGTTTGGTTCAGCATCGGCTGCGGTCCCACGGCAGCCATCTTGAACAAGGCGTTAGTTCAACCAATAGATGACGAGACGCAGTCGTGGGGTGGCCGAAATATTTGTTCACGGTGGGATGGCTCGAGCACCATCGCGTTCCCCTCGTGGCCTTGCTCGCGCCGCTGCCAGCTGTGTTCAGCTGGCTCAATAGCGTGGCCCAGCAAACTCATGTATGCGAGAACGTCAGGCTGGGTAATAATTGTTCTTTGATTTAGGGACATGAGGCTCGGCGTTCGCCATGGGCTTTCGCAATAAATCGTGTCAATATTCCGTCAATGGAAAATTCTTCTGCAGGAATGCATGCTCAGTAGACTCAATCTTCCAAGACACCAGTGGAAGCGAACGTCCAGTAAACTGCTTTGTGGTTTACGGTACTTACCTCATTATTATAATGACGAATGAAAAGTGACGTCCAGAAATATTGTGTCTCACGGGATCCGGAAGACGTTGTAAAGTTTGTTACATCATAGTTCCCACAAAACAAACGCCGTTACAATATTTTCGGAAGTACCGACATACATAATGTTGTAAGAACAGCTTAGGAGGAATATGATGAAAAGCATCAGAATAAATAGGAAGACGTTTATTTGCAATAAAGACGCTATGAATGAGCGGCGTTTAGCGACGGAAAGTGATGAGCGTTCGATAATTTATAAGTTTACATGATTGCTAATATGACATGTGGACAATCAATACCTGTTTTGTCGTGAGATGGAGTTGTGGGGATGACCTGATATCGGACGAGTCGTGGCAGACGAACAAGCAAGTTTCTTCTCAGCGAATGGTAAGCGTCCAATGTCAAGCACAGCACGTCACTACCGACGTTGTCGACATTTCGAACACTTACCGCATTCGACAAAAGTGTTGGCACCTGGACCAACTTTGCGGAAAGACTGAAGTCTTCCTTGAGTCCAGCGCCATCATGAACAGCAACTGAAAACAATCCACTATTCAGTCGGTGGGTGGCGAAACGCATCCGCATCTGCGGAGTCATGGTCGAAGCGTACTCTAATGGTTGGAAGTTTACACGATGCATGCCACGATGTCCAAACACGTCATTAATGTTCTACGCTCTCTTTTCGCTATTTTTGCCCTACCGAAAATACTTTGCTCTGATAACGCGTTGAATCTTTTCTCTAATAAAATAAACAAATTAAAAAAGGTATCAGGCATTACATTAGTGCACCATACCATCCTGTAACTAACGGGCAAGCAGAGCAGATGGTGTGCGAAACGAAGAAAGCCCTCTTGGAGCTTACGGAAGAAGCAGTTCAGTGAAGAATCGCCAGGTTCTTGTTCCGGCAGCACGCGACGGTCTCATCTTCCACAGGAAAAACACCCGCCGAAGCAATGTTCGGCGGACGAACAGCCACACCCCTCGATTTCATGACACCATGGCCTACGAACGAAGATCGAGAGATTCCCAGATAGGGAGTAATGGCAGTTTATTCGATCGGACAACTCGTCTACGTAAGAAATTTCAGCGGAAGTCCGGCCTTCTATCTAAAACTTGAGTAAGAGGCTCCATTTTGGTTGACCAGAAGGTGTCATCCCTCTGAATACGTCAGATATCAATGCCCATGATTGTAAATATAGTGAAATCACAAAACTCTCTTTGTGTATTGTGTAGCTGCCCTTGTATTTGGTAGTAGAATCTATGGGGGTGACTCAGACCTTCCACAAGAGGCTCCTTTTCTTATTTTTTGCCTCATACGCGTTTGCGGTTTCAGGAGGCTTCAAGAATCTTTTGGAGCGGGGATATTTTATCTCAACGAGGCCATTTGTTCCAAGCAGTCCATCAGGGGATGCTGCTAAAAATCCGTGCTTCATATTAACGAATAAGGCGCACTTTTGCATAGTGCAGTTTTCCTGTTCCACGTACAGTTGCAAAGCAGCATCCTTATTGATTTTACCATATTCTGTTGCGGGTGAAAAAAAGTCTTTGGGTACACGATACTTGAAATAAGTCTGGCATTCTACGTTGTAGTTCGACACCCACTAATGTCGTCGTCCTTATAAAGCCTCATCATTTAATTATTACTTCATCACCTCATATTGCTCTTCATCAATGGTAAGTACAATAGGCAACCGCCATATTACAATCCAAGAATTAAAAAAAATTTAGCCGTTCAGTTTTTTATTGTTTATTATTTATATAATGTTATTACGTTTCAGTACCTCGAGACAACCGACGTCCATTGTCTATCTTCAAATGTACCTGTATATAAATCGGCACATTGATACTTTAGCCCCATATTTTGACGAGCCTTGCACGAAAAGCATGTTTTTAGAACGGAGCTTGGAGATATATTTTTTTACAACAGCATGGGTCTAAAAATTAGACCCATGTTGTTGAAAAAAAAAAAACTATCTCCAAACTTCGTTTTACAAACATGCTTTTCGGCAAGGCTCGACAAAATATGGGGCGCTGGAGAAATGCAGCATTCTGTGTTAAGTCCTTATTTCGAACTCTTTTTTCGCATTCCGCCCATTGAAAATCATGCGGGAAGGGCCTTAGAACGCACCTGGTATCGCTGCGGCGCAGCGTTCTTCCGCAACATCAAGTTCGTCTGCTTTCCTTGCCGTCACCATGGCAACGAACGCCAAATGAATGGAAGCACGCACGGTACCGCCGCGTGAAGCCAGCAACAGCTGACGCCATTTTACGAACGCCGTCTGATAGCCAAAGCCGAACGCGGTGTGTCAGATCAACCGCCCCCGCCGGTGCGCCGCTGGCAAAGACGACGAAGCTGAGACACGCCGACGGCGATTGAGCAAGAAACAGCACCGCGGGACGACTGCAACGGTGGCATTTATTCGAATCAAAGGCGTGAAATAAGCAAGAACAATTTTTATTTGAATCATAACACTCGACACCGAGTTGGGGACCGCATACCTTTGCTGGGTCTTTCCTGTGAACTTTTTACAGAGACACGAGGTACCGCATTCAGATAACAGCTCCGTTTGCAAAATATGGGGGCCCTGAAAAGGGCCGTTTAGACAGCTACCAGAACCTATATCTGACGTAACGAGCACTTGACAAGCGGCTGGCGCTTACGTCGTCTTTATGCATGCAGGCGGGTGACGGGCTCAGCGCAGCGGATCATTCGAGGTCACCGGGGCCGTTAGAATCCTCGCCCTGTCTGCGTCAGGGCTCTAGATTTTGGCGGCCGCGGCGACGAACGACTGGAATCTATCAGTGTTTCCGCGCGCTTCTCTCTCCTCCAAAACATGAACTTTGCAAGGCGACAAGTGAAATAGTGGCTCTCGCACCGCCCAGATGAAAGAGAGTTTTTGACGTGGGCCCAGGTGCCCTCCATCCTATTGGTGTGCGCACCAGTGTTCGCGTCGACAAAGTGCAGCTTGTGGTTGACGGTGAGGTGCGTGAAGCGAGCGTCATCCACGGTTTCCTGAACCGTGTTGAGCCTTGCGTGTGCCTTGAGTATTGTCAGCGGGGTGTAACGGGGAAGGCCGGTGATAACGCGCGCTGCGTTGTTTTTGAAGGCTTCCAGTTTCTTCCACTGTGTCTTGGTGAGTCTGTAGTGGAGGGCACCATAGCAGATCCTGGATACGTGAAGGTTTTCACCATTCGGCAAGCCACCTATTCGTCAAGACCACATCTGGTGCCACAAAGCCTTCTTATGACGTTGAGGGCCGCCTGGCATTGCTGGGTGACCATTGTCAGCCAGGTCTTGGCGGTACCGTCTTCGTGGAAATAAAGTCCTAGAATTCGTACCAAATTCGTTGAATTGATCGGGCGGCCGTCGAGGGTTAAGTGAAGACGAGAGCTCACGTCTGCCTCTCTTTCTTTTTGGGGGCTACGACTATTCATGGAATAGCCCGGGGCTACGCCCGGGCTATTCCATGAAAACCTGGAATAGCCCCTGCATGGTGCGGAGTAGTTGATCGACCGTAGCCGTTGGTGCGGGAGGGTTGGGTGGAGGTGATCGACGACCGCCCTTCCGTTTCGCCTGAAAGACCTGTTTAATGGGTTTCGAGCTGCCCAAATTCTTTAGGGGAGCTGCGCGCCTTCGCGCCGTCTCCCGGATCCTGCAAAAAATGTCGATTCTCTTCGGGCAGTACTTGTCCGTGGCCAGATGCCCATTCTTTCGGCACATCTGACAGAAAGGAATAGGGGAAGGGCAGGTCACATGGCCTTGGTCGTCGATGGTCTCTTCGTGGGGCTTGCCGCACGTGGAGAAAACCTGAGGCTCGGGAAAGATGTTCTGCTTGTGACCGATCTTGTGACAGTTGCTGCATGTCACAGCACGTGGCCTCTATGGATATACTTCCAGAACGTTTCGTCTGTACCAAACGTTTCGAGGTAGATGAGGTCCCTGGAAGGTGATGAGTCCGGTTCTGCTTCCGCTGCTCATTGGTCGAGCTGCCAGTACCGCTGGCCCGTTGGATTGCAGTCCGGCTAGGAGAGAAGCGTTGTCTTATCCTTTACCTATCATGTAGATGACCCCGCGGATTTGACAATCCCCGATGGCTTCGTACGCCTGGACGGCTAGGGGTTGTTGATCGGTGATTTGGATTTCCTTGATGGCCAGTAGTTCCCGTTTTGTGGTCTCGGACTCCGTCAGGACTGTGATGGTGTTGCTTTCCTTGGCGGTCTTGATGGAGACCATCTCTGGCTTGAGACCGATCGGCACGTAATGGCCTCCACTAGTCCTCTCTTGGAAAGGGCTGTTACGTCGATTTTGCTGCGCGGACGCAGAGTGCCGACGTGGCGCTCACGAGCTTTAGGGACTGGCGAGTTCTGTCCGGTCTTTGGGACTGGATGCGCACTCAGGCGAGCTCACTTGGTCGCCTTTCTGGCAAGTACTGTTGTCCAAAGACCACCAGCATCTTGATTTGCTGCTCTTTTCTCGACGCTAGTTGAGAATGCATGCGACGATGAGCGTGCCTTGCGTTTTCCGACGGGGGAACGCCTACAGAGGTCTGAGTGGTAGTCGTCGTCGTCGGTTGCTCCGTCGTTTCCATGTTTACGGTTTCAGGTGCTCTAAGAATTCCCGCCGCACCTGCGCTTTGCGGTTTTTCTCCTGTTGGTAGAGTTCCCTTTAAGATATTACCCTGCTTGCAGTGAGGGTGACAATTCAGCGTATCGTTGCTTCGCTGTGACCTTGCCGTGATGCCCTTCGAAGCCCGTTTAGAACGGAGTTCCGAAATAGCTCTTTGGAGGCAAGCATGCATGTCTGCATCGGATGTTTGGTCAAGGTAGTGGCCTACCACAGACTTCCACGAGTTCAACATACCCTATTGCGGGCCAAGAGCTGGCCGTCTTGGAGGTGTTGGTATGCCAGTGAACGTCACCAGGGCTGGGTCCAGCTGGAACCATGATGGAGTGGTAGTGGCAGGCGTTGCGGAACCTGGTTCAGCCGAAGGTAGGGACCAGGTATTGCGTAGAGCTGCAGCAAACGTGGCTGCAGCGTTATCTACCATAGCCAATTTCGATTTTCGGAGCGAGCTGAAAATAACGTCCGTTCAGAACTGCGTCTTCTTCTTTCTCCCCATGAAGTGAACAGGGATGTATTCTTTTCCTTTTCTTCTTTATTGTTTATAGATTTCAATCATATCAAATAATGAACACATTATATCACACTACGCTTGTCTAAATATTTAGCTTAGATTTATTAACCTGACCCAGTACCTAAACCCTTCATTTGTCCCTGGTAAATCTTCCAATATATTTTCTAAATGTGAAGGTAAAAAGACACAGACATTGATGATGATACAGACACCAACGCCGCCCTCGACGATTATCTGAACATTAGAAATCAGCAGTTTTGTCTGCCATCCGGCAGGTAGCACAACAAAACACC
The DNA here is from genome assembly GCA_037355805.1 of Ixodes ricinus. Lineage (NCBI taxonomy): Eukaryota > Metazoa > Arthropoda > Arachnida > Ixodida > Ixodidae > Ixodes > Ixodes ricinus. Next base: position 251,157 of record JAZHYW010002465.1, on the reverse strand, counting down.
CAAAAAGTTTTTAATATTTTTAAAATCAGCTCAGCTCCAAACTTTTCAGAAATCCAAAGCAAGATTATTGTGAAAATTTAATATATCGCAATGTATATCTATTCCATACAATAAATATTTTTAGATGCCAATAAATCAGTTTGATGTCCACAAAAGAAATGCGTCAAAACAGGTAAGTTTGAAGTGTTCCTGGAGTGTTATCACTTTGAATATGAAACGAAAAAGTCATCGTCGACTTCTTAGGCTACTATTGTAGTGTTAAATGTTATAAAATATTTTATCATAATTTAATTATTTTCTCGTCGGCCTTTGAGGTCCCGTGACTCGACGCAAAAAAAGGGCTAGGTTTGACAAAAAATATCTAAAAAAAAAATTTACGCAACATAAATCTTTCTTTGCATATTGCCAATTACAAGCACTACATCTGTAGCTAATTTCATTGCCCGAGCGCATGTAATTAAAAACGTATTTGTGCTGAAATATTAGAATTTTAGGGCAATATTTGGAGAGATGAACAAAACAAAGTAGTGCAAATACCAAAAAAGTATATCGTTACATTCTGCTCCGACATCATTTTAACAAAACTGCTCTATTGGGTACACGCCATCACATTTGCAGTGCTGCAAATGCGCATGAGCAATATAAACCAATGCATACATAATATCAAATGAAAGAGGGTTGCTTTGCCTTTCGAACAACATCAATCCCACAAAACAGTATTTAAAATAAGATGAGTAATGACCTGCCGAAAAGTACCTAAACTGCCACATTAAGTGGGACCGTGGTCTTAAGCAACTACTGCGAGCTAGTCCGCGCTCCTTGATTTTGAGACATGCATTTCTAGCGTGAGCGCTTGCTGCGCAGAATAACGCTTCAAATCAGCGACCTCGAGCTCTTGTGGTTGTGCCATTGGCTGCAGCCTCAGCTTCAAGGTGAACCGTGTATACGCTCTGCGTTTCGTGCTTGGGAGTCGGGGCCCTCTGCCTTTTGCTCGCGTCGCTGCGTAAAGCCGCTGCGGCCTCAGCGCAGTGCGCTTGCTTGGCTTGCCACTCTCTCTCCTCGAACGGAGTACTGCGAGCAGTTGGGGGTGGGGGGGGGGGGGGGGGGGGGCGGTTAGAATTAAGCGGATGACGTGTAGAGACGGAGTACGTCGGAGAGGCTTTCAGAATCCCAGCTCCGGCATCAAGGAGAGGACGCGAGAAAGAGTGAGCGCTTGGTTCCATTGATTACAGGTTATACAAAAGACACGATTCGCGGCAAACATAATAGGGGGTTTTCGTAGGTCGTTTCCGCTGTCTCGCAACGTTCTGCGCTACACGCTACGAGATCCGGGACTCTGCAGGAGCGCCGCGCATCCGCAGTAGTGGCGTCCTCGTTCCGGAGTCCGTAGCGAGGTGGCAAAACGGCCGACGAAAACTCCCTAATGGATAGCTTTAGTATAGCGTAAAGAAGCAAGCGCAAGCGCTGTGCGTTTGCGTTAGCCTTGCGTGCTCTACACTTAGCACGCGCGTCGTCACCGTGCGCCAATTCAATACCGCAGTTGAAGCTCCTCGCATGCTCAGCGAGGAACACGCAACGATAACGCAAAGGCATGCACGATGCTTGCGTTTGCTTGAATACGCTACACTAAACCTCACTAATGACATAGATATCTGAGGACACTCATCAAGCATCTTCGAAGCTTCTTGAAGCATGTCGGGAGACGGTTCTCGTTATTACCGATGTGACAGGACGGTCATACGTTGAAGCAAAGCGCATCAGAAAATGTCTACATACTGTCTTCTGCATGATGTACTATCAGCGTGACCACGGCATTTCATTGGCGGCGCCATCACTCTCCTTTTATCGGCGTCGCTGATAGCTTGCAGCTGCGCTATCCCTCCCTTGTTGGTATCACGTGCGTTTTTGCGTACGAACAACCCATGATTTTTCTAGAAACAAACGAAAAGCTACCGCTGCAGAAAAAAAAAGTCGCATTTTGGATTTTTAAACGAAAAAAAATATGGTGTTTAAACAGTATAATTTGTACACGCGCGAAAAAGACATGATCAGGGCAATATTGACGGCGCGAGATTTATTTTAAATTCTTCATGCAAAGTCCATGATGTCACGGAATGGTCATACACTCGTTCACCTCAAGAAGATGGTAATTAGCTCCCTCTACCTCAACATGATGGCCAACCCGATCCACCTCTCCTCCATGCGCCCGAAATGCCGAGAGAGAAAACAAATTGAAAGGAGGTGACTACCGACTAAAACGCGTCTCGCGCAATCCATATTGCGCTACCAAAAAACAAAAAAAAATTGCGTAAATTTTTTTTTTTTTTTACACGCGTGTCCCAATCAGACTGTATGAAATTAGCTTTCTCTTTCCTATTTAGGGGTCCTCCAACAAATCGAAGAAAGTTCCCGACAAAGCAGTATATTTTAGTCAAATTTGCAGAGCACCGCGAAAAAGCGGGTGCCGCAAGAAAAAATCAGTGCACTCCTTGTATGAGAGGCACTAAAATACGAACCAGGAACCACCAAGCGTGTTAAAATTAATGATTCTCTAACTTCGAGTGTTCCATTCGAATAGAAGCCCCGAAATTTCATTGTGCTTCCTTTCAGATTCATAAGTCGGAATGCAGCCTACGCTACTATATACTGGAGCCATTGGAACTTTTTTTCAAGAAGGATTCCGCACATGCGGAGGCCTTCCTTTTTGCAGCAGCTATAAGCTCTAACTTCGGTTGGTGTCCCGAAGAATGGCTGAAGTACCCCCCTTCCGCAACTCGGATCAGCGGCAGAGAATGCGGGAAATGTATCGCAGCTACCATTCCATCCACCAACCGTAGTTGGAGCTTTAGCTACCTGATATCGCCTTTATGCGGAAAAAAAGGTCCATTAAGCACCAGAAAAAGCGCATCATCATGGCGTTCATTTTTTTTTTAGCGTTTGCAATCACCCGCTAAATTTAATCACGCGCTGTGAATGCGCTGCGATTCTTCGTATTTCCCTGTGGATGATTTGTTTAGCCTGTAATAGCTAACGCTATTACGGGCTAAACTACTATTCAGTGGCGGCTGATTGGCCCCATTGAATAGTAGTGTAGTCTGCGCTCGGAGTTGGTCTGAAACGGAATGCATAGACCCCGGAGGAAGCATGTCCCTGCTGCAATGGCGCGGTGTCGTCTTGGTCATACCCGGACACTTCATGTCTCACAGTCGTCCGCTCCCCGGGTCGGCCGGCACCGTCCGAGCTCGTCCTGTCTCAGCGTCCATCCAGATCTCCACGTCTCATCCAAGTCTACTTATTTCACCCCCTTGGTCGCCCCCTTATCCCGCTTTCCTTTCCTCACGTCCTTACGTGGGGCTTATAGTCCCCAAAAGCGAAAGCCGCCAAGACCCCAGAGACGTTCGTCTTTGCGTGGCGCCGGCTCTCTTATGGCAAATTCGGGAGGTCAGTCGTCGGCAACTTATTTTGCCGGAAAGCCGGCAAAAGTGTTCGCGTGGTCAGTTTCCGGCCGGCGCGCACCGTTCGGGTGGTGGTTCTCCGGCAAGCCCCGGCAACTTTCCGGCGCTTTTTCCGCCCGAGCTCCAAACGACCGGGCGAGTGGGCGCCAGACTGTATTCGGTGTCGTCACTTCCGAAATGGGAGAGAAGGTCAGTGAGAAAACAATGAACGAAAGAGCGAAACTGATCTCAAGTCACTTCAGCAGCCACTACTCGAGTCAATCCAAGGGGTTGACTCGCCGCCGTTAGATGGGTGACGGCGGCGACAGCCACTCGCTAGAGGTGTTGAGCGGGCAAGAGGCGAAGTAAACTGCCACCGTCTGGCGTTTCGTGTTCGGGTGGCGAGGGTCACGTGGTGTGCCGCCGGCGCGTTTCTGGTTGCCGGTTCCGCCGGCTCAGTTTCGCCGGCGATTGACCACCCGAATTCGCCATTAATTGTTCTTCTGGGTTCACTGGCTCTCAAAGCCAAAAACACGCCCACAGACGCGAGTCCCGCTTCAGGCACTTTTCGAGTTTACAGTCTCGGGCCACTTTGGCGAGGCCGGGTCCCCGCCGAAGTCTTTGTGAGGAACCCCCACGCTCGCCGGCCCTCAGCCGGTAGCTGCCACTGAGCCGAACACGGGCCATAACTTGTACTATTTGAGCGTGTTGGTGCTTTTTAAACATTTAGAAAGTGGAGACACATAAGGGACGATACAAACAGGACAATCTTTCAACTTCAACAACATTTATTTTCGCCTTCAAGCCCAAAGCCCGCCCGCTCCGTGGGAGTCCAGAAAAGGGAAATCAAGGAGGAAGGAAATGAAGCGGAGGAAGTGAGGAGGTTGCCAAACGAGGAAGGAGGGAGAGGGAAGAGGGCTCGACTGGATGCGCGGGATTTCGGAATGAAAGGAAAGGCCGCTTCTGCCGGTGACCTTGTCGCCTCGTCAAGTCTGTCAGCGTTCGGCTTCCATTGTGGGCCTTAGAAGATAAACTCCTTTCTTGAGAGTGAAATGGAAGGGGTGCTTATGGTTTGCGGGCTTGTCGCCATCCGATAGGCCTCAATTATTTATCTCCCGACACGCTCGCAGTGGCCTCCCATGGTTGTCGTGCCGGCGAAATTAGGAGCGTAACCGGGACATTTTTTCCCGTGAATGGCTATCGGATGCTGAGAATCCGAGGCAGCTTTTTCGGCGTCTATTTGATGTTCTCGGAGTCGGTCGTTGAGGCATCGCCCCGTTTTCCCGATGTGCCTGGCCCCTCAGGACAGGGGGATCGCGTTCACTTTCTCCGTCATGCAGGCGGTGAACTTGCTGCGTGTTTTTGGGGCAGCTGGGTTGTGGGGGTCCCTCTCTGTTGACGGCCTTACACATGTCGCCGAGTCTCGATTTGCACGTGAAAAGCACTCTTGTGTCGTATTTTGAGGCGAGAGCTTTAAGGCGGTGAGATGTTGTGTGGATGTATGAAATGCAGTCTGGTCTTCTGGTGACGGGTACAGTCTCGGTGCTTGGCCTAGCACGAGGGTTTGTAGCCAATTTTCGCGAGGTAGCCAAAATCAAATCTGTAGGGTAGCCTGCCCTCCGAAGCCGTGCGCACTGTTGGCTTAGGCTGGCCTCCCGTTGGTGTTCGCAGGACTTTGTGCACGCCGCGGAAAGCAGACACCTGACTATGCCGGATTTTACGTTTTTTTGAGTGTGCGCTTGAGAATGGAAGCACCGGCTTGCTTGTACGCTGTTGGAAAGACCAGCACACTCCTTTTTCGGAAGGTTGTAGGCGACCCTCCCGGAAGTGCAGTTCTCCTTCCGTAGAGCCTTCCCTCTAGAATGTTAGGTGCCCAGGCGAAGCGCTGAATGCTTCGATGATAGCCTCCGGAGTTGCGTAGTTATGGTGAATGATTAGATAATCATCGACGACCTGAACACATCGCAGTCCAGGGATTTGGTTTGCAGATGTCGCTGGATGCCTCGGTCCACCACGGAAAGATAGATCTCGCTGAGACTCGGGGCCAGACACGATCTGATGCAGACTCCAGCTTTTTGGATGAACACGTCCCCGCTGTGCTCGACCAGTGTTGACCGGAGGTAAAGCTGGAGAAGTCCCAGGAACGCCTGCGATGATACACCGCAGTTGTTTTGGAAGGCGGGAAGCCCGTGCTCCTCGATAGGGTCGGCGACACACTGCACAAGGAATGGGACGTTCAGACTATAATACATGTCCTCCACGTCCATAGAGAACATCGAGATGGGTTGCGTCGTCTTGTGAAAACGGCTGATCGCGAAGGCTAGCGCCTGTGAGCTTTGAATCCTGAATGGCTGAGGTGGTGTGAGGATCGAGAGGTGGTTCTGGAGGTACCTGGCGAGATGCTTCTGCCAGCACCCATTTTCCGAAACTATGGATCTTAGTGGAATTTCAGGCTTGTGGATTTTTTGCTGAGAAGAATACTGAAAGGTACTGCTTGGAAGGGGAGCCCACAGAACTCTTTAGCTTCTGCAGGCTACGTTTCTCACAAAGCTCTTTCCCCTTGGCTCGAAGTCCACCCGATGGTTGTCTTCGCAGTTTGACGAAATTCTTGTTTAGGGCAGTGGAGACTTTTTCCTGGAAGGTTCCCTGTTCGAGAACAACGAACTCCCCTGTGTTGTCTGCCTGCAGTAAAGTGAGGTTCTCTTCTCTCAATTCCTTCACGGCGGACCGAGTGACGCCGGATCCAGAAGGGCGAGGTGCCGGCCGGCTGCAGACAGCTTGTACAGCAGCTCCTAGGAACTGCTGTCGATCTTGTTTTGGTATCCTTGCCGCGACTTGATGTGCAGTAGCGAGCTGGTCCACCCTTGAAAAGTGCCCGTCAGGAGCACTCAAAAAACGTAAAATCCGGCATAGTCAGGTGTCTGCCTTCCGCGGCGTGCACAAATTCCTGCGCACACCAACGGGAGGCCAGCCTAAGCCAACAGTGCGCATGACTTCGGAGGGCCGGCTACCCTACAGATTTGATTTTGGCTACCTGGCAAAAATTGGCTACAAACCCCCGGGCTAGGCCAAGCACCGAGACTGTACCTGTCACCAGAAGACCAGCCTGCATTCCATACATCCACACAACATCTCACGGCCTTAAAGCTCTCGCCTCAAAATACGACACAAGAGTGCTTTTCACGTGCAAATCGAGACTCGGCGACATGTGTAAGGCCGTCAACAGAGAGGGACCCCCACAACCCAGCTGCACCAAAAACACGCAAGCAAGTTCACCGCCTGCATGACGGAGAAAGTGTACGCGATCCCCCTGTCCTGCGGGGCCATGCACATCGGGCAAACGGGGCGATGCCTCAAGGACCGACTCTGAGAACATGAAATAGACGCCGAAAGAGCTGCCTTGGATTCTCAGCACCCGATCGTCCTTCACGGGAGAAAATGTACCGGCTGCGCTCCTAATTTCGCCGGCACGACAACCATGGGAGGCCACTGCGAGCGAGTCAGGAGAGAAATAATTGAGGAGTATCGGATGGCGACAAGCCCGCAAACCATAAGCACCCCTTCCATTTCGCTTTCAAGAAAGGAGGTTATCTTTCTGAGGCCCACAATGGAAGCCGAACGCCGACAGACTAGACGAGGTGACAAGGTCGCCGGCAGAAGCGGCCAATTTCCTTTCATTCCGCAATCCCGCGCATCCAGTCCAGCCCTCTTCCCTCTTCTCCCTTCCTCGTTTGGCAACCTCCTCACTTCCCCCGCTTCCTTTCCTTCCCCCTTGATTTCCCTTTCTTGGACTCCCACGGAGCCGGCGGGCTTTGGGCTTGAAGGCGAAAATAAATGTTGTTGAAGTTGAAAGATTGTCCTGTCTGTATCGTCCTTTATGTGTCTCCACTTTCTAAATGTTTAACGGGCCATAAATTCACATTTTCGTCAGCGGCCTCCGTGAACGCGCCGTTGAAAAAACACGCCCATGCCCGGGACTTCACAGAATGTTTTTTTCACTTTACGCGAGCTTCCTGGCACTACCGTTTAGAATAGTCGCGCGAAAGGCTCACTGGCCAAGGAACTCCTTTGTTGCGGTGTTATTTCAAGGACAAAAGCGAGCGTTTTCATTCAGTCTCTCCTTCGCAAAACTTGTTGATGTCAAGGGGTGGTCCACATAGTGACGACATTTGAGTTAGGATCATGGCTTGGACTCGAGCATTGCGTGGGACCTCGATTTGGGCTCGTGATAATTGATAGCTCAAGAATCATTCGGGTAGTGGCCCGTGTCTAATCGATGCAATGACGACCATAGCCGAACCATAACAATGTCTGGAACTCAGCGCGTGTTTTGTGCGTTGCCAACCCCAGCGCGTGGCTATAGTTAACATTGGCAGGTTATAGACCTTTTCTGTGTACTCTCGTCCCCAGCCACTTAACAGGCGTATCCGGTATGGGCGACGAAAAAATAATCCAACGTTTCAACCTGCAAATAGTAAAAAAATAAAGGGGAGGCAAAACGAGAAAGTGTGCCGGTTACGCTTATATCCTAAATGCCTTCTATCGGCGTGGCAAAGGCAAAACAATGTTTTCGCCCATACTGGAAGTGACGTCAATTCAAGATGGCGGCGCACTTGCAGAAAAGGTCTATAATCGGCTTCAGGTCACATGGCCGCTTTTTCTGGCTGCGAGTTGAGAGTGTTAACGGTGTTCGTTTAATTTTTCCTGTTTTTTCTGCGACTTCGATTGCGTGTGGTGAAAAGGAACGGGTGTTTCCCAGGTCACTAACGTCAGGGATCCGTTCTAAGCGGTATTGGCGACAAGTACAAAAATCGTTGCACCGCCCCCTTAAAGGGATGGTGAACCAAACATTCCAGTGCCTATAATAAGTGGCGCATGATCTTTCCATGAGCAAGCAGCCATGTTGTGCGCGAGCACCCGCAACGAAATTGACGTCACAGCACACCATTCACGCTTAAGATGATATTGAAATGTGTACGCTCAAGGGATAAATAGAATAAAGACAGGGTTTTTATCTCCACAGTGGGGTCTGACGTAAAAGATAAGCGATTAATTGGTCTAACAAGCACGTAGCTTTCACTCGTAGAGACGAAAAGCCTGTCTCTATTCTCCTTTGGCCCGAAGCCCATACAATTCACTGCCATCATAAGCGCGAGCGAATAGGGGACTATAACGTAAATTTCGTTGCGTTTGCTTACGCACACCGGCGGCTGCTCACTCGTGGAAAGAACTTGCACCACTTATTATGGACACTAGATTGTTTGATTTAGTATCCCTTTAAGGTCATTGCCAGTGAATCCATGGACGCAGCGCCGTACAGCTCACCGCCGCATCACCGCAGTGTGTCTGAAGGCCTGTCCAAACAGGAAACGTGAGGCGACACGAATATGACATAAGTTGAACGACGGTCCGCTTCTGTGCGTTTTTTTTTATGCCGGAGGTAAAATTCTTTTTTTTTGTTTGTTTTGTTTTGCCAAACTTCTCACGTGTTTTTAGGGGCCTTGAGCATCCTCATCACGTGGGTTCTGCGAGCATGCTCATCACGGGGGGACCGGACGTTGGTCAGCCGAACGCTACACCTGGCTCACATTGTCATTCATTAGGTAATCGAGAGAACCATCCTTGTTTGTGCTGCCGAGATGTAATGTGCGGTCATGTTTGGTAGGCTATGTTATGTTTGTTTGTTACTTCCGCTCCTAGATCTTCTCCTGGCGTGATTTATGTTTCCAGTTTACAGTGTCAATAAATCTTTCTTCTTCAGTCAATCACCTTGCGAGGTTTTGGTCTGTTTGTTTCTGTCTGTTTGTTTCTGTCTATCTGTTTGTTTCTGGCTTGCACGCAGGGAAGGCAATGGTTCTACCTCCCCAAAATTGAGTCATTTTAGTGTCAGCTACACCTAGTTTTACAGAAATGTATGCTGCACAGTACACATATGCACCAACCCATTTGTTTTAATGTCTGGTGAATGGGGGTGCCCCCCCCCTTCCCGGTCTTGAAGTGTATATTCTCCCAAAAGAGGGAGTTCATGCTACACAGCACCATGAGTAACCCTTCCTCTAAAATGGCGTTTTGAGAAAAGAAGCTCGCTGATGGCCTTTAACATAATGGGATTACGCTCAAAAGTAGGTGCTAACGGCGTTCGAGATGAAATGATGTGCATATTTTCTCTCCATGTAGTTCACATTTTAAAGAACTGACCCCGATACGCGTTTTTTATGCGAGGGCTAACGGTGCTCTATACCAATCAACTTCTTCCATCGATGATTGATGTCTTAACTGTGTCAGAGCAATACCACCTAAAAACAAGGTCCGCGCCTTTCCCGCCTTTCCTCCTCAGATGTCATCACTAACGGATGCACGCAGTGCGGTCTAGTTCGCGTCAGCACCGCCACTAGGGAGTCTTACATGCGACTCACATCGAGCACGACGCTAGAGCCCGGCGACGCAGAGATGGTAGCCTCTGCCGCTTTGTGGCAAATCTTGTAGAACTTCAACGCATTTGCCGCTTGGGCGGGTCCACTATGACGTCAATTGCAGGCCTAGTCCTTTAGCTGGTATTAATCAGAAACGGTACGTGTCTTCTTCCTCCTTCCGTGTCCCTTGCGCGGACTACCCATATCAACTGCGCTCTCACTTTTCTTTCAATTCTGGCTGGTAGATGCGAAGAGAGGGTGAGGAAGAGGAAGAAAGTGCGCGAGGACGTCAGGGAAGGGAGCTCTGGTTGCAAGCTGAGGAATAGACGTGAAGGTGACTTTATTTCTACTCACCCTTTGAACTAGTTTGAGCGACGAATGCCAGCGTCCTGCGTTTGAACCCGAGACACCATACGAGTCTCAGGCGACGCTCTTATTCGCTCTGTTTGAAGGCAGGCCGTGGTTAGAGACAAATACAGCTAGCCTTCATGTCAATCACACGAGGCTCCCAATCAGAGCTCAGATCCCTGGCGAGCCTACGATCTCTCATCTTCACACTTTTCTCTCTTTTTCCGTGTAAGCATTATAGATAGGTATCGATGAGAGTTTTTAAGTAGGCCAACATTTCCCCGTTGCCCAGGTGTACCGGCGGGGTGGGTGTCAGATCCTGGTCTTCCTATCGTCGGCCTTCAGCTGCTGCTCCGTGTGGCTGACGGTGGGTTTCACGGCTGAGCGCTTCGTGGCCATCCGCTTTCCGCTGTGGCGGCTGCAGCTGGGCTCGACGAGGCTGAGACCGAAGCTGGCCATCCTGGCGACTGCGGTCTGCAGCTTCGCCTTCAACGCGCATCTGCTGCTCTTCGTCGGAGTCCACGAGGTCGTAGGCGGATACCATGACTGCGGACTCAATCCAGAGTACGAGAAGTGAGTAGAGAGAGACCCTCCTCCCATTTACGGACACAAGCCGCCTCCCGCATTCCCAGACCACTTGAGGTATTTTCGTTTCGGCAGGTCTTTAGCCGGAGTCCCACTGCTCGTACATCGTACAAGAGGGACGGCGTTCGCTGCAAACATTGTGACAAAATTACTCACGGATGCGCCAAACGCATGTCCTAATCATGTTGTTTCATACACACGTATGATTCGAACATGTCGTCAGATGTTTTTTTGGCTTCTGTATGACTAATGTGACATAACCGTCATATTACCAGAGGGACCGCAGCTTTACGAGCTTTGATTACGTCACAATAGAACCCCTTCGAAAGTCACGTGCCGATTTTCAGAAGCTCGGCACTATACTTCGTGTCACTTTAACTCCAACCGCAGTTAACGATTCGATCCGATGGAGCCAATCAAGTAGCTACAAAAGTGAATTCACGTGACGTCGTTGCCACGTGATACACGACTCGGGGAGCAAAGGGAGGGTTTTCTCCCCGGTGTGAATACCCCTCTACGGTGGGTGGCGAAGCAGTCGATAATACTCCGCGCGTGGCACACGCGCACCCGCTCAATGCGCGGACATATCACAGTTATGCTGGCCGTGTGAATGCGCAATAGATTGCTCTCCGCGTGCTCTATTGCCGGGAGAGCGCTTCGTTGCGAGCTGAAAAAGCACCAACAAAAGGGCTAAAGTTTTCCATGGAAATACTTTAGGATTCTTTTTTTCCAAATGACCATTTTTGAAACTGCCTAAAGCCAGCGCGTGAAGCGCGTAACGAATTACGGGATCTCCCTTGCTCGATTTTGTCCCCGTAGCGTCACACACCAAACACTGAAGAGAGTGCGAAAGACAGCTTCAAGCGCAATTAGTCATCGCCTGCCAAATACATGTCACTCGATACAAAAAAAAACGATCTAAATTGTAAATACCCTCCTTTAAAATATTCAGTTAGATTACTTGATTACTCAAGACGAAGGGTAATTGGCAGTTACCTTAAAAAGTAACCATTACCCCTCCGATTACTTCAGAGTTCCATAACGACACAGTTTTCTGCCGGTTTCAAAACGGGTCGTTTGTACTTGTTCACTTTTGGTTTAGAAACACCGAATTGTGAACCACGTCTTAATCCACCAATTTGGTTAAATCATCCTCCTGTCAGGAATTTGCTTCGAGGGTACCTTGGTAGGAAACTTGAACGAACAAAGGGAGCCATTAGAAGCGGTTGCCATTAATTTTAGTACTTTCGAAAGTAATCAGATTACTGTAGGACTACTTCCTAAAAATGTAATCAAACTATTACACAATTACTCCTAAATGTAATCAGTTACGAGTAATTCGGTTACTCGTTATTAAGTACCGTAAACGTCTGGCCACCGCCTCCTGAATTAGGACGCCGTAGTACTGGATTGTCTAGATTAGACGAACCCCAGACAAATGCCGAAGCACATTCCAAACGCAAGTGGTGCGTCGTCCTTCTGCTGGAGCTCGTGCTCGCGCGCAACAGCCAACGTTCGTGAAAGGGGAACAGCGCGAAAATAAACGAGGGGCGAGAAGAAAAGGTAACGACAGACACGGCGCTGGTTCAATTTTGGTTTAATCATCCTCCTGTCAGCGATTACCTCTTATTCTCGTCCTTCGTTTATTTTCGCGCTGTTTCCATTTCATAATGCCAAACCAACTCGCCCAGCTTTATGCGTTGTAGCCAACGTTCCACGAGTTGCGTGTAAGCTGCGACTGTTGCAATCTTCTTTAACGCAATAAAACGCAATGAACCAGATTTGTGTCAATCCTTTGGAGTGCAGCTCTACCCGGGAACAACTTTCTGTGCCGAAGTAGTCGAAGGTGCGGCAGAACGTGCTCGAGCACTAATTCAAACGGGATCATTTGGCCTATTTTATTAGATGGCTGTATTATGCAAAACGGAAAATCAACACTAAATCCTCCGTGTAATCCCCTCTGAGTTATGAAGGATGGCGGCGTGCAAATGAGCGCACATTGAAGATTTTTTAAGGGCGAAAAGTAACACTCCTGATATAAATTTAAAAGGAAAAAAAAAAAACATTATGACTTTTTTTTAGAAAGACCGCCAGAGGAGTCGACCCAAGACACCTGCCTGTTAACTTGCTATTGATAGATAGTACCTTTATTTCAGTAAACGTAATAATGTATGCAGCGAAATTCTAGAAGCCAATTAATATCTGCAGTATCTTCACACCAAAAGCCACTGCGCATGTTAGTGCCGACGAGTAAAATTGGTGTGCCTTCGCGGTGACATCAAATAAAATTCCCGGAGATTGTGCATTCTATCAAGAAGATATCGTCGGTGAAGGGTTAAAAACAGGGACTCAAACCGTAACCGTAACCGAAACCGAAAACCGTTTAGGAACGAAATTCTTTCAGTAACCGTAACCAAAACGAAACCGTTATTTAAAGTTTGTAAGAACCGTAACCGTAACCGTAACCGTAGAGTATTTACCGGTAACCGGTTTTAACCGATATTAACCGAAAAATAAAAATATTAGTTTTTTTAAGTATGACCTGAAGAAGGGATCTTAAAATGTCGTGGCCATTTGACAGAGTAAAGGTCGGTTCTCACATGCAGCGAAGCGCTAATGTAGCGCTCCTCACGTGCCGTCAGCTACTTATCGTCTGCCATGAGCAACAGTTTTGACGGTGAGATACAAAGCTGGTGAACGCTCCCGTCAGCACGCGCTTAGCGCAGGGTAAGCGCTACGCTTGTAGCGCTCCGCTTCATGTGTGAACAGGCCTTTACTGTCAGCGAGTGATACATCTGGTAACGCATTTCCGTTCAATATAACTTTACGATTAAGAATACTTAGTTGGAATCCCTGGTTGAGCATATAATAAAAAAGTTTATATTTCTAAATCTGCCACACTCCTGTATCGCTACATGTATTCAGTACGTGTCGCCTTCAGGGCATTAACTAATAAGTTCGAATTCTCAGATGTCCATACAACTCGGTTCTATCAAAACCACCGATGTTCCTGACATGAAGTAGCCAGTATGAAGATGCGAGGTAAATCGACCATCATGCCATCATGCAGAGCTGGCCAAAAAAACCCCCAAAAACCTTGTATTTATTTAGTCTGAAACGTGTCGCAAGTCACGATTTTGAAAAAGGCACAGAAAAAAAATGTCAGAGGTTTGACATTGGCGTTTTGTAGGATATATACAGTCATGTCTCGTTAATATATGGACCCTGTCAACATGAATTCCCCGCTATATGGACACCACTTTAGGGACAAACTGGGAAAATACATGCATTTTTTTCTAGTTATTATAGACAACTCACAGTACGGACGATTTCTTATGGGAACGGAGGTTTTCATATTAACGAAACATCACTGTATATACAGGGGGTTTCACGAGAGGCGGACAAATTCGATATTTCAAAAACTACGCGTCGCAACAAAAAAGGCTTGTTTCGTGTTGGTCCTGGGTCAGGGGCCTGTTTAGAAAAATTATAAAAGTTCGAGATAATTAAGCGGTTAATTATTTTCGCGTAATTAACTTTTTTAATATTGTGTTTAAGGTCATGGTTTCAATTAGAAAATTGCTCAGCATCATCGAAAAACACTAAATTAACAAATTGCAGAACGATAGAAGGCACGCGAAGCATTTTACGGCTTTCTGAAAAACCGCACAAATTCGACAAGCTTTTAAGTTTCGGTTTGTTATCAGAGCGCATCTGCGCCCCGGCGGCACTGCGCCCCGTGGAGAGATAGTGCAACCAACCTCTGCTGCGCTGTCATCGCGCGACGCAGCAGAGGCTGGTTGCACTATCTCTCCACGGGGCGCGGTGCCGCCGGGGCGGAGATGCGCTCCGATAACAAACCGAAACTTAAAAACCCGTCGAATTTGTACGGTTTTTCAGAAAGCTATAAAATGCTGCGCGTACCTTCTATCGTTCTGCAGTTTGTTGATTTAGTGGTTTTCGATGACGCGTAGCAATTTCCTAATTGAAACTATGCTCTTAAACCCAATATTAAAAATGTTAATTACGCAAAAATAATTAACAATATAATTATGTTGGACTTTAATAATTTTCTGAAATAGGCCCCTGGCCCAGGTCCAAAAAGACACAAGCCTTTGTTTGTTGCGACGCGTAGTTATCGCAATATCGAATTTGTCCACCTTTCGTGAAACACCCTGTATATATACCGGGTGTTCATTTTTAATTCGAACAGATTTATTTAAAAAATCCGTAAAAGATGCACTGATACGGTTTGTGCAGGTGAGTTATACGGCCAGGGGAACATTATGTGGATGGCTAATCGTTGCGATAAGTCGGGTAATTAATTAAAATTCGTTAACTAACCTTTTAATTAGTGGAAATAAACATATGGTTTCAATTGGAAACTTACAGAGCGTCATCGAGAACCACTAAATCAACTCTTTTTAGAACGACTTGAAGCTCGTGGGAAACTCGGGGGCGCGCCAAAGTTACCACTTGTGAAGCAGGCGCAAAGCCAGCAGTGGCGGAACGCGGATGATTAGATCATTATCGCGTTCCGCAACTGCAGCTTTGCGCCTGCTTCACGAGTGGTAACTTTGGCGCGCCCCGAGTTTCCCACGAGCTTCAAGTCGTTCTAAAAAGAGTTGATTTAGTGGTTTTCGATGACGCTCTCTAAGTTTCCAATTGGAACCATATGTTTATTTCCACTAATTAAAAGGTTCATTAACGAATTTTAATTAATTAGCCGACTTATCGCAACGATTAGCCACCCACATAATGTACCCCTGGCCGTATAACTCACCTGCACAAACCGTATCAATGCATCCTTTACGGATGTTTTATAAATAAATCTGTTCGAATTAAAATGAACACCCGGTATATAGCGGCTGAGAGCGGCGGAAGGAACTAGGAAACGTTCGAAGGGTTTCCGAGTTTTTTCTTTTACTTCCCGTGCCGAGATCCTTCTTCAAACCGAGTGGCACCCGCCACCTGCACTGCCACGCATCTCAGCATGACAAGAGAAAAAGCCAAGGAGAAGGATGACTCGTCGTCGAACGCGCACCATCGTCATCGGCCAGGCCGCCGATGACGGAGCGGCCCTCGTCCAACAGACATGGCATGTCATTTCTGCCTCCTTCGCCTCAACCTTGGGAGCTGCCCTGCTTCCAATCGCCGATGCCAAGGCCGGTCTCGCCCCACACTGCTAGCAGTCTCAGCAATCCCTGTCGCAGAACTCTGAACGCGAGCTATTCGAACGTCGGAACGGTGAGCTCGAACATACACAGACGCGCCAAGAGATCGCTTCCAGCATTGCCGGAGCCCTTCTCCCGCTGCCGCCGCAGGTATGGCTTCTACGGGAGTCATTTCTACCAGAGCCACCAACGCGATCCGACTACCTCCGGTGGAGTCCCCACCTCCCATTCCCGGAGCGAGGGTCCGTCAGGCCTACCACATTCTGCGCGACCTCGTTTAGAACACCAAAAGTTTTTCCATGAAAGATGTACACGAGATCGGGCATCTCCACCCCTATCGGTTCTACTGGGAATGCGACGCTTCCCGAACACCAGCACCTCATTTTCGATAGACTGAAACTCTTCCACGTCGTCGCGAGTGGGAACTGGAGGACGGTTATCCTATTCCAGACATCCAGACTCGAATCCGAGGTTTTCAGAGAGCTCCCTGACCAGCTACCCAACGAGCCTCGACGCGGATGCCGCACGTCTTGTGCTTTCGCGAACACCAGCTAGCGCCCAGGCACCAAGTCCAAGAGGCCCCCTGGTCCTAAGTGATTCCGGTAGCTACCCTAAGTCTTCGAGACCCACCAGTGCCGTCATCGATGGTACGGTCGTCTCCTCTACGCTCCTGGGCGTTTTCAAGGCCGAGGACGTTCTTGCCTATGCATTTTGCGAGGCTGACGTCTCGGCCGACCTTGCCGGCTTGATCTTGGATCGAAGAAAACGACCCATCGGATCCGGACTTGACGGCCACCGCCGCCGGGGCGAATCCTGGAGTGGCTTAGCAGGACCGACAGTGTCATCGAACCCCTCGTCGATCACGACTCCCTCGAGACGTACGATGGCGAGGAGGAAAACCACACCAACACATAGAAGCACACTGCAGACAAACAAAGCGACGTCGAAGACTCCGTGTCAGACCTAGTTAGCACTGCCTACAAATCAAAAGCGACGGGACCTCCGCCGCCAGTCCACCCGACCCAGCAGGCACCTCATCTCGACTGGGCGGTGTTTAGTGGGGCATGTGGTTTTCACGGGTCGCCCGACTTCGGCGCACTTTCCATTCGCTGCTGGAAGGCTTCTTGCTTGACGGCCCGCCCCCTCTCTCTGACCAGGTCACCATGATCGATGCCGCCATAACCAACCTGTTGGCGGCATCACGTGGTCCGTAACTCAACATCGTCTTTCTCGTATCCAAGGCAGCCCCAAAGTCCCACTTAGTTTTAGACTGCGCCGCACTTACTGCCTACCTCCAGGTACCTCAGTTCCGCCTTACTCCCTTTACCCCAGGCCATCACAGCAAACCCCATCCCGCCCCAAGCGTATATGGTGAAGCTCGACCTTGGCGAGACCTTTTACCATATCACGCATCATCCCTCCTCCCGTAACCTGACCACATTTAGGGTAGGCCGCCGTTACTGCCGTTTTTGCCGTATGCCCTTCGTGACACGCCCGGCGCCGTTTTACATGCAGCTTTTGACAACAGCCATTGCCGGGGAGATGCGCGCGCGTGGACTCTGGGCTTAGTCTTACACACACAACTTCCTGAGCGCCCATCCCGACCCGACAAGCTGGCGTCTACGGTGCGCCTCCTCATAGAGGACTTGCTGCGGTCGGGATTTCTCTTAAACCTAAGCGACACGAGCAGAGCCCACGCGACGCATAGGTTTTCATTGATTCAGGCTGGACACAGCCGATGTCACCATTTCGCACACGCCAGAACGGCTCCGAGCCATTCCTCGTGTCCTTCGCTCGCTGGTGCGCTCGCTTCCCCTCAAGGCGCTCCATAAGGCGGCGGGCTATTTGACATTTTACTTTTATCTCTATGGCTCTGTGTTTTCTCCTTCTTCGTCCCCCGTTTGACAAAGTTTCAGACCAAATTCCTCTTTCACTTAACTGGCTTCCCTTTCTTCTGAGTGTTTGGCCGACTTTGCCACACTGCCAACCGCTTTGCCTTCCCCCCGCTACCCACCAGCGCATGGGCAGATGCCTCCAGAGTCGCTTGCGGCGTAGATGTTGGGGACTGTGCTCAGGCAATCATCGCCCCTCTGCCGAGGCCAATATACCTCCGGGAAGGACTCGCAGTGTTGGGGTGCGAGTGTATTGCCGAGAAAGGGACTCTTCTACACACGGAGAACAGAGCTTTGGCTCTCGCGCTGCGCCCCGGCCATGGACGAGCTTTGCCTTGGCTATTGCCAGTGCCATTTTTCTTCATTTATTTATTTAATGACTTTTATTGAAAAACCCCGGAAACCCTTCGGGCGTTTCCTCGATCCTTCCGCCACCCCCAGCACGAGAAGGAAAAGATGTCTCGCGCCGAGAGCGCGAGGACTCGACGGCCCGCCGGCTCGCCAATCGCGTGTCAAGCGCGCAACGGCAGGTCGGCGGGGCTCATGACCGACGGTACTCATTTTATTGACATTTCTTTATTAAGAAAAAGAAGAGAGACGGCACTGGCAATAGCCCAATGCAAAGCTCGTCCATGGCCGCGGTGCAGCACTAGAGCCAAATTTGTGTTGTCCGTGTGTAGAAGAGACCCTTTCTCGCCAATGCACGCGCACCAGTACACGGCGAGTCCTTCCCAGGGGTGTATTGGGATCGGTAAAGGGGCTAAGATTACCTGAGCACAGTCCCCTACAAGTACTCCAAAACCGAGTCCGGAGGCATCTGCCCATGCGCTGTCCGGTAGCGGGGGAAGGTGGAGCGGTGGGCAGTGCGGCAGGTGGACCAAACACGCAGAAAAAAGGGAAGTCGATTGGGTGAAAGAGGAATTTTGTCTAAAACTTTGTCAAACAGGGGACGAAGAAAAAACCCAGAGCCATAAAGAGAAATGTATAATGCCAAGTAGCCCGCGGCCCGTTTAATACAATATAATATAATCACACCCCACCGGACATTGGGAGGCCCAGAGTTTAAATCCTGGCTCCGCCGTTTATTTTAGCTTTCAGTGGTTAACATTGATACATTCGATGAAGGGCTGTTCATTCATTTGCATATCTTCATATATACATATACTATATATAAGGTACGTCCGCACTTTATTTTCAGTTTTTTGCGTCCGCACCTTTTTTTATTTTTTCTTATAAATAAATGCACCATTTTTCTAGCGTCACAGAATCGGTCAGCGAGAGACGCGCGCTTCGATAACCATAGGCAATTGCTTAGAAATAGCAAACATGACGTAGGTGTAACATGGCACAACAACGAAGACTAGGGAAACGAACGAACAACACATGACATAGTTTTACAGCTTTCTGTGCTGTTACTGTGTTGCTCGTTCCTCTCCTTAGTCTTTCTGATTTTGGGCTATTGCATTTGCATTATGTTTGACTTTCACCAACTAGCCCAGCTCTCAATTTTATTACTTTATTTTACTAGAGGATGGCTATAGTTCTGTTCCATCCTTCAGTGTGGGCGAAGACTCGTCTGCATATATTAGGTTGAAATAAACTATAGCGACGATAAGGTGCGAATGGTTCTTCCAGCACCCAGTCGGAACTTCCTGAGGGTTGTTTACAAACACTGCCGAACAACAAAGTAGTAGTGTATATTTTCATTCTTATTATATAGAATGCGATGATCCCTGACTAGCGGAAGTAACATGTATGCTCGGGCATCAAATTATGTAATGTAAGTAGATTTAGTGAACAAGCGTTGGAGCTAGAAACGTGTGCAACTTTTGACCAATTAGAAGTATTAAGACGTTTCTAAGTTCTTTGAATGTCACGTTGTTGGATATCTGGGACTTCTTTAAACCGCTTATTATAAAACGGCTGTCTAGCATTTCAATTAAACAAATTATTGGAAAAACTGGAATAAACCGGTTTTTAGGAACATGTAACCGGTAACCGAAACCGTAAAAATTAAAACCGTAAAAAACCGAAACGAAACCGTTATCAACAGGAAGCAATAACCGTAACCGTAACCGAAAAGTTATATTTTTCGGTTTGAGTCCCTGGTTAAAAACTCACTAGAGTTCATAACCTGTCATCGGCGATTAGCGCCTGTTCTTGTCGTGTGAGTTATTCTTCTTCCTTGTCTTGTCTTGCGCTTTTAACCTTTAAAGCATTCACTAGAAGCTCCGCCTCCAGCACACTTGTTGTCTACCACCGGGTCTTTACTGCGAGTGCGACGAAGCGTTATCAAAGCAGAAAGCTCGCGCTCGAAGCGAAGCTCCTACGGCATTGCTATCCTAGCACCAACTATAAGGATCAAGAGAGGCACGGGCCACTAAACATTGTCCACGTCAACTCCGAAGAGCGAAGGTCAACCACAACCTGGCCGGTTAGCCAGCGTAATTGTTTAAGCCTTTCTCGAAGATATGCTCAGTCTAGAGCAATCCGAGGGGCAGACCAACTGAATTGCCTGCCTGCCATAGTAATCCTGTCTGTAACAAAATGTGCAACATTGATTCCTCAAACAATGGCGGAGAACAAAAATCAATATAATTTAAATGTTGATTTAAATCTGACCAAATCCAGTCTAAACATTTATCGCAAAAATAACCCCGGAAATATTTTGCATTTAGCGTTTATCTATCATTCGATGCTTTTTATGCGAGTTTGTATCGTATTTTAATCACAGAATCCTCAAGCAAGGGAGATGTATATCAGGTTGAGCACGATCAAAGGCAGTGCGCTCTTCCGAACAAATCATAGTGTTGACCTCTCTTTTTTCCTTACACTTCGCTAGTCAGTTAGGTAATATCCCATGGCGAGCAAATCAGAACGCGAAATAGAATGATTAACCTGTTGTTTTTGTATGACTGGGTTTACATCAAGGTTACTAAAACACTCAGTTGGGAAACTCACCCTTGGAACGTGACCGCTGGCGTCCACCGAGACCAAGCTAAATACGATAACAGCGCCACCCTTCAGCGACGAGCCAAAACATGAAAGTTGCTTTATATAGCTACGGCGGGATTGCCCTGCGAGATGGCGCCACCGGCCATTCCGCGACTCGACCTTAATCAACACTTGCAGCCATGGGAGTTCCAGAAGTGGCCGCTGCGGGAGAAATGGCGTCGTTGCGATCGTGTTTAATAAAACAGTAATATTAATACTACTAAGAATAATCAATCAATCAATCAATCAATCAATCAATGTTTATTATAATACCCAGGAACAACTTTGCGGTCTTGGTACTGGAACACTGGATGGAAATGAATGCCTAAAACACGCAAATACAAAAGAGCAATGCACTGTACAGTAACTGAATATAATCATACACGACATACACTAAGCTGAATAATAACAAAATACCACTTCTAGGTCTTCTGTTCAATGATGAGAAATCACAGTCATATAAAAACAAGCTTAAGAGGCACTCAAAACGAATAATATACGAAGCAGTAGCACAAGCACAGACCCAACAATGTCTGTGGTCTCCGATATCAATCTTAAAGTGAACCACTATCTTCATTCACCCATTGGTTTGGTTTTCAATAGAAATAGCAAATGCCCTGTAGCACGAGTTAAAAATATCGAGTTTCACAGAGTACTGGTTATAACACTCACTCAGTCTAATAAATGGACTTCAAAGACTAAAATGTTTGAAAATATAAAATGATGATTGATTCCGAGCAGACACACCTTTAACCCTAAGGCACACTTTAGACAAGAGGCTTGGTGAATTACTCGAAACATCTAACGTCTTAAGCAAAAACAATAGGTCCGCCTTCTGCCGATGCCGGTGCATGCTTAGCAAGATAACACGCATTAGCGTTACGTCATAAGTTATACAATGAACATCTTTCACAGGCAGCGATGTTTAAAGATACAAATAAACTTTTTCTGATCGCATTCGATTTCCTATTATTAAGTTTTAGAGATTCCGTTCCACACAACTGAGGCATATTCTAACTGGAGCATGTATAACGAGCTGTACAACGTGATAAACGCAGAAAAATGCTTGAAGTCTTTTGTTAAGCGAGAGGCGACACCCAGCGTGCGCAGTGTTGAGTTAACTAGCTTGGTTACATGACTAGAGAATCGCAAGCTAGGATCGAACTAACTCCTAGATCTTTCATTTCACATACACGGGAGAGCGTTTTACTATGAATACTATATGCGAAAAAATGTATTTTGTGCCTTTTGAATAAATGTCATAACCTGGTTAGCACTGTCTAAAAGAAGATTATTGGCTGAGCACCCCTAAAGAAAGAACATGCATCTTCCTTAAGCCTAGCGCAATCATCTAAAGTAATTATTTCTTTGTAAATTTTAATGTCATCGGCGTATCGCAGGAACGAAATATTAAAAAAAAAGAATCAGAGACGTCATTTACAAGATATGTGAACAGGAGCGATCCTAGGAAGGAACCGTGAGGAACGCCAGAACGTGCCCCGTACAATGAAGAGTTGATACTGTTGACTCTAACGTACACGTTCTTGTTTGACAAATAGCTTTGAAACTAGTCGTATGCTGTGCTCCCAACCTTGTAGGCGGAAAACTTTGATAAAAGAATCGTATGATTTACAACTTCAAATTCCTTGCTTAGATCAAAGTAGACCACGTCTAGGTGACATCAGTTGCAGGCTGCCGCGGATGCGGTAGACATAAAACTTACAATGTTTGTAGTTGTTTATCTGCCGGTCATAAACCCATGCTGATTAGGAGGGTTAAGTTTCCAAGTTTGAAAGACAAGAAGTAATGAATGACTGTTTTAAAAAGTTTAGAAAATGAAGAGAAAGGGAAATCGGTCAATAGATGAGAACATCACCTTTCCTTCCCAACTTCAGAACCGGAACGGCCACGACAATCTTACACATTTCGGGGAATTCCCCTGACTTTAATGAGTTGTTAAATATTGCACATAGGTAGGTGTGAGTATATCATAAATTGCTTCCAAAATTGCAGATGGTATACCATCGTGCCCTGAATAGCAGCGTCTTTCATTTTTTTCATACATAGCTCTAGACATTCCTCGTCGACATTAATCTAACTCAGTAGGTCACCGAATTCATTCAAGTGAGTCCATATGGCGAAGGAGCAGGCGGTACTATCTTTGTACGCTGAACTAAAATGATCTGCAGTTAGCTCGGGCAAGCACTCCGATTCTCTTTCATGATGATCCAAAACTATTGTAGATTCGATATTCTTCCCGGAATGTAATCCAGGGTACCTTCGAAATTTCTTGCGTTTTTTGACAAGGTCAGATTCCACTTTGTCAGGATACGCGAGGCGGTCAAAGTTTAAGATTATCTTTCATTTCTTTCTTCAACTCTTGAATTTTACCTCCCACTTTGGAAACCCACTTTTCTTAATCTTTTTTGTGCAAGAAGTTTTTCCTTTTTAATAGCGTTCTTAGTTCATTAGAAAACCAGTTAGGAAAGCGAGTTTTCTTTGAAGATTTTAAGGGGATGAATCTGTGCACGGGCTCTCGAATTAATCTCCTAAAGAGAGCTACCTGCTCACTTGCATCTGAACATTCTTAGACCGGAGACCAATCAACATTAGAGAGGGCTGGAACATCCTGATGCAGTCTTCTGATAAAAATTGTATAAGATGCGTGGAAGAGAGCCTCAATAGAAGCGCGAATTAAGGAATAATAATAAAACGCGCTAAGTCAAAGGCAGAAATATACTTATACAGAGGAACCATAGGGACTTCACCTCGGGCTGCAAGCACGCAATAGATGTTTGAGAGACATAAATCTAAGGTATTACCTTGGCGGATAAGAATATTGTTCTGTTGAACAAGATCTAAAAAATATACAAGGTTTAGGAGGTCGTTGCTTCTCTGGTAGCAATAAATATTGTCAATGGAAACATTAAACTGCGTCCAGTTGATGCCTGGAGCATTAAAATCGCCTAATATTAAGACAGTTACATCCGTGTAACTCGTTAATGGTGTTCTCCATGCCAGCGAGACACGTGCCGAAATTCGTCGGGCGTCGTTTGCGGAGGTAGATAAAAAAATAAAAAGGCGTAATTCTTTTTCTTTGCACACTCGATTTCTGTTTATAATTTCTCGGGAAACTTTTCGAAATGTTCGCGTTTTTTCTCAGCGTAAACGCTTGTCAACGGCCACTAACACGCCGCTTCCAGTTTTAACACCCGTGGCCAAGTCGCGGTCACGCCGGTGCACCGCAAACGAAGGTGGAAAGTAATCGGAGGACCCAATGTAACAACATAACCAAGTTTCAGTTAAACAAAATATAGGATAATTGCATTGTGTAACGTTTGAAAAAAAATCTTTCAAGCTTTGTGCGTAAGCTGAGGACGTTTTGATAAATTAAGTCAACGTGACTCGTCATCTTTCGTCGGTCGTGAGAGGGCCCTGAGATAATAATAATAATATTTAGTAATAATAGTAATATTATTATGATTATTTTCGTGTGCCTAAAAACAATCTGAAGGTCTGAATTTGGTGCATAAAATACGAGTAAACGACAATAAACACAAAACAAATAACCCACATCACAGAAACGCAGTGGTCGCTTGCAATTACTTGCGTTAAACTGAAAGATCACTGAATATTTCAAATCTGGATTGTCAAAGTGATCGAACAGTGATTGCAGTATGTGACAAGGTAAATATCTGCATATGATATAGACATAAACAGTAGAGTGATTCCTAGTCAAATGGAGGGGACATAAATATTGACATTGGACGAAAGCGAAATATTATTTATAATTCCATTTATTATCTCGTGTAAAAATATCAAGTCACGTTTTGTTCTCCTGTCGGACAATGGTGTCAGCAAGAACTTAGCTAGAAGAAAGTTGTAATCAAAATGATGGCGGCGCTGAAGATAGCGGTCGTAAACGATGCGAATTAAGCGGTTTTGCACACTTCAATTTCAGTTGCTGCGTTTCTGATGAAGAATTCTAAGCAACAGAACCAAAGCCAAGCCTTGTTATAATTACAGAGCAAAATAAACAAATTATAAAGACAGTGTTTTTAAATTGCTACGTGGTGCGAGATATCGGTCCCAACATATTTGTCTCACTGTCAACAATAGAGGACACATGCGAAGTAAACGTCAGTTCATTATCAATGCTCACGCCAAAGTCTCTTACAACAGAGATGCGTTTGATAGAAGTTTCTTTTAATACATAATCGTTATGTAATACATTACGACATGTGCACAGGGCGATACTTTTTTGTTTTGAGGGGTTCAGTGACAAGGTATTCATTTACAATACTAAACTCTGCACGACACATCATTCTGCAAAGTTTCGCAGTCAACAAGACTATGAACATTCATAAAAAGTTTAATGTCATCTGAAAACAACAACTCGGCATTTTTAACATATGACGCTAAATCATTTACGAAGATTAGAAATAACAGGGAGCCCAAAGAGACCATTGGGAAACGCCGGAATGGAAAAAAATGTTATTGAGCGACTATTATCTGTTCGAACATGGTTGGGACGACATGATAGGTAATTTTGAAACCATTTGAAGAAGTCTGCACAACAACCATATAAACATAATTTATGTAATAACAACTCATGGTTCACTTTATCAAATGCTTTGGACATATCAAAATATGTGCAATCAATTTTGCCTCTTTTCATAAGAACAGGGGCACAGAAGTGAAAAAAGTGTACAAATAAGTTTCAACTGACCGTCCCGTCAGGAAACTGTGCTGGCAAAGCTACAAAGTTTTGACGGAAGTAAAAATTAATTACGTTAAGAGTAACGCAATCAAACTCCTTAGAAAATCCAGACAATAAAGCTATAGGGCACTAGTTATTAGAAACAGAAGCGTCACCACCTTTGAACATTCGTACAATCACCAATTGGTTTGGTTTTCGAGTACGGATCGAAGCCACTTTTTAAAGCAGGGTCCTATGGAAGTGTATACGGTCGTCCCGAAAGGTTCAGGCATCGAGGGCGTTTCTTTGAAGCATGCTCACGGTGCATGTGGTCCCGTTTGTAAACGAATGTCCCTTTTGCCTGAAAAACGCAAATTTCGAAAGGGGAAAAAGAAAAACAAAGGTCGGGTACACACTTTTCCTGATTCTCGATGTCATGAATTACATTCCTTTTAAGGATTTGTGAACCATTTCACAGCCATGCAAGATGGCCACCTTGGCTTGTGAACCGTTTCATAGCCATCCAAGATTGCCACCTCGGAATTTGAGCTTTATATAAAGAGTAAAGCTATACGCACTCCGACGTGCACTTCAGACGGAAATAGCTATACGCACTCCGCTAAACACGTATAAAACGAATGGTCAAATCGAGTTGTCTAAGCGATGGCATAGCATAGGGGTAGGTAAGGCGTTAGGTGTCCGCTTTGTACGCAAGTGGACGCGGGTTCGATCCGCGGTAGACCTGCTTTTTTTTCTTCTTGTTTTTCTCGAACATTTCATTTTGTCGAGGCATTTGGTGTTATTTATGAGTGCGTATAGCCATTTCGTCCGAAAGGCACTCCGGATTCCGTATAGCTTAACTCTTATATGAATGATGCCCTTGTTGATGAAATTCCCTTGGCAGTGGCAGTCAGACGTCATCTGATGGACCATCAGGGCACGTTCCACCAGGGCTGCTGACTGGCAGTCAGTGTCCCAAATTACGTTGCTTGATGGAATTTTCAATAGGGTTTATGGCTACCGTAGTGGCATTTCTACCCAGGACGTATTGCTCCGTCTCCAACATGATGTTTTAAACTCGCCGAGCACTGCCCAATATCGCGCCGTCCTCGCCGCAGACCTTAAGGGGGCTTTTGACAACCTCTCCCACGACCTGGCTCTTGAACAGTTGGCAGCCACTGGCTGCGGAGTGAAAGTGTACAATAGGTGAGCGGCGTTTGGCAACTTCCGGTTCGCAGGAATTTTTGTTAAGCTTTTGACAAACGATGACGATCATCTGCAAGGCTGTCTAAGCATGGTTCTGAAAACTACAGTCTGGAGGTTTCATAATTATGCTTGCGCAGGCTTGCAGCTCGTTGTCATCGCTTGCCGCCAGTGAAGCAAAATTGCCTAAGGAACCGGAAGTTGTCAAACGCCGCTCACCTATACGGTCGCAATTTCCTCCGTGACCGATCTGCCAGTCTCGTCCTTGGTCATCTTCGCTCTCCTTCCGCGCCAGTGGCAAACCGTGGCACACCACAAGGCTCTGTACTTTCTCCGCTCCTGTTTGACCTTACCATGCGCGGTCTTCCTCCTCTTCTGGATCAGATCTGGGATGTCAGACATGCATTTTATGCAGATGACATTACCGTCTGGGTAACGAGAGGCTCCCTCGGACACATAGAAACTCATCTACAAAAAGCCGCTACTACCATTGAGCACTACGCCCGGCGTGGAGGCCTCACCTGTTCCCCCACGAAGTCAGAATTACTAATCGTGACGAAACACGCTCGCGGACAGACTGACCTCCCCGTTACCATCACATTGGACGACAAACCCGTCCCGCGAAAATCGGCCATACGGGTGCTTGGCTTTGTGTTACAATCTAACGCTAAAGCAACTCAAACCCTCCATCAACTCACCACCCAGTGCAACCAAATTATGCACAGGCTTTGCCGCGTCTCAAGTCGTCGACATGGCCTTAAAGAGGCGGATGCCTTACGCCTTGTCCAGGCCTTGATACACACTCGCTTAACCTACCACCTTCCTTACCACAACATCACCCAGACCGAACACACTCGTATGTCTGTATTGCTGCAGAAGGCGCAGAAACTTGAGCTCGGCCTCCCTGCTCGCACAGCCACCGTTTGCCTCGAGAGGCTTGGGGTGACCAACACTCTGGTGGAGCTCATGGAAGTGCATCGGGCTGCCCAGTTGACGCGCTTGCCGCTGCGCACGGCTCAGGGGCGGGCACTCCTTGCCATCTTGGTTTTCCACCCTGTCCCAGCTTCCCTTGCAGCTGAGGGTCTCTCCCCCGCTGCGCGTGCCAGACTACCTGTGGCTCACATCCCCGTCATATGAATCCTACCCGCCACTCGGCTCGGCGCGACCATCGCTCGCGCTACCTCCGACGCGCGTATCCGGTGGGTTGTAATACCGTTCGTGCCCTCTTTACGGACGCCAGCCCACAGGGTGTGCGGGGGGGGGGGGGATTACGGTCGTCGTGGACTCTAATCTTAGGACAGTCCACGCGGCCACTGAGCGTGGTCTTACCGACGTGTCCATCCTGGAAGAACGAGCGGTCGTCAGGGCAATCCTTTCTACCTCATTTCTCATCCTCCTCCATCCCCATTCACATTCTCACTGATTCGCAGACGGCCTGTCGCTTTTTCCTATATAACACCTTCCATCCTTCCACTTCATCTTTACTCGACACGTTCCTATCCTCCGCCTCCCACAATTTCCGGCTTGTATGGGTGCCTGGGCACGCAGCCGTCCCCGGTAATGAGCGCGCTCATGCGCTCGCCCGAGACCTGTCACACCGGGCGCCTGGAAAAGACTTTGACAGCATCCAAACAGCCCCTTTCTTCTACAGGACTCACCTTGCAGAGCTACGCCTCGCTCGGCAAGATTATCCTCCTCCTCAACCTTCTCTTACTCGCAGAGACGCCGTCTTGGGGTGACAGCTGCAAACTAACACTTTCCCGACCCCCTCTTCTACTCTTACCTCCACCCGTTACTCAGCCCGCCTCAGTGCCCGCACTGCGGCGACCGTCCCAACCTTTTTCACATGGTCTGGCAGTGCCAGCTCATTCCCGCCGTTCCACCCAATTCCAATCCCACCCCCCTCCTGGGAGGAGCGGCTGACCGATGACACGGCCACTGGCGAGCAATCGCTGGTGGACCGCGCCAGGCGGTCGCCGCCACATATGGGGCCCCGGACTAGGGGCTCCACCCGAGGGTTTGTCACACGTCACTACAATAAAGTTTATTCACTCACTCACTTAAACTCAGCCAAATGGTTCTAGCCGGTAGCACGGATACGAATGGGGACAAACTGAAGAGAGTCTACATCGGAGATTCACGCAGAACCTCCCTGCATTGAACTTGACTTCGAATTCTGAACGGAGAAAATGAGTATTTTTGTGGCCGGTCAACCTGAGCAATGTAGACGTATATTGGTGCTGGCTTCGACGGGGTTATGATATAAATATTGGAGGCGCAATACATCATAATGCCGTGACAGCTTCGAACTTTGCGAGACGCGTCCCCACGTTTTGAAAGCAGACAATTTTCCTCATTAATCGTATGCAGCAAGCAGGTTTTCCGGAATCAAGTAATTGCGAAATCAGCCCAACTTCTTCGGTGTGGCCCAGAGGTTTTTTCGGCGAAAAGCAGCCAAGGTGAACAGTCAACGCACCGACCGGCGTGGGTGGCTCAAACTTGAAGCTAATCGAACACAACGAAATTCAAGAAAAGCAGCTATGAACCTTCCCATTCACTTGACTGCAACATTGGTGTTCCCTCCAGTGAAACACCTCGTCTGTCGTCCTCAGTCCACTGTTCAACATCCTTATAAAGAAACTACTTATCGGTTACCAAGTAGTCGTCACTTTGAATGTGATTCGAGACAGACAAGAAATCAAAACGTTTTTCTGTGATTCCTCCCCATCCAGGAAAACGAAAGCACGCGACCGAGTGTTGTGGAGTAAACGGGCTTTCAAACACGTGATGGAAGGAAAGTATCTACTGAGGCTTCACCACACTAATGAACACTTAGGCAAACTGAAGATATATTGGCACTTTCGTCAAATTACATTGTTCGCCACCGCGCCGACAACACGTCTCCGCGAAAGCCACCAGAGACGGGGAGGTGCGCAAAGCGACCTGTTCCAGCTGGTTCCCGGTTTTCTCGCTTGGTGGCGTCCGTTTTGCTGGAGTCGCGAATATGTCTCATTGTTCAGTCGACCTTCAAAGATGTTGAGCGAAACACCGTGGTGACACGAAAGATAGCAAAACATTTGCATGACCACTCATGCCCATTAGTGGCAATGGAATTTAGAAGGACGACAAAGCGAATTAAGATGAATTGAAGTGAAGTAAGAGGAATTAAAGTGAAAGAATAGTAATCAAAGAGATGCAAGAGTAATCAATAAGAATAAAGTAGGACTAAAAGCGAATTAAGATTAATAAAAGTGAATTAAGAGAAATTACAGCAAACTAAGAGGAATTAAAGCGAATTAAGTGGATGAGTAAGCAACTATGTAAAAAGAATCTGAAACAGAGTAAATAATGTGTCTGTCTTTAATGCATCGGCGCCTGGGGTTTCGCCTTCAAGTCGTCTTAGGGATATCATAAGACACCCTGTGAATTTTACAAATCCTGGATCGAGCACGCAGTTTGAGTTAGTCATTGTGAAATTTTGTTTTGGAAACCTGTCGATACCGAAACGAACCGCGTGATGCCAGCCAAAAGGAAAACCCTCGTTTTGACGCTGGAGGGTCACGTGTTCATGACGAAAGCTGCCTCACTTCTGCTTCACAGCGCGTCCAAGCATTGAATTTTTTGTTAAGAGGATATCGCAGCTCACGAGCCAATATGCAGTTTGAATGGCCACTCTTTGGTCTGTTTTTTCTCAGCAACCACCGAACCGATTGACTTGGAAATGGTTTCATTGGAAAGATAATAGTAAAAACAAAACTGAGTAATATTGTGGCGCTACATTTCCCGATCTTAAATTTTGAAATTTTTACGGGAACTTAAATCTGCTTGAAAGAACCCCTTTTTCGCTCCGTTCTTAATGAGCATTTAAAAATAAACAAGGGCCTAAATACAGATTCAGGCGCCGCAATATTCAAGATCACTACGTTTTGAATATATGTTTCACAAGATATTTTTTCCAGGGATTTTCATTGTTACCATTTTGAACCGAGTTTGTAGCCCATCAATATGTCACAAATTGATATGTAAGCTGGCGCCATCTATGAGTGTGTCGGCAATACATTTTCTTGAAATTGCGCAATCTGTTATGGCGCCCTGGACCAGTTGCGTCTTCATGGTCGGTCGGTTTGCAGTCGGACCTTTGAGGGGGAAAACCTTCCGAAACACACACAAAAAAAAGGGGCTTGTTTTTTTTTTTTGACGGGAAGGTATTTTGATTGTAGCGCATGTGTGATTAGTTAGTGGTCAATCACCCGAGCGCGTCACTTCCGAGGATGTTCCGTTTTTTGTTGGTGTATTGGGGTAGCCCAATTGCGAACAAACGTGTTTTATTTTTCTTCTTTGTTCGGTGGCGAAGATATTTTGCAGATATTGTGGGTGGGGTCATAATCGGATTCCGTGTTTTCGGAGCTAATTTCTCAGAAAATTCGGAAGGCGTTTTGGAGTTTATTTTTCGCTGGGTATCAAGGGTTTCTCGGAGTTTGTGTTAGATTCCCCATTCTTTAAAATTCAGAGTTTCTTTTACTACGTTAAATATAAGGAAACCGAAATAAAAATAAATGAGCTCCGGCCGGGTACCATGACCCGTTGTCCCTAAGGAACCTCGTCGTGCTAAAAGGCTAACCCCTCTCTTCAGTAGTTCTAGATTTCAACGGAAACTGAAGTGGAATCTCCTCAGGACCACTGACCTTGTGCTCTTGTAAAGTTTATTTGTAAAACTTCGTCTTTTTTGTTGTTTGTGTTTCCGCTGGGACCTCGAAATTTGGAGTTAATTGGATAAATCCGTTTTGACAAAAAATTTACCGGCGAGCTTTTTTCGATTTTTTTTCGGATTTATTCGAAAACACGGAACCCTAGTCATAAGTCGTCAATCGCCCGAGCGCGACTTTGGGAGGATGTTCCGTTTTTTGTTGGCGTTTTGGGTCACGAAAATGAGGATGAAATGTTTCGCGCTTCAAACGGTCCTTGCGTGAGGGCTGAAGTTAGCAATTGCAGGTAGACAAAAACTACTGAAGCGTCAAAGGCTCGATACTGCCTTACCACTTCTTTTTATTCGAAGTAGAAGAGGTGATTTGCTCTGGCAATTTCAAATATTCTGCAGAGATGTATTTAAAGCGTTTACTTATTTTAAATGCGGAAGAAACACACGTGAATTCATCAATTTTGTTTTAATTTCGACATTCGCATTGCATATGAAGGGTTTTAGGAGCTGATTTCTACCGTAATAAAACAAACATTGCGAAAATTTATTCAGTTAAAAAAAAGGAAATTCCTCTTGTGAAAGTCTCGCCCTGAATATTCTTTTTTAACCCCAACCAACCCACACTTCATCCAGTATTTTATGAAACAGAGGCGAATTTTTTGGACAAGAACCCGCACAGTATTTATTGTGGTGTTCGTCGATCGCACTGTCTTGGCTGCGATGAGCAATTGGTCGGCTGTTACTGTTGGGTGGTGCAGAAAATCTCACCGGAAAACGGGCGGCGGAGAAAAGCTCACCGGAGAGAAGCTCACATGTGAAATGCTCACCGCAAAACCGCCAAACACCGAGAAAAGCTGATTTACGAAATATTTAATTCAACATTTAAAATTTAATATTCTCGGTATTGTTCGCACTGCGTTGTTTATATTTAAAACTCACGTCCGCACTTCGCTCACCGCTCACAATGCGTTTTCTGCTTGTTCGTATATTTCTAAAACCTAATGTTCTCGTTCAAAACCCAGAAGAATAGCTTACTTTCTAAGAAAAACGGGGAAAAAGCTGACGAATCCATAGTTTTGTAGAATGCAAACCATAAAAAAAAATTGAAAACTCGTTTTTTTTTGTTTTTTTTTAATTTCTGTTAGCTTTTACATGGAGACAGGACATTGCCTGGAAGTTGGAAAAACAGCAACAATGTGATCTCCGCCTTTGCACGTGACGACTACAGAGCTCCCAAAAAGTATAAAGTCCTTCTTAGGCCACATCCCCGAAAGAGGTTCCTGGTTACTATAAAACAAAAGAAAAACGCAATATATTATCTTCGCCTTTGGATGTAAAGGCAATACAGTATTCACAAAAAACATGAAACCATCTGGCCAGAAACCGTAATGTTCGATAAAACGGCGTTTTACAAAACGGCCTCGATGAAATTGGGTTCAATTAAATGGCGTTCAATTAAATTACTTTGGCTGAACGGAGTTCGATAAAATATTGAGAGGTGCGAAGAAACAATGTTAAATCGGTTCGCAGAGGCGAGATATTCTACGCATGTATCAAAAGTCTGGTCAGCCCTTCTCCGCAACCGCCGCATTTCCGATGAGCTTTTCTCTGTAGGAGAACAGCGCACCACCAAGAAGTTCACCAGAGAAAAGCTTACCAAAGAAAAGTTACCCGCAAAACTGACAGAAGTGGAGATAAACCCACCCAAGGATTATACTATGAACGTTTTAAATTTTATATTTGCGGCTTCACTCTGGGGGCCTTGTGGGGAACTCAAACGGAAGCTTTTTTCTGAGATTCGTGACTTTAGAATCGAACTGCGTTTTTTTATACCGGAACCGCAAAAGATCGCACGCGCCTGAAAGACGATGCCGGTTTTCAGTCATCATATTTTCGCAAAGCGAGGAGCAGTGAGGCACTAGAAGGCCAACCGCACCTGGACCCGACATTTTACCGAACGCCGTTTCATTGAATGCGTCATAGGTTTCTCTCAATAAATTTGAAAATTTATACTTTCTCCGAAATTAGTGAATCTTGCAGACTATGAAGTCATTTCTTATTGTCCTCTCATACGACTGGCGCTTGGATGGCGTGACGGAGGACGATCCTGGAGTTGTCCCCAAAGGGTGGACTCGGGATTCCTAATAGCAAAATACACACAAAAAAAAAATCGGGGCTGATGAGGGGGCGGGAGGGGGGGGGGGGGGGGACTCCATCAGCCCCGATTTGTCTTTTATTTTTTTTTGTTATTAGGATTTTTGTTTAGAAATACCGGCCAATTCTTGCAATTGGACGTTTCGGTACGGGACGACCAATCTTTCGAAGAAACGGCGTTCGATGAAATGTCCTAAAACGCTACGCATTTCCTTTTTTTATTTTTTTACTTCGGGATTATTTTTTGATTATTCCGTTGCTTGACGGTAACTCATGCGCAGCGTTGTAGCTCCCCTCCTTTCTTCTTTTTCTTCCCAAAGAGAAACCGACAAAACACAAACAAGGTCCAGACACCTCGGAAAGCCGTACAACGGGAACAGGCCCACTCGTCACAGCCAAGTCGTCATAGGAAACTAGTCATGGGTGAACAGGTCAAAGAGGGCATCTCGTTCTAGGTGAACCCGTAGTAGAAAAGTGGTCGCAGTGACCTTCTCGTTCTTGGAAAGTTCGTCACAACTTTATTTTAGAGGGGGGGGGCGGGGAGGGGGGGGCGCTTCAACCCGAAGGGTGGTCGAACTTGTCACAGTTTCAAGTTTAGCCTATTTTCTTGCTTGTTTGTAGGGGGCGGTTATGGTCGGCGTTTCAGTGTTATCTCTACTTTCGACGTCCCTTTGTTATTAGACCCTTTTTGGTTGCTTTGCCTGGTCGGAACTTACTGCGCAATGACAAAACAGGAGTTACCCTGTGGTATGCAGACCTCCACACCAGGATGCTAGGAAGTATGGCAGTTAGGTTTCGTCTTTTGGGGCGTCTTCTTTCTTCTCTATATCTACTCCAAAGCTGTTTTTCCTTTAAAGCGGGTTTGAATACGTATATATATAGGGGCGGAATGTGCAGACCTTCAGATAGCTTGACCGCGTTTCATAAGATGGAGCTCACTGAAACCCAACGTGGCGCTCCCATGCTTCCGTGCAAAGGGTATTCTTATACGCGTAGCCGAGGAGACCCCGACGCTGCGTACTGGGTTTGTAGAGAAAGAAAACATTGAAAATGCCAAAGTCTCCCCCTCAGATGCCCTATGACGACTTGCCCTACTTGACGAGTTTGCTTGTGACAAGTTCTCCTAGACCCAATATTTTCATGTTTCTGAGTAGTTCTTATAGTCGGTCATGGGCTAATGAGTTTGCTTCCTTTGATAGCACCAGCGCGCACATCCAACCAAAGCACGCCAAAAGCTAACATGCGCGTTTTTTTACTTGTCGCCGACAATACACCATTCTCAGGTACGACCCAGCGTGCGATATTTACAGACCAGCACGTGCGTGTTTGTCGCTTCGGAAAGAGAGAAAAGCACGCGCCATACACACAAACTCTCAAGATGGCAGCTGCCAGAAGCTCTTTCTAAGAAAAATTTATATAAAACGATGCCGTGTTTTTTTTTGTGATAAATTATTATTTGTTATCAGTTATCGAAGCCGAATTCCAAACGGAAGATCGGCGAAAAAGGTAAATTGTGACGAAGTGGACAAGTGCCCAGTCGCCCTCTGTTACAACTTCCCCGTGTAAAAGATGCCTTGTGACGACTTGCCCTATTTGACGAGTTTACTTATGACGAGTTGGCTGATGACGAGTTTTCCTAGACTCCATAACGACGTCTACCCCAGCCACAACACAGTGGACACCTTCTAATTCTTTTTGACGGTAGCGTTATCCCCCGTGCAAAAAAGAAGCCGGTCCGAAACAAGACCGCAACCAAAGCTAGGCTAATTTTAGTTGAAAATTGGACTAAATCCGTCGGTGCATCGATCTCATGTTTTTAAACTGGAATCGTTCATATTATGCGAGAAAAAACACCACGTAGGTGGCCGTGGTACATGGCTCTAAGCTTTACTGATACTCAACATTCCATTTATCTCAGTTTCGCTCGACATAGAATTGACTCACTTCGAAAAAAGCTATTTTCCTACAATCTCGTAAAAAAGATGATCACATGACCCCAAAAGCGCCCCTTGGCGCTGTTACTTGGTGCCACAGCGTTTACTTATTTGAGTGATTTGCGGTGGCGGCGTCTTGTCGGTGCGAACAAAACAAAAGAACCACAAATGCGGTGCTCGGTAAAAGATGCTGGGGCCTTAGCGGCAATTCAGTTTTGCGAAGTAATAAATTAGAACACTTAATTATGAAAGGTATTGTTAGAATCTGTTTTCGTTTATACATAGCTTTGTGACAACATAACTACGCTTTGATCTGTATGTGTGTATAAGACGCATCACTATATCTAAACTTGTCGTAATTATTTTTTTGCGTTTCCGCAGTGCAACATATAGCTCTGCTTCCGTGCAATTTAGAAATTGCACACGCATTAGGAAATCAGGGTGGCCATTGAAAAAGAAAAAACAAAATCCATTGCTCTGAAAAAAAAAAAAAGCTAGGAGTCTAATGGCTGCTGATTGAATCGCGAACTGGACAATTTCGTTTCTTTTTTACGCAAGGAGTTCAGACCGTTTTAAGAAACAGTAGGCTTAATTTTCAAAGAACTGCTTCGCGGGATTGAAAAGTAGGTTCTGAGGGGCCGCTATTCAGGACGCAACGCCATTCCGACTTGTGGTAGAGTTATTTCGCAACATTATGACACAACACCATGAAAGAAATGTATGGCATGATTCCTTTTTGGAACGACGGTATCAACAATCCACATGCTATTTCGAAATCGTATCGTACGAAAAATCTCGGAACACGAAATGACCGAAAAACTAAGCCAAATCTTTTTGCGAAGTAGAACCGGGCAGCGAAATTACGCAATCTCTAACCGCGTTTTTCACTGCCTAATCCAGTAAGAATCGGAGAAAAAGCCCCTTCAATCAAGCCCCTTCAATCAAGCCCCCTTCAATCAAGCCCATGCCTGCACCATGATATTACGGTTTTTGTCTATCTGTTTGTGCTTGTGTTTTTTCTAGTTTTAGATTCGCACGCACAGCGCTGCCGGTGGCTCCGCCATTGTGCAGTGGTTGCGACCTTCTAACAATCGCCACGTGATTTTCGAAGGAGGTCTCTACGGTTTATCTTTTGCACCCGTCATTAGCAAGGTACAGTAGCCCAAATTTTAAATAACATCACGGGAGTGCCGACTGCATGCCGGGCCGGCCAGCGCCATGCCACGGAGGGGTGCGGCGATACCGGAGAGATTAGGCGCGTGCGCACCAAACTCTTTCTGTTGGGAGCGTCGTCTGCTAGGCTATTCCGTTGACCGCACACAACCCCTGCTCCTTATCTGCTGGCAGATCAAAGCGCAAAGATCTGAACAGCGCTTGCTTGCGTGATACTGCTCAGGCGTAGCGTAGC
Organism: Ixodes ricinus; assembly: GCA_037355805.1. Classification (NCBI taxonomy): domain Eukaryota; kingdom Metazoa; phylum Arthropoda; class Arachnida; order Ixodida; family Ixodidae; genus Ixodes; species Ixodes ricinus. Next base: position 214,220 of record JAZHYW010002465.1, on the reverse strand, counting down.
ATAAACCGCGCGTCATTGCGTCATTGTTTATGCCGCGCAAGACGGGTGTCACGCCAGCGCACGCTCCTCCTCCTCAGACGTTTGCTCTACCAACTTATAAAAGAAACAGAGAAAGAAAGAGAAGTTGGCGTTGAATGAACAATGATGTCAATCAGCGCCTTGCGCTCCTTTGCTACATAGTAGGGGCTGTGTGCGGTCAACGGAATAGCCTAGCAGATGACGGTCGCACCGGAAAGATCTTCGTGCGCACGCGCCTCATCTCTCCCCTATCGCCGCAATTCTCCACGGCACGGCGCTAGCCGGCCCGGCGGTCGACGTTCGCGCATTTTTATTAAAAACTTGGGCCACTCTACGTCATATTACTCTCCCCGCAACGCATCAGATACGTCCTCATTTGGCTGGCGTGGGAAGATTGGTGCGAAAAGGTCTCAGGCATCAGTCATGCATACCATCTAGAATCCCGACTTAATTAATAAAAGCCACCTGCGACGCCGTTGGCCGTGGAATGGCATTTCTCTGTAGCCCCTACCGTTATGGGCTGCGAAGATTTCCCGAGGGGCACCGACTTGAGATTACGCTGGTCTCGCGACACATATCTTTTGTGCGATGAAAATGCATGCGGTGGCTACAGCTGCGGAACGATGCTGGTCTGCTATGCTTGATCAGCCAGGGTCTACAGACTTGTCAAACACAAAGTTACATTTACGCCGGTTCGCTGAGAGCGCCGAATGGACTACGGCGACAAAAAAGCTGCGTGCTCGTGTCGCGAGAGTTCAATCGGCGAGATTTTTAAACTTTGGCCCCAACTTTGTGTTTGACTTGTCGAGGACCCTCATCCCAACGCTGGCATCCCACTTTTGATGGCGTATTGAATCATTTCACACGCGGCGTTGACGAATAGTTGCTTCAGGCAAGGCGCCGTCCGCTTGTCCTGCTGTCGAGAAAGGCGAAGCAATGTGGATCTTAATAAACCGATATCACCAGCCGGTTTGACTACGCCACCGCTGCCGCAATGCATCGAGGGAACTTTAGTCTCTCAGCACACGCGGCAAACCTCGTTGGAACTCTGCGCGTGCAGAGCACGAGACGGTAGAAGCCCTCGCATGCACGACCGTCTGCCTCCTGAGAACGGAAATTATGGCGGCGTCACGCATGCGCCGAACGCTTAGTGAGATCGGTTTATTTGGGGTGAGTGTGTCTAACTCTTTTTTTTTCTTATTTAACTGGCTTTGAGATATATATTATATATATGCCCTTTTTACAGACTACAATTTTGAGTGTTTTGGTTCAACAAAGACAATACAAAATATGTCCACTCATATTGATAAAGAATATACCGAAATCACTGCGACCGCCATGCTGATTTTCGAAGAAATGCGTGAGCGTTTCGCGCAGCGGTTATATATAACAAACAGTGTTGGGAAGTACTTAAGTACGCTGTACTTAAAGTATATGGTGGTCCAAGTCACCAGGCTCGATCTAAAATGGATCGTAAAAATCGACGCCTGCACGTAGCAATCTAAACTTTTCGTCAAAGGTCTATTTCACAGGTCGGTTTTTCTTCTAAAATTAGAAAGCGTAGCTCTCTTTCTGTAATAAATAGGGCCAAGAAAGTTGCCAGGGTCTACGGCGGGCGGCGACGAAGACAACCAAGTACAGTAGCGGGGTGTGTTTGGCTTTCGTATTGATAGATGGCGCTACCTCGTTATCGCGACGGCTCGCGACCAACGTGGCTTATTAAAATGAACATAATATATTTGTGAAACATAACTTTGGTTCAAAAATATATGCGGACAATAAAAGCAAAACTTAAAGTAAAAAAACACGCGCCTGCATAATGTCGGCGCTTTTGCTGCCAACATAATTCGTCTGTGCGTCGTCTGCTTTATTTCGCTGGTCGCCTGCACCTTCGGACGCTGCTCCCGACGCCATCTATTAATACGAACGCCCAACACGCCCCGCTAATTGACCTGGTCATGTGCGTCGCCGCCCACCGTAGACCTTGGCAAGTTTCCTGGCCCTATTTCTTACAGAAACAGAGCTACGCTTTGTAATTTCACAAGAAAAAAACCGACTATGATATAAACCTTTGACGAAAAGCTTAGGTTGCTACGTGCAGGCCTCGATTTTTACGATCTATTTTCGATCGAGCCTGGAGACTTGGGTCACCCTATACTACTTCAAGTATATTTAGAAAACTTGTGCATTACTTAAAGTATGTTTTATCAGTATATACTTGTACTTTACTTAAAAACGATGCTTTGTCAACTCTGAAGAAATGCTGGGAGAGATATTGTGCTCTCAACAGAAACGCGAGCAGACGACGCATCGGTCCGTTTGTTGTGGGGTGACTTTACCGTAGCTTTTTGAACTCTCGCTACCTCCTCTTAGTTCAGTGCAAGCCAGGAGAGTAAAAATATTAGGAGAGCAAAATTAACAATGATATAACACCTGAGACTGTGGTGCAGAACAATTTGAAAAATTCCTAGTTGAAAAAAGAGACCACAGAGGAGAACGTCGCAATGTTTTGAGACATCCTCTGTTGTATTTGCCTTCGACTTGAACGCTGCTTAATTTTTTCGAACCACAACCTTAGATGCCGCATTATGAATAATTATAACCAGCTCGGTTGCACGGATGGTTGGATGGATGGATGGATGAATGGTAATGGCTATACCCTTTGTAACGGTCGGCAGCTTGCGCCACCTAGCCTAACATTTCGTCATCCCTTTTTTTAATTGGTATGAATTTTGTTATAACAGACGCCCCCCTGCTTTAAAGTGAATTTATTGCTTATTATAATGTGTATTTTTTATTCTTCCCTAGATTTCTTCCACCAATCTTCCAATCTCCTCTTAGTTACCGCAATTCTTTCCCTATCCATTCGTCCATCCATGTCCGTAAAACCCAGTGCCTCCTCCAAATTCGTGGTCATCCCCCCAAAAGGGTGGGAAGAAACCCCGTGCACCTTAAAATAACATGTTATATAGTTTTCCTTTCGCGGTTGAAAACGTCGCACAGAGTGTCTACCTCCTGGAATTTAGCGTGTATGTTTTCGTTCTTAGCACCCCCATTCTAGCTTCAAACAGCAAAAAGCTCCCCACTGAATTATCATACAGCTGTTCCTTCTTTAATTCTTGTTTTGGTGCCCTGTATATTGTTAAAGCTGATTTCCCCTGCATGCTCTCTTCCCATAATTTCCTCTCTATTTTTTTACTCTCTTTTCTACTGATATGCTCTGATCAGCTCCATCTCGTTGAACGTATTTAAATCTCAGCTTGCGGGTTCGGTTTGTCCATTAAGTGTTTAGACTTTTCATATATAGATACTTGTACACTTTCGCTGCCCACCATGTATCCTCTATTCCAGCTAGTCTTTGTTCACATTTTACTTTACTGATCGCTTCTCCACTCTCGAAAGATGGCCAACAGATATCCCCCTGTACACCCTCATTTGGTGTATTCCCATGTGTCCTTAAAGCAAACATACCCACACTCCTTTGCTCTATTTCTAAATCTGCCTGGATTTCTTCCCTCATACACAATACAGCATTCCCAAATGACAGCCCTGGCACCATGACTTCCTTCCATACACCCCTAACGACTTCATACCTCTTATAGATCCATAGTGCCCTGTGTTTCATGATAGCCAATTCTCGTTTCCCCTTCTTTATTACAATATTATCACGGTCTTTTTGACACCGTCTTCCTTCACTTAACCATACTCCCAGATATTTCTACATTTCTACGTGTTCTATCAATGTGCCTTGTATCTCCAAGTGTATCAATGTGTCTTGTATCCCTTCTCGTCGTTGAAAACTGTTATACCAGACTTGTCCCTACTAAATTTTAGTTTTTAAATTGTCCCCTTCCCTGCTGCGAATCCTAATCAGTTCCTGTATTGTCTCACGACTTTCTGATACCAGTAGAATGTCGTCTGCATGCATTAACCCTAGTAATACTTGATTTACTTTATGTCCTTCCTCCATGTAAGTCAGGTAAAAACCTAGGTTGCACTGTTCTAATCTTTTTTCCATCTCACTGAGGTACTGTATATCATAAAGAGCAGGGGAGACAATGGACAACCCTGTCTAAAACATATTTTTATTGCTACTGGTCTTGTAGTTTAAGCTTCCCATGTTATAACTACCTTATTCTTCGTATAAACCCGTTCTAGAAACTTAACCATGGTTCCCTCTAGTCCATATCCCTTTAGTTGTTTACATAGTTTTTCCTAATTCGCATTGTCATAGGCTCCTTTGATGTCTAAAAATGCTACCCATAATGGCCTTTGACTTGCCATTGCTATCTTATGCACTGAGTGATTACGAATATATTATCATCTAGTCGTCTATCTTTCCTGAAACCGTTTTGAAGCTCCCCTAGAATCTGCTTTCGCTCTGCCCATTCTTCTTTTCTTCTTTTTACAATTTGCATAGCTAGTCTTTATATTACTGAAGTTACTATGATTGGTCGGTATGATTTGATACTGTCTTTGTCTCCCTTGCCCTTATATGATAATCTCATCCTGCTCAATTTCCGGTCACTGGGTACCTCTCCTCCCATAAGTATCTGGTCAATCACCTGCCTTAGTTTCAATGTGCTTGTTTTGCCTAGAACTTTTATCAATCTCATTGGTATGCCTCTGGACCTGTCGCAGTTCCAGCCAGAGCCCTTCCTTCTGCTTTTTCCCACTCCCCAGTGGTCCTTCCCTCTTCTTTACTATGATCCTCCTCTTGTGTTGTGTATACGCTACCATCCCCTACGGCCTTATCTGATTCTAACTCCGAAAATGCTGCTTCGATTGTATGTCTAATGTATTCTCTTGCCTCTTTCCCTCTACGTTTGTTCCTTCATGTGTGGTTAGTGTCTGCTGGTACCCCTCGGTCTTTTTCCATGCCCACTGCTGTTGTCCCAAAATTGTTTTGCCGCATTCCTATCCTTTTGGTTTATCTCTATCATCCACTGGACCCCTGCCCTCACCATTTTGGCCTATATTAATGCAGATGCTTCCCGCTTTATTTCTTGAAATTCCTCCCATTTTGATGCTACTTCGGCTAGTGTGGCCCCCTTCTTCGCCCATCTGTGTTCTTTAGATGCCACTTGGTGTCTCGATATTGCTGCCTTAACCTCTTTATCCCACCAGCTTTTGAGCTTGGGTTTTAGTTTTCTTCCTCCTTGTTTGATTTGATATTTCTCCAACTCTCTTTTGAAAACACTAATTAAGTCTTCATATGTCCATTCTCTCTCCGGTTGCTTGGATACTATGTTCTCGATTTGCTTAGATACCTCCTGTAATTGTTTATTGTTTAAGTTATTTCTACCCTCTTGCTTCTTTATTTTGCGTTTCTCGTTTTACTGTGCCAGATCTGATCTTGAATCTCTTATGGTCGCTCCCCAGAGTTTTTGTGCCTTCCTCATCTATTTCCATACCTACTAATTTGTTGTATATCTTACGTGACATTCAACAATAGTCAATAGTCGAATGCAAGTTCTTTCTTTCCCATGTTATTTTTTCATGACATTTTACCTGAGCATTAACCAATACCAGATCAAGAGCTTCGCAGAACTCCTCTAACATCCTCCCTGTTGTATCTGTATGTCCATCAAAGTCTTCCAAATGTTCATTCATGTCCCCCAAGATAATTATTTCCTTGTTAGTGCCGATTTTTCTAACGTCTCCTGATATACATGTCAAGTGTTCTGCATTTTCCTCCCCTGCATCACTCCCTGTTTTTAGATACACAAAACCCAGGATTGTGTCTAAACCCCCAATATTGCCTTTAACCCACATGTGTTCCCTGCAGCCCTCTTGTTCCCTTTCCCATTCCTGAGCCTTCTCTAACACCCCTAATCCTCCTCCCCTGCGTTCCCCATTGGTCCGGTTGCATCCCATCCAATGATATCCCGGTATGTATGGTGGTTCTTCCATATCCCTCAGATGGGTTTCTGCTAATCCATACACTGCAAAGTTTTCGCTCTCTAATTGCTCCTCAATCTCCTCCCACTTTATTCTGTTCCTGCCCCCCTGCATGTTTATGAACCCTGTGTTAAGCTGTTTCTTTTTCCTGTTCCTGCGAGGCTTCCTCTCAACCTCCGAAACCCTCCCCTCTGCACATTCACTGTTTTTTTTTCTTCTTTTTTCTGTTAAGGTGAGGACACTCCTCTAGGGGAGGATTGCTTGCAGAAGCTACGGGGCAGATGTCATGCTCTATACGAGTACGTCTAACACCCCTAGGTGCAACAAGCAAGTCCGATCGGTGTAAATTCAGAAGTTGGAGGCAGACTTGCACAAGTTACTAAACAAAGTAAGGAATTACATTTACAATTACCGATGCCCGAAATGTAACTAATTGCTGTTACAATTACACTTCCATAAAAGTAAGTGACCCTTACTTCAAAAAGTGATCTGCTACTTTCGTGGCGTTACTTTTAACCTTACTGTCCTAGGGTAAAAAACAAGACAAAAGTGTTTTGGAAGCGTTTATTGTTGTCGCCACTCACACTTGTGAGATCCTGAGCAACATTTGGCTCGCAAAGTCTCATCGGACATCTTGCCTTGTTTCTATGTGATAATGTCGTCCGCTGCACAATGCACCTTTCCAAGTCACCTTTTTCGAATAGGTGCTGCCACCTGGCCGCGCGACTCAGTGGCTAAAAACAACGCGTTCGCAAGGCCTCCCCTACCCGCTCGACACCCAAAACGTCAGCTAGATCCTGTCGGCCCATTGAGGCGCTGTGTCCTAGTACGGCTCCACCAAACTTCGCTTTTCCCCCAGTGTAGATCATCTTGGTCCCTGAAGTTGATACTAAAAGCCATATTGTTTCTCTCTCTCTCTCGGCCCGAAGGAAGCAACGAAAGAGTAAACATACAAAAAGAAAAAGGCGCGCACAGATCACCTACACCAGCTGGCGTGCACTTTGACGTTTGTTTTTTGTTTGTTTTTTTGTTGGAAGGAAACACTTTGCACCCAGAAGCTTGCCTAATACCGTTTGCACGGAAAGTCTGGGTCTTTGTATCAGTGTGCGTCCCATTTCGTTATGGGCGAGCAAGCTGACGAGCTGCAATTTGCAAACAACCTAACCATGCACACACACACACAACAAAAGATTTTGAGTTGAGCTTTTAGGTGACGTGAAGAAAGGCTTTGAGCACCTAAAAAATACCAGGCCTCTCGTTTTGTAAATGTAGGTCCGGAATTCCACTGTCACCCAGGTTTTCCTTACAAAAATAAATATATATGTATATATGCATATATATATATATATATATATATATATATATATATATATATATATGTATATATATGGGCATGGTAGGCGGGGGCCGAAGGCGTGGGGTACAACTGAGAGGACGAAGGCCGGACTCCGGCCGAAACGTCGAAGAATAAACCACCCGTTGTTGCTGTTTTCATCAAGGGTTTTGCTTTTCCTCTCAGTTATATATATATATTTATATATATATATATATATATATATATATATATATATATATATATATATATATATATATATATTTGCGTTTTTTTGTTTTGTTTTAATATTCAAAGTTTTCGCATTTTTCCTTCGTGAATAAAAAAAAAGTGTACAGATTACAAACGTTCCTTTACGTTAAAAAAATTAAAGAAATACTTTACAATTACTTTCTGGAATATGTAATTATTTCCTGACAAAATTACTAATAAATGTAAGGAATTACAAGTAATTTCGTTAATTGTAACGGATTACGTACAAGTCTGGTTGGAGGGACTATTGAATTTGGCGCCATTTCTGAAAATAACTACTCTGTGTCACTTGCTTTTTTCAATATTCACCGCCGTTTCCGGAAATAAGTCATGCACACCTGATTACTCCTTGGGCAATGCATGCGAGTTAAAAAAATCACTGTAGAGTTAATGAAAAAACGTCATAGAAGATTGTGTTAAAAAAATGACGGTTACAGTTCTTTGTAATGCCGAATTAAAGCGCAGCTCTTGAGGAGGAGAAGGAGGGAAGGATGGGAGGGTATGCCCCTCCTCCCCCTCCGTAACCTCCCCTCGTTCTCTCCTGCTCTTCTCCTATTTAGCAGGAAATTTTCGCTAAATTTCCGGTAAATTAAGTGGGGGAAATATTCCCGCTAAATTTAGCGGGGGAAATAGTCCTGCTAAAGTTAGCGGGAAATTTAGCAAACATTTTCCCGTTAAATTTAGCGGGAAGATTAGCAAAAATTTTCGGCTAAATTTAGCAGGGAAATTTAGCGAAACTTTTCCAGTTAAATTTAGCGGGAAAACTAAATTGGTGTTGAGGTCAAGTGTGACGTATATTTCCCCGGTAAATTTCACGGAAAAATTTCCCGCTACATTTGGCGGTAAAATTTTTCCGCTAAATTTAGCGGGAAAGCTGTCCTGCTAACTTCAGCGGGGAAACGTCCCATGATGCAATTCGCGATTAGACCGATGCCGACGCCGACGGCGAAGCCGCTCAACACGGAAACGGAAGCTGTAAGGGCTGCGTTCTAAACGGACTTGTAATTTACTTTGAAAGTACACTGTATTTATAGTATCTTTTTTCAAGTACATTGCACTCAGTGTACTTACTAGTTCACTTGAAGTATATCACCTCTCGTTTACTTTGCACTTTACTTAAAGTACTTATTAGATGTACTTTACCCAACACTGATAACAAAGCATGGTAAATGCAGCCCTTTTGGCAGCTTTCGGCGGGGTGGACGTTTCCGAAACCTCTTTTCTCCCTGGTGCAAGCGGATCAGGTCACTAAGCGTTGCATGAAGCACGGGGGCCGCAGAGGATTGGCTGATTATGAAGAGCGACGGCGTGACGTAACACCTAGCAACCGAGATGCAGTGGGGGACAGCGGGGCTAGGGCGTATTCCGTGGCCGCCGGCGGGGCGCCGCGAGGCACCATTTGTGGGTGGCCCAAGGTGGGTTTTATTTTGTAAAGTACCATCCGCAGATTGTCGCCACGAAGCGGCATGAAAGAGGGGGGGGAGGAGGTTAGCACGCGCCCCAGCGATGCACCCGCCGTCTTTTACTGCGCGTTGCCGAAATCGACGGAGGACGTAGCCGGCGATCTTCGGTTGCTAGGTGTTACGTCAGGGCGTCACTCCCTTTAACCAGCCTATTCAGCACGGTCTCCGCTGCTAAGTGTCCTATCGTCAAGCCTTATCAAATAATGCACCGCGCCGTCATCTGTCGGCGCTTACAGAAGGTGTTTCCTGGTCTGTTTCCACAGATGATGATGATAATGATGATGATGATACTGCGGCTGCCCCTTTATAACGGGCGGGCTCGATTAATCGTACCCCAGCCTGGGAGTGAATGCAGTGCTCCCTTTGTTGTGTTTGATGCCACCAATCCTCCAGTCGTCTTTTCGTCTGCTCGATGGTCTTCCAAAAGGCCTCAGTATTATTAGCTCTCTCGCTTGTTATGGAGAAGCCCAGCGCGTTCGCTAGAAGTGGGGGCTATGGCGCCATCCTGTGGCGACGTTGCAGAACTTTATACAGGTATGCTCAATACCCGTCCAAGATCAGCGCATGTACCAGGGAACTAATGCTAACGCATTAACACTGCAAACGACCGCACAAAGCGCGCTCCGATGGACAGAGGTAGCTGCTGCGTCGTGGAAAGTCACGTTGAAGGAGATTTGATACAGCCAGTGTGCCGCACAGTGTTTGCAATCGGTTCTTTGCTTTCAGTGGAATTGATCTAGAAGACATGTGTGGGGAGGTGAGTACTTTGGTGGAACGATTCCGCAAGATATTGCATATGCTGCAGGAGAAGGACTCAGAAGTGTGTTTCTCTATGCCTGAAGCGCTCTTTCAAGACGAGGGCGTCCGTGACAGCGCCTGCGGTGGAAGAAGCCAACGTACGCGAGATGTTCTGGAGAGGCGCGGAGAGCACACGAGAACGAAACCTGGGCGGCGGCAGTGGGGAGGCGAGGGAGGGCTTCCGCACACCGCGACCATGCCACTATTTCTCAACGGTGGCTGCCGGAGGTGGTGGGTGTGTGTGTGGAAGAGACAGCGTCGCGGGAGGGTACGTACACGTCGCAGGAATAGTCTTTTACACGTTACTCGAAAAAAGTAACCGCTTACAATTGCAATTTCCCTGGATTAAAAGTATTCAGTTAGATTACTTGATTGCTTAAGAAGAAAAGTAATTGGCCGTTAGTACAAAACATAACCGTTACTTTTCTGATTACTTCAGATTTGAAACATATAGGTTTTGTCTGCCCGTTTGAAAACGAGTCTTTCGTGCGTCCATTATTAGACTAAGATCACGGAATTGTAAGCTACTTATCCTCTTAATCCATCAATTTTGACAAACTTGGCTCTAGGGTTCCATAGTAGGAAACTTGTAGACACAAACGGTGCCATTTAAAGCGGGAGACAAAAATGGCGACGGTTACGAGGAATATTAGTCCTTCCAAAAGTGATCATATTACTCTTGCGATCACTTCGTAGTAAATGAATTCAAAGAATTACAAAATTACTCCGAAAAGTAAGATATTAAAAGTAATTTATTACTTTTAATGGGTACCGCACAAGCGTGAGCAGGAACGATGGGGTTGGTGGAGAGCGCTCTCCCCGTTATCACGTGGATTTTTCTGAAGAGCGACAGCATACAAGGGGGAAAGCGGAAGAGAGGAACAGAGAGCCTCGCTGCAGTTGGGGTGTGTGTTTGTGTGTCAGGAACGACGGGGAGAGGGAGAGCAGAGCCGCTTCTGCAGAGTTACGTTTTCCGTTCCTACATGAGAATTTCATTTTTTGTCTTCTTGACGGAAAGGGGCACTAACAGCTACCGCTGTAAAACGAGATGTGCCTCTCAGAACCTTTGTTTCAAAGAAAGCTGAAGAGGTCATTGAAGAAAAAAAAAGCGTGTTAGGGTTAATTGATTGTATTCTAGTTTCTGCGAATTAGAATGGCACAAGCATTTGACCCAAACGTCTCATAAAACGCAAAAAAAAAACAAGAAACAAAAACTGCTGGGTGTGACGTCATACCCAGAAGTTTCAACTATCTTGGTCGCTGCACTTGTGAGGGAACGCGTGCAGCCTCTCCCACTGCTCGGGTAATGGCCCATTCACACACTTGCAACCTAATACGACCGAGAAAGACGAGACCTGTTGAAAAATTTAAAAAAGTTTTCAGGACAAGAGAACACACTGGCAGGCTGGCGCCAGCTATGCGGTGAACCTGGAACTGCATTTCACAAGAGTGAAATTTTTCAGGGATTTCCGAGGTCAAATATGACGTAATACCTATAAAAAAGGCTCGTTTATAACGTTGAGGAAAGGTTTTCGAGCCAAGAAAAAGAGGATAATGAGCAAGAGAAATAGAAAATATGCCGGACCACCAAGTTTACACTGCTACCCAAAAGATGGCGGCAGTGTGTTTTCCTGTCATAAAAGATATTAAGAGGTTCCGAGGCACAAGGTTCTTAGAGGTCGCAAGTGTGAACGGGCCTCAAAGCTCGCGGAAATGTTGAGATCTTTGTATAACACGTCACAATTCTCTCCTCCAACAGAACGCTCCGGGAAGGAGGGGCTTCCACGCTAGTTTAAAAGCGCTGTTGCATGCTTGGCGCTTTACAATCTGAAATATAATATCTATATTCGTGACCCTGAGGGTCAAATGAAGACGATTTAAGCGTGTTTACTCAAATACGGAACTGATTCAGTTTCCCTTCAACGTAGGTCAATTGCAAGATGAGAAAATACGCGGGAGAGCTGCTTAGGAAACATCGTTGCTTAAATTAAGGCGCGGTGCTGACGGCACGCCGAACCGGTGTCGCTGCTGTTATGTGTGCCATACGCGAAGACGCCTTAAGCATGATTCACATGGTACGATTTCACTTGCGCTACGCGGGGCTCAGCGTCGTTGCAGTGAAATCACATGCTAAAATTTATCGTGTGAATCAGGCTTTCCTTTACGCTACTTTGTTTTCTGAGCACGTGAAGTGCTCCCACTTGTTGTGAGAAAACGCGAACTTCTTTGTAAACGACACCTTTGTCTATAAACTCTAAGAAAAGAAAAAAATGAAAAATTATAAACGAAGAGAAGAACGGCCAACGCGACACCAACGTTGTGCGATATTGAATGTTGAATGGTGGACTATTGTTCCTCTTCTTGGAGTTTGGATTTCGATGATTCGTAACCAGCTCTACGATGTTTTTCTCTACTTGCCATTCAATTTCCCGCTGGTCCTAGAACATACCGACAACTGCGCAAATGCAGGCCCCGTTTCAGTGTATAAAAGTGCAAAAAGGAGGGTCCACAAACATACATGTACGCAATGGCCCACACGCGGCTTCATGCACACGATGGAAAAGCTATATAACAACGTTTATTTGACAATCCAATCAGGTTTCAAAGTGTTTTCTGGAGAAGTGATGAAAAGAGCACGTTCGACGCGTTTCGCGAAACGAGCAGCAGACGCTTCAGCCTCGAGGAAATGGTGGAAACCCAAATTCGCCCAGAAAAACAACGCTCAAAATCTGTTCGGGACATTTCGCAACTTGGGAGCGAAGTTCTAGCGAATGCGACTGGAGCTTGAAAATCTCGTAAAGGGTGTTTCCGCGTCAGATCGTGAAATGATGGTCCGGGTCGTATTTTTATATTTATGTAAGCAATATGTGAAGCCGTGTGCTTGGGAGGAGAATTCAGCTATATGCGAACGCCGTATCCAATTTTTTTCCGGAGATATAAAATTTCGAAACACTTGGCGTGGAGATTGCCAAATGGTTTCACTTTGGTATTCTTGCGATGACGGCAATTTCACACCGAAGCATGCACGTAATAATACTTTTGTTTTACCTATATTAACAATGGTTTACCAAATGAACTGATAATGTTAACAATTACAATTAACGATCTTCATGTATAGAAATGTCCGAACCACTTAAAATAAACACCCCCTACAGACACGTTCAAAAATTATTTACCAAAAAACTACTTGATATAAAATGACGCAAAACTCATCCAAAAAGTCATCCTGAAATGCATTTTGCAAATATATAGGGAAACTGTGGTTACCAATTTTTTTAGTTGTGTTATTATAGCAGAAACGCAGCTCATCTCTAAATGTGGCAAAATTGCATGTCAATACTTAAAAAAAAACTCAAATTTTTGTTTTGTTTAAACTTTCCTGAACAGTTTACAGTCACCTGAGCTAACTTGTGATGGCAAAAGATTGAGTAACCTATGACCTAAACGACAAAAAACCTTCATTCAAATTGAGCTGGTATGTTTTTGTTATAGGGGCTTTGCCGCATGACGCCGGCTCCAAGGAGACATTCTTTATAACCGGCAAAAATGTACAGTGCTACTGCTCAATACGGGCGTAGACAGTCATGCTGTCCCTAGCATAGTTAGTTTCATATTTGTGATTTCCAGAGTTCCCTCCTAATCTGTCCCCCCTACCCTTCCACGGGCATTAGCTCACGATGGACTGTCGGTGGCCGCTACTGCTGCCGGCAGTTGAGAACTCTATGCACCGCACATTACCGTGAAGCCCAGAACTCTCACACGACGAAGGTCTAGCACCGCAAATGCAAGGCGAGGAAGTAGTTTCTGGAGAATTGTTATCTTGGTATTCAACCAATGCGTGACGACAAGCAAACCAGCTTACCCTTTCTTATGGCCAATTCGTCTGGGCCCGCATCTCACCGGTGCAGTGCGGTTCGTGGTACATGGAAGGCGAAAGGAGAGAGGGGAGCTTCCTTCTCTCCCCGCCAGCCTTTTGTGTACTAAAGTGGAGATAGGTCACTGCACTGGACGGGTGCGGTGTGCCTCAGAGGAATAGGCCATTAGTACCCACCCAAAGGAATACAGAAAGAATTCGATAATCACAACGGTCGTCCTGTTCTTTGTTTTTATGTCAGTTGAAAGAGTGATGGTCTGAATCAAATTTTGTATATTTAGGTAAAAAAATATATATATATATATTATGCATATAAATATGAAAGTCATGGACGTACTGTACAGGACGTTTTACGAACGAGGGCCAAATCTTTCCTGGGAAATCTATACCTCGCGTCAGCTCAAGTCCAGACGCAAGCGACGCTACGAGTTGGAGCGACCAATCCAGTAGCATCAAAAGCGCGAGTCACTGGCCATTTATATGTATGATTAGTTCAGCGATGATAGAACGCGTGCAGTAACATGACAAACACCTTGATGGCGCGCTCCTGATGCAGTCTGATTGGTCCCATCTACTCCTAGCATCAGCTGCGTCTGAACTTATGTTGAAATGAAGTAAAGTACGCACCGCACAAAAAAAAGATGATGAAATATTGGCTCAGGCCAAAGGCCAGATTTAGGAAAAACAAGCCTATGGTATAATTAGGTTAATAATTACTTATAGTCATTAAATTTATAGTTAATTAGCTTAAAGGTACTTGTAAAATTCCAAAAAAGGTAGGCATAATTCAAAAATACACAATTCGCACTCATTAAAAAGATACAGTAATACCTCGTTAACTCGAACACGGCTATCTCGAAATAGTGGTTAAGTCGTAAAATTTCCTTGTCACGGAATGAGCTCCCGTAGGCACAATGCATTTTGTCCTTGCTTATCTCGAAAGGTTTTCATGACGGACTTCGGATATCTCGAATACTTGGCAGCGAAAATCTTAAAAAAACACAATAAACAACAAAGACTGCCGAAAAAAAAATCTGCGCGGCGCGCAAAAAAAAAATAAAAAGACAAAATAACGCACATGAGAAAAAGAAACGGGAAAGCGTAAGAAAACAATTAAAAAAATAACCGCGGGTGCGGTGTACGAAGACGCGGAGATGTGTGCGACTCAAAAACGTTGTTTTATTTTTTCTTAATTTCTTGTTGTTTGTTTTGTTTTGACGATTTTCATTTCGACAAGCTAATCGCTCGCAAGCCGAGATGCCTGGCGTTCGGTGCCTCCTTTCTCTTGAGCGTTTTGTTCGGCTCTGTCTTTCGTTTTCTCTTTGCTCTTGGGTTCTTCCGTTTCTCTTCCCGGTCCGGTCGTCGGTAGTCGTGAGTCTCGTGTTTTTCAGAGGTTCGTTTCGAGTGTTGCTGCTCTTTGTTGCTTGTCGGTCATTTTTTTATGGGTGTTTCGATCGTCTTGCGGCGCCACGGTAATCCGTTGTAATTCTCTGATGTTCTTGGCGCGTGACTCGATTGACCGTGGAGATGGCGGACCCCAAACAGCGCCAATCACTGACGCTTGAGAGCAAAGTTGCTCTCATCAGAGAAGTTGATGTTGCCGCGATTGTTAGAATTTTTTGTTAGAACATCGCGCGATCAGAGGCAAACAATTCCGGTACTTTGCTTATCTCGAAATTTCGGTTATCTTGAATTTTTTCACAGTTTTTATGACTTCGAGTTAACGAGGTATTATTGTACAATTAGGATTTCGTGTTTTGGGAGTTTATTTTTCGTCAAATTCGGAGGGTGCTTTTCGGAGTTTTATTTCTTTCTGAAAGCTCAAAGTTTATAGTAGTTTCTTTTTTCGGTTCCAAAATTTTCGATATTTTGAGCTTAATTTCGCTGTGTTTCGCAGTTTTTCTAAGGGCGCTCATAATAATTATTATTTCTTTAGCCCGATTTGGTATTGGTGCCATTGCCATTAACAATACAAATTTTTGCCAGAGAAAAACGTTGCACACACCTGTGGCTTCCATAAACGTCGGTACTTTAAAAATAAACTCCAGGGGTAGTCGCTGGGAAGCACGTATTCATCCCATCCTATTCCATGCTACCTCGCCGACGCGCGAGGTCAAGTGGTAAGGGATGTATTAGAAAAGTTTTAAGTGCCCCTCACCCAATTATATGCAATATTTATGGTCCATTGCTTTTACTGTTACGAAAATACAACCCCTCCTTCTCCTTGAAACACAAATAGTATCACCCAAAACTGGAAACCGATACATAGGCTTTTGTCGTAACCCAAAAGTGCAATGACATGCCGTCCTGAACCTTGACGAGATAAGCGGTAGGACCCTTTTTGGTCAGTGATTCGAGATTTGAAAGACAACCGTGGTAGCATTTTCCCTGAACCATTGACCCTTTGCGCTGATCAAACTTAATTGTAAAATACCGTCTTTATTTAGATCATTTCGGGGGGAGGGGGGGAGGGGGGAGGTAAGAGGGGGGGGGGGGCTTGGCACATCAAAATTCGCAGTATATCAGATAAATCCGAATTGACCAAAATTTTCCCGGCGGGTGTTTTTTGAAGTCCTTCGTATTTATCCGAAAACACGGGACCCTAGATATAAGGCATCAAAGCCTTTTATGGCGCTCTGTAAAATACACTCAATTTGGACGTGTTTTGAAGGGGGTCTTGGAAGGCAAAGCAAGGAAACACATATATCGAACTAAACTAGAAACACCGTAACCTTTTACATTCTACGATAGAGCATCACCGTTGGACAGATTTTGTCGGCTGTAAAAAGTATGACTCCTTAGAGCCGATGTCCTGTGGTAAAGTTTCATATAACGAAGGCAAGCTTGCTCAACTTGAGTGATTTTGTTTTCTAAAGAAGGCCACATTTTCGCGTCCATGATCGAGAAGACACGCTTGTCCGTTCAGATTCGCGTACACTCTTACCCCGAGCGTAAACGATAGGGAGGCCAGAACGACCTTGACTACTCAGGCCCTAGCTCTTTCCCGAACTTTCTAGGTCGAGACCGAATATTCGACATGACGCGCATAGTTGATAAAGAGCCGAGAACCGTATTGTTCATTTATTTACTGATTATTTCTTACCATAGCCAGCTGTTACGCCGACTTACCATCGCTTGCCTCTGCCGCCACCGAGGCTCGCTGCTGCTTTCTTGACGTGTGTTCTTTTTCTTTTTCGTTTCTGGCACAAGTTCGCACCCACTAAATCTTTTGTCCATTTTATTTATTTAGTTTTCTCCTGCCTCATCGTCTGTCCTTCGTAACATCTCTGGTGGAAGTGCGGGTTAACGCAGCCTATGAAACGTACCCATCCGATGGCTTGCAGCGCAAGCACAGTCCCCAGTTCAAGAAGACCGTCCGTGGAAACTACCGAGACTCGACGAAGCTGCTGTATTCAATGCTTGCCCCCGGAATTTGGGCTACTGCCCGAGAAGACCCACCAGCCGGCGAAGCCGACGATGAGCAACTAATATTCGAGCAGACCCCTGCCGTCGTTCCCGTCGTGTACCTGCCCGTCGCCCCTCGTACACCGTCGCCTTTCCACGGCGACGTCTACTAAGACATCGAGCACTGGATCAATCAGCACGAGCGAGTGGCCCGCTACAATGGGTGGACGCCTGAGCAATGCGTGCAGAGCGCCTACTTTACCCTCGAGGGCACGGCGCGACACTGGTTTGAGAATCATGAAATCTCGATTACGTCATGGGACCAGCTGCAAGGAGTGCTCCGACGGACGTTCGCCTGTCAGCGCCGAACAGAGAGAGCCGAGGACCTCCTTTGAATGAGGACGCTAGGCCCCAACGAAAGCCTCACCAGCTTTGTTAGAGACGTCCTCCGTCTCAGCGCACATGCCGACCCACAAGCCACAGACGACAAGAAGCTGCGTGTTCTTATGCGCGGGTTGAGGGCAGTGGCGTCACTAGGGAGGGGGCGGACCGCCCCGGGTGCAGCGCTCAGGGGAGTGTCGCGGCGGTCCACGAGAGCGGGGGAGAGGGGGGGGTTCTCGGCGGGCCACGCGAGAGTGGGCGGGGGGGGGGGGAGGGCGGCGTGTCGTGGCGGGCTACCGCCCCGGGTGCCGCTGACCCTCGTGACGCCACTGGTAGAGAGACGACATCTGTGGAGGCCTCGTCCGCAACCCGCCGGCAACAGTCGAAGCGTTCGTCACGGAGGCAACGAACATGGAGCGCGCTCTCTAAGCCAACGCCTCCTACTACCAACGACATCCAGACGTCGTTTCCCCCATGATGCTTAGCGGGGACATTGGCGCCAGTACCGGGGACATTCGTGAGGTTATCAGCGACGTCGTCCGGGAGAAGCTCTGGAAGTTGCTGCCTGCGGCCGGTCCTCCGACAGTCTCTGTCGACGCCTCACAGGAAGCACAGGCCATGATATACGCCGCCGTGGCGCGTCGTCCGCAGCCTCCAGTCGCTTAACACTACGTGGCGACTCCCCGACGTGAACCTCCATGGCTGCAGTACTCCCAACGTCGAGACGAACGCCTTCAGTGCGATCGTCCGGGGCGACCTGCACCCAGCTGGGCCTGCGAGAGTTTGCGCCAAATGACCCTTCACCACAACTCGGGGAGCGGCCTCGGGACATAGAAGACTTCCTTCGGCCCTCGACATCTCCTGGGTTGTCTCCCCGCCGAGGATATCGCTTGTCTTCACCGCAATGTCCCGCATCGCTTTTTCGTAGATACTGTCGCGAAAGCCTGTCTCCTTCCCTTACGAAAATGGCATATCTGAACTTATATAAAAAAAATAGATACGGTTATATAAAAAATTGGGCAGATCTGGCGATATCAAGTAAATCAGTTTATATAAGCCTTATCAAGCCAGATCTGTCCAATTGTTTATATAACCGTATCAGGGTCTTGTTATGGAGATATCAAGACCCTGATAACCTTGATATACAGTTTTTTTTTATTCTTGTAGATTTGTTTTTAAAAAAGCCATGAAACCTACACTTATGCGGTTTGTGCGAGTGAGTTATACGCCCAGGGGGACATTATGTGGGTGGCTAATCTTTGCAATAAGTCGGCTAATGATTTGAAATTCACTACTTAATTTTTAAATTAGTGAAAATAGACATATGGTTCCAATTAGAAACTTGCTGAACGTCGTCCAAAATCCCTAAATCAGTCATTTTCAGAAAGACTTTCAGCGCGTGAGAAAGTTACCACTCGTGGAGCAGGTACAAAGCTAGCGGTTTCGGTCAGGCGCTCGCGCAATTTTTCCGTCTCTTATCTAGCCACAGCCTTGTACCTGGTCCACGAGTGGTAACTTCAGCGCACTACTGCGCTTCACACGCGCTCAAAGTCTTTCTAAAAATTACTGATTTATGGGTTTTGGACGACGCTCAGCAAGTTTCTAATTGAAACCATATGTCTATTTGCACTAATTAAAAGTAAATTAGTGAATTTTAATTAATTAGCCGACTTATCGCAAAGATTAGAAAACTACGATTGTCCCCCTGGGCGTATAACTCACTCGCACAAACCGCATAAGTGTAGTTTTCACGGCTTCTTTTAAAACAAATCTGCAAGAATAAAAAAATAACACCCGGTATTTAGGCATTGCACGTACGTCACATCATGACGTCGAACACCGGTATCCACCATGCTGGTGGTTGACTCTTCGACTCTGCATAGCGAGAGCAATGGTAAACTGTGCCGCGCTCGGCTGCAGCAATTACCCGGTATCCCGACGATCGTCCGATCGTTTCGTCGGCATGAACCGCGAGACAGTGTCCGTCAAGTTAGAGAAAGTATGAGCGGCAGGAGAGGGATACGCCCGCGGATTACCGAGTTTGCGGCACGCATCTCATAGCGGCGAGCAACTGCACTTTTCTACCGTTGTTTACGTTCGCGCACGCCTTTGCATCGGCTTTTGCCCATTCGTGGTGTAGATGCCCTTTGTCTTTCGTTACATAACGCCGTTCCCCCGCTTCGAGCGATTGTCGCGCCGCGAGCCCGGCCAAACGGCGATCGAGCGGCGGCGGCCCCGTGTGCAAGCTAGCGGAGACGCCGCCGTCGGGTGATCGGTTTGTGCCGTCTGCGAGACGGTAACCTTTGCAAGGAGCGAAGGTATGTAGGCAAGCCGGTTAGGAAACATCATAATATAAACCCTGAGTCAATGAGAGTTGTACGTTATTTGATTTATCCTTACCTCAGGGTTTAGATTATGACGGTAACCTAGCGTTGTTTACCAGTATTTCGCAAAATCGTAACAATCTTTCTACAAGCGACTCGTAAAGCCGCGCGTCAAATTTTAGAACGCGCAATTAAGATTCTTTGTTGTTGTTGTCCTTCTTGGCGACACGTCAAAACTTTGTCGGCGGCATATCGTAACTTTCTGCTTGTAGCGCAATCGCACCAATGCCGAAACATTCTGCACAATTATTCTCCCGGCTGCCAGGAGATAGACACGGCCTAATCCTAGAAATAATCTGGAAGAGTACCTTTAGGAAAACGATCTATTGTCGCGAAGTAGGTTGCAGCGCACTTACGTTGACGAGACGGGACTTGAAAGGTAATCCAAGATAGATGTCGACACGGCCACGGCGTAATCACCTCTCAAACACAAAAACGAGAAGGAAGGTGTCCGTGAAGATTCAACACGATGTAGCACAAGCTGTCATTTGTAGAACCGAGCAAAAAACGCATCACAAAATATTCTTGGGCTTCTTTGAAGAAATCGCTTGCAGAAGCAGAAATTCGCAGCAGCCATGCAGGGCGCAAAAAAAACGAAACTGCATGGGTCCGGCCGAACGCATTCCGATATTGGCAAGGTCATCCGTCAAGCCACGTGACCACGCACCTTCTATCAAGCATTCAGCTTAGGGAGAAAGAGAAAAGGAGATAAGGACAGGCCAAAACGGAAGTGCACGAACAAAAGGCTTATCTTATGGGGCATCAACGTGTGGATTTGTCACTTGTACCCAAGGCTGATAGTGCAGTGAATGCTATGTGCGGCCTTGGGCTCCAGGCAGGTGCCGTGTTCTGCTTCATCACCAGCTTCTAGACTGAAGTCACGTGACCCTGACCGGAGACACGATTGGCCTAAAACATGCATAGCGTCTACCCTGCTGTCAATACCGAGTGAACATACAACTCTATGAAGTCCAACTTTTGAACTTCCAAAGGAGCTGTCTGGCTCGAAAGTAACCCAAAACGATGCGAGTTTGACGATACTATGTTTTACGCCGTATAACCCACATCATAATTTAAAATGAAGAAATAAGCGCGACTATTTTTTTTTGCGCACGATGTCCACAAATAAATAAATAAATAAATGTGTATATATATATTTTTTACCAATAAATTTAAAATTATGTGTACACTGCTGTTAGGTTCGCGTTTTTAAATTTCAAATTTTTTTACGAAAGAGTTGCACATAAAAGACACCACGGACAGCACATCTTCCGACTTTCAACACACGATGAATCGCACACGCTCGCAAGCGGATGGTTACGATGCTGCGCGAACGGTTTTTGAAAGATGCTGCGTAGGGCGCAACGGCTTCGCAGGCGTTCGAAGGAAAAAGGATTCGGGACGACGAAGTAGCGTCTTGCATCTTCAGTAAGCTAACGGTTCGTGTTTCCCCGCTCAATTTAGCGGGGAAACACGAACAAAATTAGTTTCACTGCTAGATTTAGCGGGAAAATTGACGTCAAGTGACATAAGTACCAATTCAATTTCTCGCTAAATTTAGCGGGGCGGTTACTCGATGGCGACGCGGACACCGCTTAACTCGGAAACGGGCGCCTAAGAGCTGCGATCTCAAATCCATTATTTGATTAACTCGCTTTCCGATCTTATGCACTTCGTCATAATGTCACACATCAAACATACAACCAAATTTCATTTGTCTTTCAATCTTCAAAATGCGCAATTGGTTAATTGGTCCAAATACCTGGAATAACTTCACTTTAACGATGTTAACAATAATTAACCAATTATATGAGACTCATGCAATATAGATCAATCAACTTGTCTTGGCGAGTACATATGACTTATTGCTTGCACGACCGAAACGGGCCCATATATCATTATCAGGGGCAATATTTGCACGCGTATATGGCGAAATAGGGCCGTATTTACGCACTTATACGGCCGCATCTGGCAGTATTTGCACACTTATATGGTGATATCTGGGCGTATTTGCTCCCATATATTCCCTATCTGACTACTTATATTATCATATCAGGCCGTATATAAAATATATCAGGGCCATATCTGACATTTTCGTACGGGTTGCCTCACCAGGAAAACTAAACATGGCGACCCCTGGAGGTGGTTTTGCCATGACCGACGACGTCAACAGCGTCAAAAAAGCCGAAGACCTACCACACGACCGGCATCGCAGCGACGATTCCGCAAAGGTTTCCAATAACCTCAACATTGTTATCGACGGCCAAGACGCGTTGGCACTCGTGGACACAGGTGCGGTCTACTCCGTATTTAGTGGGACAATCTCTCGACGCATACGGAAAGAGACGACGCCATGGGACGGACATCAGATACGAACCGCCGGAGGACAGCTCATCACGCATGTGGAACGTGCACTTCTCGCGTCGAAAGTCACGGGGAGACTTCTCCTGTCAAGTTCGTCGTCCTTCAGGATTATGCTAGAGACGTCATCCTTGGCATGGACTTCCTGGGAGGGGAAGGGGGTAAGGTGCCGTGATCGACCTTGGAGCGAACAGGCTAACGCTGCGAAAGCCCGTCCTACCTCCGGAGGGATTCAAAACGACGCCAGCCGCCGTCCGTGTCATTGCGGAACACGTAAAGCTGCCGCCGCGGACTAGTTTTCTTGTGCCCGTCGTGACCGATGCAGCCGTCTGCGGGGAAGGTCTCTTGGAAGGCAGCGTTCAACTGCTCCTTGGAAAAGGAACCAAACGTCGCACGAGGCATTCCGGATTTCTAAGAAGGACGGGCAACTGTTCTCCTGACCAAATTTCGACAGAAGTCGCAGCACCTAGCGAGGGGTACCGAAGTGGGCTACTTCGAGCCACTTCAAACGTTAGCCGCCATCACCGCAATTTCCGCGGAACCTTCGCCGTCACAGTACAACAGCGCACCGCCGCCTCAGATTGACGTTAACCCCAAGCTCAGTGCCACGGAGAGACAACCGATCACAAACCACCTCCCCGAATTCAGTGACTATTTGCGACGACGTCAAAGTGCGCCAGGCAACAGTTGCGAAACATCGCATCGTTACCAATGAGGATGAGCTCTCTGTGCATCGGCCACCGTACCGGATCTCCCCAAAGGTAAGAGAGGCCATTCATGAACAAGTCCAAAAAGAGCTCAACGACGACATCACCTAGTCGTCAAGCAGCCCATGGGCGTCTTCGGTCGTACTGGTGAAAATTAAAACAGAATACTTCGAATCCGCGTAGATTACAGGCGGCTGAATGCGGTGACGAAGAAAGACATGTATCCACTCCCCTGCATCGACAACACACTGGACCGGCTTCGCCACTTCCGATACTTCTCGATAATGGACTTGAAGAGCGTACTTCTATATTGAACTCGACGAACCGGACCGAGAGAAGACTACCTTCATTACTCGCGATGGACTCTACGACTTAAAGGTGATGCATTCAGGTTGTGCACCGCGCCAGCAACGTTCCAGCGTGCCATGGCCACTGTACTGGCAGGCTTCAAATAGCAAAACTGCCTCGTTTACCTCGACGACGTCGTGGTATTTTCGGCCAACTTCGACGAGCTCTTGCCACACCTACGGGCCGTTCAACAAGCATTCAGGACCGCCGACAAAGTGCCACTTTGCCTACGGCGAACTGAAATTTCCTAGCTCACTCTGCAGAATCCAGAGATCCTGTGTTCAATTTCCATCCCTGCCCGTTTCGATCTGGATAAGCATCGTATCGGCGTGCGGTCATGTATCACTACTGCGTGATGCACGTTAAAGACCCCAGGCTAGCGGCTGTACTGCGCTGGATGAATTTCTCATCTACAGCTGGGAGGCAAGTCGGCCGTTCAGGTAGGCTAAGTTCTAGGCTGTATAAACATACACACGCCCCAAATTTTCTTTAAGCTTCTACCATTTTTTTTAATTTAAGCAGAGCGAGTTTTGAACAGGAGATCGCCTCCTCTCCAGCGTTCGCGCCACTGAAGTAGAAAAAGATGGGACGAGATTTCCCTGAACTCCTAGCCTCTCACCGACCATAAACCTGTTCATATCGGTAGATACCTGCCCGGTGGACAGGGGGCGCTGACACACGCGGTGCCATAAAGTGGCTTCAGTTTGGTTGGGTTCGGTTCCAGCGGGGCTCATGGCTGTGTTGATGTGTTATGTCGTTTTCGCTTAATTTTCTGACATAAATGTATCCCTTGTGGTACAGAACCAATGATACAGTGGTAACAGCGTTGTGTCCGTTCACTTCTCGTTCTTGTCCTTTTTTTATTTTTTTCGCGCTGTTTCCAAGGTTGCATTATGAACCAACTAGCCCAACTTCACGCCTTGTTGTAACGGGCAACCTTGAGAACTACGACGTGCTTACGAGCCTAAAATCTGAACTTTTGAACGAACACATTCGTCTGATCATGTTCCTCGTTCGACCAGATTCGGCTGCGAAACGACTGAAGTAATGCCGGGGCAGGTTAAGCGATGTCTACGGCCGTGCTGGGAGTACCCGCTGATACTGGTTTCCGTAAGAATGATCTAATGAAGAAACTAATGCCGCAAGGCAGTGAAAAAAGCAGGTCGACGGCCTGACTAAATGTGCTGAATTGCACAGAACGGATGAACTCACAAGTTTAGTGATAACTGTTCGGTTTTCGAGGGCACCAGCCGTTAGTGAAAATTGCAGACCGGGAAACCTCCCTGTAATGACTCATAGAATGCAAATAAAGAAGCAATGTTGTCTCCATCTGCTTCTTTGAAGAAATTATGTACTTAAGAGATGTTTCCGTCCTGCTTCCTAGGCTATGTGGGACAGTTTCTCAACTGTCAGCCGTGCTAAAGTATTCATAAGCAGCATTTCGCAATGTTGACCTTGTGAAACTATTTGTTATGCGGACATTTCATTACAATGTATTCAGAATATGAGATAATGGATAAACCCGTCAATTGAGCTCTGTCTTTTGTATAAATTGAGGAATAAAATAAATGGGGCGACAGAATTGACCTCCAGCAAGTGTAGCTCAAGTCAAATGTCAGGCACTAGTTCATGAATTTCTGTAGAAGATCTTTATTTGACTGAACCCTTTTTACTTTACGGGGCGTCGAGAGTAAACGGGGCATCCACAACGCTGCATTCGAGTGATTTGGATGCAGATGGTAGGTTTTTGGTGTCGCATATTGCGTGTCTCAGGCGCTTTTGTCAGGCACTCACAAGCTGTCTTTGACACACTTTTCACCCGGGGAGACCAACCCTTTGTGTTTAAATGAATTATTTCAATTGGATATCTTAAACAATTTGAATGACTGCAGACATGAGACCTAGCACAGTGTACAGTAACATTAAATGCATAAATAAACAAAAAACCAAACGTTTCTAGGAGAACAAATTATTCACCCATAAAATCAAAATCCATTTTTTTATTTGTTATGAATGCAGAGCACGATGTTTTCAAGAAACACACCAAGTGACTACTTGCGTTGAGTATATTTGCTTTCTTCTTTAACATCATAAATGCGAGGTCATGAATGCGCCTTGTGCTTCTTTTTACGCCACTAACACTTAGCCACTATACCTTAAGCAAATTTAAGCTGTTATAAATAAATGTCGTCTCAACACGCGTGTGCCCTAGAGTCATGATCATACTCAATGTGCGGAAACGCTAACGCTGATTCCTTTCCTCACACGTACCCTGCACCGACGGTGCAAATAATCAAAACATGCAATAAAATCAAGTGCAGTAGTTTTGCACATAATGATGGAATGCCGTTAGGTAAAAAAATAGGTATCTGACGACACTTTACAAAGCAAGAGAAAAAAAAACGTGGTTTAAGGCGACGAAGAACACGAATACAGCTCCTTCGCCAGGGCGTGGAGTGGAGAGACAAGCGACGATTTGAAGCCACCATACGGCGGCCACGTCACGTGATTCCAAGATGGCAGCGCCCATGCGACCAACGGTGGAAAGGTCTATAGTTAAGCCGGGGTCGCACTGCTTGCACATCATACAAAAGACAGTCTGCTGCCGATTCGAGCACGAATCACCGTGAGATTTGTGATTCGAATGCCCCTTTTTAATGAGCTCGAGGAGGAAACTTGGCACGCGGCATTCGAACCCCAGATATTGCGGTGAATCGTGTTTGCAGACTGTCTTTTGTATTATGTGTGAGCAGAGTGTAGCAGTGTAAGCCCGACTTTAGGCGTACATGTCGCAGGAGCAGATTACATGGGATGCTGATACGCTTGTCGTGCTGGCCTCCTGCTTCGTAACAAAAAGTTAAGTACACAAAGCAAACGGGCACGGCACCAGGCATTGTAGCGTAACCAAATGTTACAGCATTCTCTTACAGATGCCCTGCAAAGCGTTCTTGAATATATATAGATATATTTTTTTTACATTTGCATAGCATTCGTAGCGTTCACTCGAACTAGTGTGTGGGATTTTAGCAGCACATTAAAAATAAAATAAAGAGGAAATCAGGTGTATTTTTTAACATATAATAGGTGAAAGAAGTAAAAAACAACTTTAGCATATTTACTATTGTGGATGACGTTCTTGGTGTGAACCAATAGAGAACCAAAACGACACGAGCGTGCAACAACCATGCGCAATCTTCCTAATATTTGGAATTAACATTCAGTTATGGTGATGATCTAAACAGAATATCACGCCCTTGAAAAAATCAGAAGAGGTCACGTGCACCTATGGAGTATACTACCTCTAGCATTCTATGCCGTCACTATCCGACGCACCAACCAATGGCGTCACTGAACATTCGGGTATGACACTGGAAGGCACGACTTTCGAAGCAGCATTTGGATTTCTTCGTCCCTTTGCAGCACCCCTTTAAACAGAAAAGGAAATTCGTCTCCCGAAAATCCTAGCTCTTTTGCCCGGACGGGATCCCAGAAAGATTGCCAGAAGCACTAGTTAGGCCTCTGCGTGGGACACAGTTAACTATTAATGCGATAGCATTCTTTAGCCACTTCACCCGGTTCTTGCGAAACGGGATATGGGCTCCAATATGTCCTGCGCATGTGCAGCGCGTGTTCCGAGCGGCAGTTCACACCCCTTCACATTCGCACCCTCTTCGAAGGACCTGACGTTCTTGACGTCGTCCTTGACGCGGTTCTGGAGGTGGTTCTTGAGGTCGTCCTAGAAGTCGTCCTAAACGTCCTTCTTCACGTCGTCTTCTATGACGTCGTTCTCGACGCCATCCCAGACGTCGTTCTTGAGGTCGTCCTAGAGGTTGTCCTTGAGGCCGCCCTAGAGGTTTTAAAGTTTGTCCTAGACGTCGTCTTTGACGACGTCCTCGACGTCGTGCTTAAAACCAGATAAAACTGCGCCGCGCATACACCGAGCGGCAGTACGCACACATTCACAGTTGCGCCCAAGCTACGATGCAATATTCCGTTTGAGTGAAGCTAGTTAGTACACGGCCAGTGACCGTGGTGAAAGAGCTGGAAAAATAAGCGATTACGAAGATACAGAAGATTAAACGATTACACAGAGACGCAGCAATCCCTCAACTTCGAAGTGGCGCGCTGCAGTCGCGCGGACGTGAGTGATATTGTCGTAAGCCATCCATAAAATAAGGTGTTTACTCAAACTTTGCCTCCTCGTATTCACAGTGAGCTGCGCCGTGAGTCTACTGACGAATGCTATTGCGATTCTTAGACAACCAGCAATAGTGGTTTCTGCAGCCAATTTTCTCTCCCTGTCCTGTCACATGATTCAGTAGTCACACAACGCTTACTTGTTACGTTAAGAGGAACTTTTTGTAGATCGCATGCAAGAGCATGCAAGAGTGTTGTGTTGCTTGCGGCAGCTCGAGTTATCACATTGAACGCGGACTGAGCTCACGCCAGTAGGGGCCGAAAACCACAGCTGACGATCTACGAGGTCCCTAATCTCATAGCTATAAAAATTCCCGTAGCTGTCGACAAAACAAAAAAAATGTATTTGCAGTTACCAGTTTTTAAACAACTTTAAAATTAAGAGGTAAACTCA
This sequence comes from Ixodes ricinus, assembly GCA_037355805.1. Taxonomy (NCBI): domain Eukaryota; kingdom Metazoa; phylum Arthropoda; class Arachnida; order Ixodida; family Ixodidae; genus Ixodes; species Ixodes ricinus. The sequence continues at coordinate 186,404 of JAZHYW010002465.1, read as the reverse complement.
GCTTACTTGATAAATTGTTTTCCCCGAGGATTACTATAAAGGCAGCGAGTAAGCAGCAAATGCCCGCATTGCTCATTGGCTTGAACTGAAAAGAAATGAGTAATTGTGGTGAACTTTAGTATATTTTATACATATAAACCGGACATGTATTTAACCTGCATCAGACATAATCACTTTCCACGGAACTTAAGAAAATTAGACACTAGAACACTCCTGGGTCGACCAATAGACTACTTCCAAAAGTGCCATAATGCAACGCTGAGCTCGCTGCAATGTGGGACCGCTATGGCCATGGAGAGTACTGGCATGGTTTTGATTTCGATTGTCTCGTTGACTAACTAGTGCGTGTCACCACTGGATTAAATTAAGTTTAGCGTTGGCTTGCATTGCGCCCATTAAAGGGAAAGTAAAGCAATTCTGAATTTCAGAAAAAAAAACGCTTAAACCGTCTTTGTTTGGCCTCCAGGATCACGAAAATATAGGTTATTTTCAAAATTGGTGCACGGAGTCTTCCGAAAGTATTTTTCTGTAGCCTCCGGGTGGGGTGGGGGGGGGGGGGGGGCGTTGAAGTCCCTACGCCCCGTAGCGTGACGTCATTTACAAAGTTCTCAGAATCTCCGCTGTCACGCAGCTCCAGTGCCTATCAAAGCTATGTACGCGCACTCTAGCTATTTTGTACAGGTAACAAAAGACGTCACGACTGGTGTCATTGAAAATGAATATACCTGACAAGCTTTCAATTGCACGCGCTTTCCTCATGAGCGACTTTCCTCACGAGCGACACGAACTTGGCGGCCTAAAGATATGCGTATGGCGTTACGACTGGTCGGAGGGTTTTTGTGTTTTCTCACGTTAAGTTACATAATAGTGTGTGTGTGTTTAAAACTTTTATTGAGCCTGCAGCAGTAGCCCTAGACTACCGGACTCGGCCTCACGTCATCGCTAGCACCCTCCGAGGACTTTACCTCTCTAGGAGTGCCGCGATCTGCTGGACGGCCTGTAGTTGTACCTCGTAGTTGTCGCTTTCGGTGGCGTCTTTGAGTTCCGGTTGAAGGTCCGCCTCTTGGCTTGCTTCCCGTCTTCTTCACGCGCGTGAAAAACGCACGTGATATTCACATTCACGGGATAAAAAACAAGTTAAAAGTGCACCTCTAACTCGTTCTTTTTTTTTAAGAACGTTTTAGCTTTTTTTTTAGATCTTCGTGAGAATCTTCGTCGAAACACGGACCACCAGCTGCTGTTAGGGCCTCCGTCTAATTAATGAAGAGGAGAAGTAAGGTCCGCCGCGTCTCCTACCTTTCTGGCGGCCAGGCTACCGCTCCAGAGTGCACCATGCATTATCCTCCTTGGTCATGAGTATTTTAAGAAGCCTAGGACACTGAGATGATTGAACAGGAGCAGCTCAGTACACTCCTTTCTTTGTTTACCTGCGCACAAACTCTGTACGTCGGGAGCCCCCCTCGCCCATCCCCCATAAGAAAAAAATAACTACTCCAGTATTTTATTTGTATTGGTAGTGAACACCTTAAATTCAAGAAAAATCAGATATTCGAAGATAAATAAGTATTATAGAAATTTTTTCCTGGTGCAGAGGCTCTAGATATACACCTACGCATGCTTACAAACAAACCGGAGCGCCCCTAGCGGACGTTACGGGCGCCGCGCATGCGCGATGGACTGTGGGCAAGAAGCTCGCCGTCGCCCATAAACAAACCTCTGGAATGCGGTGTTGTTGGTGTCGGTGGAAATCCCCGTGCTCGTTTACGCGCATGAATTGTTTATTCTACGTCTTCCTGGCAACGGCTGACGACTTTGGCAGCTTCAGCGAAATTAACGAGGCTCGTTACATCGCAAAACTTCGTGTGAATATTGTGACGCGCGGCGATTCATTCCGCATGGACGCCGCAGAAAGACTGCTAAAGCCTGATTCACATGATAAGCTTCTGCTCGCTAGTTGCAGTCACGATGTTGCTCGGGATTTAAAAGTAGCGTGGACGGTAGCTGCGATGCTCGACGTTGATACTAAATCGGAAGCAGAATCGGACCATGTGAATCAGGCATAAAAAGTCGGTGATGACCACCGGTAGCAATGATAAACATTCCATTTTATTCACTGTTTACACCGAGCCCACTTACCCCAAACCTCCAGATTTAAGTTTTTCGAGGCCTGCACCTACCTATTGCAAGTATCCCGTCAACATGTGGTCTATGGGCCGTTGCCGTTTGAACGTGCAGACATCAGTTTGAAAAAAGCAGACGACTTTGAAAGAGAAGATGACACTTTGAACGATCACACGGCCGTTTGAACGAGACGACGCACTGAGCGCGGTCTGCGGGTAATCCGAAGAACTTAACACTTTTCCCGCGTTGATGTTGGAACGAAAGAAATGAATCTGACGACCGCAAGTCTCCATAAAATCAAATCAAAGAGCTTCCCGCACAAGCAGTCGTGGTCCGACAGCGTCTGGTTTTCCTTTTTCACGGCAGCTATCTGCGTTCTTGGACAACTCGGGCAGGCAGAAAGCTTGTGAAAACAAGATCTTGACACCTTTCTCAGCTCTTTTGTGCAGCCCATGCTGCGGAATTTTGACGAGAAGACAGGTTGTAGTCTGGTTTCTTTTGAAACAAAACAGAAATGCCCGGCCCACATGGCGACTTCCGCCCACACGCCAGGCCGTAATTGCGCCCGAAGCGTCACCACCGCGGCGTGACATATCAAACTTGAGTTGGTGTGTATCAAGTATACCTGTAAATAAAGAGCAACCCAAACGCAAGCAAAAACAAAAGAAAACGTATTTGTAGTCATCCGTAAATGTGTGCAAGATTATCATTTTGTGGTAGCATGACAAAATTGAATAAAAGAAGGCAACATTATTGGCTCAAATGCAAGTCGATCAGAATAACTCGCTTTACTCGTAAAAAAATTATTAGTGGACTTTGACTCACGCACCTGTATTACGATCATACCGATTAGACGGAAACAGTTCATGCGCAAAAACACAACCTGTCTCGCTGTGTTGTAAGATATTTTGATTTTGTCACTCTACCCTCACAAAATACCTGGGAACGGAGAAGCCGTGTCCTTGTTCACGCCCCGCTTGTGCGTTTTTGGACGGCTTGAGTGTCTGTGGCGCTCTGGCTATGCATGTCTGGTCCTTGACCTCATTCGCATGAGGTGAACCTGCGCAGCTGTACGCGAAAAGATGACTTAAAGAATATAGCATCCTGATCTGTGTCCAAAATAGCTTGGACTTCTAAGAGTGAGTGAAACCATATAGAAAAGTATCATTTATGCTGATGCGGATGTCGTGCGGTGTGTTGTACCTGAGAGGCGAACTTCGTTCTCGACAAATGTTCTTCTGACTGAATAATCTTCCCTACCCCGGATACCTGGTGCACTCGTCACCTTGTCTTACAGAGGTCCGCCTCCGTTAACATAATAAATTTCTCAACCGAGAGAAAGCTGCAATAATATCGCAACGCGCTGCTCACCATACGACGGGACTAAGCGAACGCTCAATAAAGGGCGAATTTGTGTGAACGCGAGACGCCACTAGCTTTGCTCCAGCGCACCCCCTGGCCCATCCGAACGGTGGCTTGGTGCACAAAGTGCAGCGTTTAAAGGATGCTGAACCGAAATTTTGATTTCAGAGAACAACGCGGAAGCGCTATTGGGGGCGCAACAAACCCGAAAACATCACTCATAAAGCGATATCTCCAACGGATGGTCGTATTTTTGTGAAAGAAGGACGGGCTTGAACAAGGCCGAAAAAGCCCGTGACGTCGCGATTCTCGTTTCTTCCTCTTCTCGCTTTGACTCCGCGAGGACGCGAAGAGGAAGGAAGCAAGGCGTTTCCTCTCCTCCTCAACAATTCCGCAGGAAACGCAACGCCGCGATTCCCACTCAATCGCATCCTTATTTTACAAAACTACGGCCATCCGTTCAAGATATCGCTTTATGAGTGATTATATGGGGGCTGTGGAGTCCCGTTGAACACCCCGGCTACCTTATTTTGGGAAATGTAAATTTCGCTTCAGCATCCCTTTAAGCAGCCATCGTTTAAAATTGTAAAGACAATAAACAGTTGCATTGCGAGTGCAGAGGAGCATATTATTTAAAGATTCCTCCCTCGAGCGAGCGCGGAAATCGACATCACGTGACACCACGTTAGGTGCCTTGACGTCATGGTATCACGTTACACTAACACTTGACACCGTAAAGACACGTTACGTAAAAGCGTCGCGTGACCTCAAGGTACATGACGTCACTTAAGCTGACTTTTTTTCCGCCAAATTTAGCGGAGAAATGGATGTTACGTCACGTAATGCGATCATATGAAGCGAGAGTTGCACGGTCCTCGGTGCAAGTAATCAAATCACTTGTAATCAATTACTTTTCTGAAGCAAATTTGTAACATTTATAACGAAGCTATCAAAGCTTTTCCAAATACTAAAATTACTTTTGCCCGTTAATGATTTTCCTACCCCTTTTTGTGTAGCCATTTATTTCTACAAGTTTCCTTCCAAGCAATCCTTGAACTGAGTCTCGGCAGTAGGAGGGTTTACCGAAATTGTCGAAATAAAAAGATAAAATGTTTATGAGTTGGTGAACCCGATGCAGCAATGGGCGATACGAAACACCCGTTTTCGAACAGGGAGAAAAATTTGTCGTTCTGTAAATTGGAAATATTCCGAAAGGGAATGGTTACTTTTTCAAGTAATGGCCAAGTGCTTTCGTTCTCAAGTAAAATTAACACATGGACTATTTGGGTAAGCATCATAATTACAAAAGAGCAAAGGACAAGGACAGAACGAAGATACGAACAGTACAAGCGCTTAGTATCGAATGATTGTTTAATGCATGCTAAGAGAAGGACGAAAAGGAAAGGAGTAATACTAAATTAAAATGGTAAATTCCCTCGCACAAAAAATTTAAAATTATGTGAAAAGTTAAGAAATATAAAAATCAACAAAGTTAAGCTGAAAAAGGATAGCAATAGAAAAAGAAGACCAGCCAGATTAAGAAAAAAAGGTTGAGGTACCCTACCGCTCTCTTGGACAGTGACATTGATGGAGTGCTAATGCACGTGTCTCCTTTTTCTATTATGGTTTTTGTCGGAAACATTTCTCTGGTTTTCTTGCTCCGAAAGAGATTGAGGACTTTTCTTTGATCAAATAAACGAATGCATTTACTGTCTCTGACATTAATGGCTAGGTGTCCTAATCAGGACGAATGTAGGAAAAGGTCATGCTGTCGTAGTCGTACATTAACGCAGCGCCCAGATTGACCAAGAATACGGCCAGGCAGATGACTGAATTTCTGTGGGGATCTTACGTTCGTCATCTGAAAAGCCTACGCACTCCTTAGTCGCAGCGGAAGAGTGAGTCTGTCGCACTGTTTGGCGAAGAACATCTTCCAGAAGAAATACACAAGGTGCTTGAAAAAGGTTCTAATTTATGCACAGAACCTAAACAGCAAGGGGTTTATATGTTGTGTAATATCCACGACATTGCTTCAAAAGCACAGGAAATGATGGATTAAGATGCGTAGCAGACTGCGTCAACGTAATATTGAGAGCAGGCCCTCATTGCGAAAGGAAAATAAACGCATCTCAGCCTGTTGATCGTTTCCGAGAAAACAATTTAAAACGGCTTATCTCAGACAAGGAAGGAGGTCTTCTTGTGGCAACTAGAGAAGTCTACCTTGATAAAGCTCAGTTGGCCATTGACAAGAATTTTAACTGTTTGGAAGGGTTTAAACCCAAACTGATTAAAGCAAAGTCTCTCCAACTGTGCAATCGAATGGACTTAACTCAACTGACGAAAAAGATTACCGCTGCAAAAGGCGTCTAGTTGGACGTGTTTTTACTGCAAAAACTAATAAGAAACATTGCCCAGTAACAGAAAAAGGAACCTGTCAGGAAACTATATCCCGATTCATTTTACTTCACCTGAAAAATCGTAAATTGAACGATCTTATTTTTATTTCCAACTTACAGACATTGATAGAACACCTGAAACAAAAGGGCATTACAATCAGGTTTCGGTTTTCTCTTGACGTGGAAGACTTGTTTTACTTAGTTCCACACAATGAAATGTTTGCAACCACCAGAGAGTGCATCGAGAACAATAGAAATGTGTCCTTTCAAAATCAGTGTGGTATTTCCGGGGATTCATTTTTGGAGCTTCCGTATTTCTACCTTACTTCCACTATATACCGTTCAGTAGTAACGCTTTTATCAAAAAAAAATTGACCGCATCTCCACGTGGTGAATGATGTTGATTGGGGTGAAGCTCTGGTGGTGCTTCTCTGCGTAGATGCTAAGCCGCAGCATGCGGAGCCTTTCGTTCGTTTTCATCCATGTCAGAAAGAGAATGTGTGGTATGGAACGTGGTTATATACGCATTTTAGCATTTGACCGCAGCACCCTCTCGTCTATAAACGTTCAGCCAATGCATGCAAAGTTTAACACGATTATATACGCATTTGACCGCAGCGCCCTCTCCTGTACAGACGTTGAGCGGCTACATGCAACGTTTCATCCATGCCATCCCCAGCTCTTGAGTTACTACCACATCTCAGAGCCCCTTACTCGTCCCGCAGTCGTGGCCGAGTGGTTAAGGCGATGGATTAGAAATCCATTGGGGACTCACCGCACAGGTTCAAATATTGTCGACTGCGCAAACTCAGTTTTTTTCATCTTTTTTCTTGCCTTACACAAGCAGGTGAGCACGTGAGCTTACGAGCAGGGGCACGAGCACTGGACGCCGGACCTACATACAGACATGGCTAGACCCTAAGAAGCTTCGCCTTTAATATTTTGTTATCTTTTTATCTTTATTTTGCATTACACGAGCACGTGAGCACGTGCTCACGTGCTCGTGAGCACGTGAGCTCACGAGCATGAGCACGAGCACCGGACGCCGGAGCTACGTACGGACATGGCTAGCCCTTAAGGAGCTTCGCCCTTAAAAAGGAATATGCATAGGCTCATGCGTAGCACAGTTCTGGGTAACATCTTCTTACCCGTATGGAAATCTTATATGTGGAGCATATCTCGCCATATCAAACATTATATGATTATATAAGCCTAGATAAAGCCTTTTCTGGCGTATATACAGCCTTATCTGGCGAGTATAAAGTTGTATCTGGAATATATACAGCCCAATCTTGCATATATGCAGCCTTATCTGGCATGTATACAGCCATATTTGAGGTACATACTTTTTTATCTGGCGTATTACAGCTTTATCTGGCGGCCAATTTTTAATATATAAAAGAAAGATACAAGTAAGAAAGTGTTTTGTCAGCAAATTGTAGATGACACAATGCTCGCAAGCTAAATATTAGCACAAATAATCCCAAACTACAGCTTTGCCAACCTTAAGTCTGGGATTATTTATGCTAATTTTCTTGAGGATTTCAATGTAGTTAAATTATTTCGAACTCTTAACATTACGTCCAAATAGACCATTTGCTATATCCCCCAAGCACCCCGGCCCGTACTCGAGGAATCAGGGGAATGTTATTCCTTTGGCTCCTCCACAGGTTTCAGTGTAATTCGGAGTCGCCCTGAACAAGCGTCGTATAGAACCCAAGGATCTGTGATATCAGTTTTAATCTTTCTCGTCAATGGCAGCTTTTTCAATCCTGTGGAAGCTGTCCACTCTTCAACCTGGATGAGCTGCAGACATCTCTTATATTATTATCATTCGTGTAAAGCGTTAAAGGGGTCGATATTAGGTTAGAAACGCTAAAAATGCTATAAACAGCCAAGCTACTCAGAGCTAAATCCCGGTTTTGGCTGTTGTGATTTCTCGGCTTTTTAAGGAATTCCTGCTAAAACAACCATAACGAGAGTGATAATATTATAAGAGATTTCTGCGGCTCAGCCTGGTTGAAAGATAGATGTCATGCATAGTATCATAAACGCTGACATTGACGAGAAATTTTAAAAGTCATATGACATGTTTTTGGGCTCTATATTACGCTTGTTCAGGGTGACTCCGAATTACACTCAAATTTGTGTAACAATAAAATTGGTCGAAATCGCCAATCACTAGGGAACTGAAGGTACATCGTTCCCATGATTCCTCATGTGCGGGTCGGGGCACTTGGGGGAAACCCATTTTTCGAGAATTATAGACAATAAAACGATATAAAGTGCTGATTTCACGCCGGATCTGGACTTTGAGTCCAGATCTGGCCAGATGTGGAATTTCCGTACTTAGCCAGGTCTGGGATTTTCATACCTGGCCAGGAATATCAGACTGTATCTGGCATTATGAGGCTATATCATGAAGATATACCATATCAGGTAATATGTGGCCAATTTTTGATATATGCCATATCTGAAATCTTTAGATCTTGCTAGATATAAATTTATTGTAAGGGTAGCCCAATATGACAAGAACATAGCCCAGAGGCTTCGAGCAAACCTGGTATCACGTGTGTTCAGTTATGTTGATGACTATCTTGTCTTGCAGCATGAGCAACCTGAACAAAACGACACAACAGTACACAAAATCGGCACAAGGTTCCTTAATCAATCTCAGGGATCAAAGTTTGCCCTCGAACTCCCAAATGACATGCAAGCTTCAATTACTAGATCTTCAGTTGTCCTTTGAAGACACTTATACATGTTACACCTACAAACCACGGTAAAAAAACTCACTTGTTCCGTTTGATTCGGTGCATTCTGAAATAATCAAGATAGGAATTGTACAAAGCTGCTTCATAGCAGCCTTACAAAATGCATGCGAGCACATAGCCAAGCAGAGTTTTGAGCAGACCTGTACGTACATCAACTACTCTACTCAAGTTACTGTAGTTTAACTACTTTACTGAGAAGTTTAGTAACTTTCAATTATATTTTTATTTCGGTAATTACTAGTCTACTCTAATTACGTTTTAGAGAAACTTCTACTCAAGTTACAAATTACTTTCGAATTTTTGTGGTTGTTTTGCCTATCAACAAATATTCCTGCACAAAGAAGATAATATGTTCGAAGATCAGCTGATACTTGCAAAGGGGGGAAGCATGTGGCGTAAGAAGGGGGAGAAAATGGTTTTGAGAGTCCGAAACCCCTCCAAAATTTTCACAAGCACCCCCTCCCCCTCCCTGCAACAACACTGCTACGAGGCGCGCGGAGCGAACAGACAGGACGCAAGAGAGGCCGAGTAACTCCGGGATTTGCGCCGAAGACTGGCGTTTCTTTGTGTCTCGAAGCTCAAGGAGACTCGACCTTTTGAAGAAAGGGCTGGTCCCCGCTTCTCCCCTATGTAGAAACTCTCGTCCACTACAGGATGTGCACACACTGCATCGTCACTGAAAGGAGGCAACAAAATGCAGCGCCTGCTATGAAACTCATGTTGTCCTCTCGTAGTTTGTGCTGTACTCGAAGAATCGCGTGCTAAAGGGAAACGCAAAGATTACCTTTGTGCGTTGCCTTTCCTTCCAAAACTCAGAATATGCAAACCTTCAAAGATTCTTAGATCGTTCGAGAAACCTGTAGTAATTCCCCCAACGTTTTTATATAAAAAATAATAAACAGGCAGTGTTGGGAAGTACTCTATGTACATGGTACTTAAAGTACTACTGTTTAGAAAAATTGTACTTTACTTCAAGTAAATTTACTGAACATGTACTTGTACTTTCCGAGGAAAGTAACACTCCCGAATTCAATGTACATTCCCCGAATTCGAAAAGAAAAAAATGGCGGTATCGCGTCGTGTGAAAATGCACTCTTTCGAGACGTCATGTGGTCATTTCCCTGAGTGCAGTAATGGCTACTGTAAGACCGATGGAAATAAGTGCCTTTAAGTTGATTCTGTCAAATAGCTCGTCAGCGAGAGCAAAACAACTACTTTGCGGCGACTTGACCTGATACAACTGCCATTTCCGTGAAAAGCTTATGCACCTCCGATTACCCCTGGAGCAATGCATACCAGTTAAAAAAACATAGTATAGGGAATGAAAGGGCATCACGAAAGATTGTGTTGAAATTGCTTGTACTTTACCTTGAAATATATTGTATTGATATACGTTACTTCAAGTACATTGCACTCGGTATACTTACTACATTACTTGAAGTACATAACATCTAATTTGCTTTGTACTTTACTTCAAGTACTTGATAGATGTATTTTACGCAAAACTGTAAACAAGCTAACGCTGTCTAAAAATTCAAGCTTAAACAGTGCTAAACCTCAAAGTACAAATGACACATTCGCAGTACATCATTGACCAAACAAACAAGTACAAAACAATTAGGCACGCAGAAGCAGAACCAGCTATTGAAGCATTTCTGTTAAAAAACAAGCCGATTCCTATTTGGGTAGCGCAATTTCGCTGACGGATCAAAACCGCTGTACTTTCTTGTTACCATAAAAAAACATATAAAAGTAACTTCAAATGTAACTTCAAAAGTAATTCATTACTTTTTACGGTAATTAGTAATTTTCTTTATCACTTTCTTTTTGAATAATTTCTACTCTACTCAAAATACTTTTTACGTCAATACTCAGTAACTTAACTTAATTACTTTTTTGAGTAACTTTTACATGTCTGGTTTTGAGGCACAAGTTCAAAAACTACATGAATTTGGATATACCGGTTCCTTATTGTTGAATGTAACAGAAAGCTTGACCACTCACAATGAAAGAAGAAGAGATAAGATGCTCCGACCGGCAGTTATACCCTACAAACGCAAAGTCTCACACAACTTGAAACGAATGGCGTCTAAATATGACAGAGGTAGTAGCATCAGGACCTGATAAACTTAAAAAAAAAAACTCTGTCCGAAAATGAACTCCCCAAACGAACGACAAGAAAAATGCTCAGTCCAGCACGCACATAAATATTTCAACTGCAACGTCAACCTGGTGTACGAAATTCCGTCCACGATGTGGGAGAGTGTAGGTTGGTCAATCTAGGCGAGGCGCTAATGTACGACTACGAGAGCACGACCTCTCCCTACATTCGTCACCATCAGGACAACTAGACATACATATCAGATACAGTAAATGTACTCCTCTATTTAATCAAACAAAATACCTTAATTCCTTTTGGAGCAAGAGAGCCAGAGAAATATTTGAGGCAAAAACCATAATAGAAAAAGGACACGTGCATTAGCACACCATAAATATCACTGTCAGGGAAAGAGGTAGGGTACCTCCAGTGTTGTACACGTTCCTAAAAAAATGAACGAAAGATTGTGCTCGTTCCTTCTGATTTTTGGATCGCGTTCGCGTTACAACTTTCCTATGTTAAAACGAAACTCGTTTCCGTTACAGTAAAAAAAAGTAAACGTATCGTTGCATATGCGTTACATTTGTATTTTGCTGATTGCCATATTATCCCATCAAATGGGAACATACGATATTGAATGCCTTGATGGAAGGGCACCAGGAGAAGAAAACAAGCGGAAGCATGGTTTCATTTGTTGGTACATTCACCTTTTAAAACCTCAGCTTTTAACCATCTTTTGTGGTGGACGATTCAGACGAGCCAAATGTACTGTTACCCCACATGGCACGAGCGTTTTACAACAACCTCACACGTTTCAATTAAACAAATTTCGTTTTGTGATCTTAACAATAGTTGCTTCTTGATGTTGATGTCCGCAAGACAAGCAAGCGAAGAAGAGGGTAGGGATCTTGGTGGGTCAGTCTTGAAAACTACAAGTCCTTCTTCATGAAGGTTGGATTCGTTCTTCAGTTTGAAGGTGGAGGACAAGGGGAGAATGACTAAAGGTTAATTTTACAGTGGAGCTGTTAAGGGCTAGTTTCCCCAGTTTCGTGTCCATCACCAAATAATTGTCGACAAAAAACTCTGGACAGCTACTGCCATTTATGAGCGACGGTGGCAACTTTCTAGCTTTCCACTCTGGTTTTCGCCAGAGTTGAAAGGCTGAATTCCTCTAGGCGTCGTCCTAGAAATCGTCCTCAAGGCCGTCCTAGAAGTCGTACTTGAGGTCGTCCTAGACGTCGTCCCCTAGACGTCGTCCTTGAGGTCATCCAAGAAGTCGTCCTTGAGGTCGTCCCACCATAGTGAAGCTTTACTGGTCTTCCTTTTTCATCAGAGTGGAAAGGCTGAAAGGCTTTTTTCTTATATCTTTCAAGCGACCCATGTTTCGGGATACAAGGGCATATTCGATGTTTGGTAATATGTTATTTTGTTGTAACTGTAGGTCTCTTTGTAGAATTTCAGTGATGGCTGTAGTCAGCCTTAGACTTCTGGGTTAATGAGGATTTGCGGAAGCATAGAAAGTTGGTGAGTTTGAAACGTATCTCTTTCCGTGTCTTTCCCTTCAACTAAATGTTTAGCTTTTTTGTACCAGAACCTGGGGCACTGAAAAAGGAATTGATGTCCACTACACTCCGTCTCACTAATACCGTTTAGTCCAGCCAAAGCTAGAGGGGAGAGAGCGTATTCCAATCTGCTCACGAGGAGGGAAAGGTGGAACGAGAGAGAAGGGCTAGGATTCCTCAAAGTCACCCTTGGATTCCATCGTTTCTCCTTTCCCTCCTCTTGAACAGGCCGGGGTACACTCTCTCACTGTAGCTGTGGCTGTACTGCACGGTTTTAGTAAGACGGAGTATAGCTCTCCTGCACCCGACTGTTGCTAAGCGAGGACCACACAAAGTAAACCCTAAGATAAGTAACCAAACCGTTAACGAGATCCTGCTCTTCGTAAAGATATTGTTTTTATACTTCCAAAATTTCGCTCTTAAAATTAAATAAAAGTTACCCCACTGGAGGAAAAAAGGAACGCCGTTCCTTTTTTCATTCCAATAAAAATGTAACGAGTTCCCGTTCCAGTTCCACCGATGCAAAATGGAACGACGGTGTTTCTTCGTTCGTCAGAAGAGGAACGCGTTCCAGGAACGCCGTTCCTTAGAACGCCGTTCCGTACAACACTGGGTACCTCAACCTCTTTTCTTAGTCGGCTGGTTTTCTTTTTCTATCGCTCTCTTTTCCCTACCTAATTTCGTTGATTTTTATCATTTTTAAATTTTCAAATGAATTTTTGAACTTTTTTAGTGCGAATGCATTTTCATTTTAATTTTGTATTACTCCTCTCACCTTCGCCTCTCTTATCACGCATTAAACAATCAGTTGATAGTAAGCGATTGTCCTGTTCGTATGTTTTTCTTTCCTTGTCCTTTGCGCTTTTGAAATTGAGTTCTCAAGTAATCAAGTAATCTAATTGAATAACTTTTAGCAGAGAGTAATCCTAATAGTAATAGATTACTCTTTAGAGTAACGTATACATGACTGCGTGACACCGTGACTTGACCCCGTGACGCCACATCACCTGACCCCGTCGGACGACGTCAGGTCACCTGACAAGTGGAAACGTTATTTCACTATGCGGAGGGCAAGTTCGTCTGCTTCTCGCGCAGGGGGTAGCGGTGACGTCAGAACGCCGAGCCCTGATTGGCTGATCGCGGTCCCCTATCTGAGCGTCGTCTGCTCCTTTGCAACGTCGTCTGCTCGCAACGTCGTCTGCGTCTGTCTTACCTTTCCTGCGACTTTTGCAAGTGGAGAGGCCAGATTCACGAAACTATCTTACGCCAAAAATATGCGTAAGACAAAACTTAAAAACAAATTCGTATTCACGAACCGAAATTTTCGTAAGTTTTGCGCAGGTTACGACAAAATCCTACGACAGCTCCGAAGCTACGCACTTGTTACGATCAAATCAGCATGGCCGACAGCGTCGCGGTCCGCGACGACCAACGGACGTTTATTTTTCTACGTGCGCTTCTCTCGCGTCCCGACTTCAAGCAGCAAGAAAAAAGTAAAAAGTACTTGAACCAGACCACGACGAACAAGAACGCTGGATCCACAAACACCCGGGAAAAGCTCCAACGGCCACGATTCCACCGACACCGACCAAGCGAACTCGGCAGATAGGCCTAGCAGCCACTCCGACTCGGTGACCGTCTGCCCACGACCGGCTGGCGTGCTGAATGGAATGTGCCCGCGCGACCCTTGTGAACCCTTCCCGTATTATACTGTGATCACTGACCTCAATTTTAGATTAAGAGGTCAATCTCTTCCTCTTGTCATCTCCTTGTTTTCCGAGGCAACGGTGACTCTCGCCGGTGAAAAAGCGGTGAATATCCGACAGACGCAGGAAAGGTAAAGGAGCCATCGCTTTGACTAGCAGACGTAAAGCAGACGACGTTAACTGCGCCAACCCGCCGACGCCGTTAAAGAATGAGGAGTCTTGCCGCACACGAAAGGGGGAAAAGTATTTGGGAGGGAACTTGCGGACACTAACACGCTCACTCTCGGTTCTTAGCAAACAAACCTCGGCGTCTCGGGACACCTCGCCAGTGAGTACTTTGACTTCCCTCCTTGATGCGCGTCTGCTAGTTGTTCGACAAAAACAACGAACCGCTCGAGTTATTTCGTCTGCCTTCTCTGAAAGGCGAAGTCGAGCTCGCTCGTAAAGACCTGCACTTCCGAAAGTCGCAGGAAAGGTAAGACAGACGCAGACGACGTTGCGAGCAGACGTTGTTGCAAAGGAGCAGACGACGCTCAGATAGGGGACCGCGATCAGCCAATCAGGGCTCGGCGTTCTGACGTCACCGCTACTTCCTTTCTCATGCGCAGAAGACGAAAATGAGCCCACTTGCGAGGCGTATCTGCCTATATTTACCAGAATTGCACTACGTAACGCGACCTGGTCCCACGAGTTGATCCCGCGACCTGGTCCCACGACCTGGTCACGCAACGTAGTCACGTGACGTGACATCATTGTGTCACGTGATCTCCGGCTCTCACAAAATACTCAAAAAATCGAACAAAACCCCAGTAGTTTTATACGATAACGGCGAACAGCAGCCTAGCAGCACGCCGTTCCACTTCCGGTATGTTTCCAGTTTCCGGCCATGCTGGTGAACATCTTCCTTCCATCATCGTACTCATTCGCTCACGCGCAATCAAAAACTCCTCATGAGCGTCTTTTTTGGTGAATTTAAACATGGAAGTTTGGTGAGTGGGTCCACTCCTGACGAAAAAGCCCTTTTGAAAAAAAGAAAAAAGAAATGACACAGTGCTTCTCGATGACACCACATTGCACCGCCCGTCGCGTGGAGTATCTCCTTCTGAAAAATCTCAGAAAGCCTCTTATCGATTCCGCAGTGAATGGCGGTGCGAGGAGATTTGTGGGACTTTTCGAGGTACGAAAGAGCCGCGGCTCGTATGCGGTAGAGCAAGTCGCCTGCTTCTTGCGCAGGAGTGGCGGTGACGTCAGAGAGACGCCGAGCTCTGATTGGCTCTGACTGAAAGGATAGTGGGTAGACCTCGTAAGCAAGCTGCTTGATGTGTACCCACTATGGACCGTTATACTGAAAGAGGGCGAGAGAGAAGAGGAGGAGACGGCTACCGGCGCTTTCCCCCTTGCTGGAGCGGTAGAAAGAGTGAATGTCCCGGATGAGAGGCTTCGCCGGTGTTGGGTGTATGCATTGCCCGAACTTCGTTCGCGCTTTCTTCTCTGTTTTAAACTCCCAAACTTAATTAGAGCCACGGGCTTCGATGGCGACAGTCCCCCGGTCATCGGGACACCATTGCTCGGTCATAGGGTGCACGAATAACGACAGAAAGCGTCGAATACTGTCCGAGGACCTATGTAGCTTGCATGGAATCCGGCAAGGCGAGTGCGGCTGCAATGTCTTTAAGCTCCATCGCTTTCCACATGACCCCGATCTCCGGCGGCAGTGGGTTGCGTCCGTAAACCGAAAAGACTTTTCCCCAACGCCATCCTCTCGACTGTGCTCGGAACATTTTGTGAATGGAGCGCGCACCGCAACGCTGTACCGCCGATGAACATGGGGTACGCTCGCAAGGTGCGTGCAAGTTTTCTCGTGATAATTGCTGTTTCAGCTTGTAACTTTTTGTAACTGAATTTATCTTAATATTGATATTTTGAAGTGGTGACACTGACTCGATTTTATCATCTACAACACTTAGTTGAAGGCTCATTTCCGCCGCCGGGTGTGGCTGGAAATTGTCGAAAAGTTAGTTCTATCGGATTTCCTGAATCGCGATCTCCTGCGCGATACCAGAGAGCCGTGAACCTATGTTGACCGTCACAACGCGACTAGATTCTTCTTATTTTCAAAATTAGTGCATAATGTAGCTGGAAAGAAACCTTCAGTTTCTGTTGCTGAAAGTTGAAACATGCTCATGCATCGATTTCGAATCGTTGAATCATTGATCGACTCGCTCCGGCAATAGGCTCATCTCGACTTTGCTGTTTTTAGTTCTCGACAAAAGACACACTCGTCGACACGGGATCCTCAAATAAAACGTTTATAAACACCTTCAAGCCGGAGTGAGCTGCCTTCGATGGTTCCAAGCAATGTTTATAAACGTTTTATTTGAGGATCCCGTGTCGATGAGTGTGTCTTTTGTCGAGAACTGAAAACAGCGAAGTCGAGATGGGCCTATTGCCGGAGCGAGTCGATCAATGATTCAACGATTCGCAATCGATGCATGAGCATGTTTCAACTTTCAGCAACAGAAACTTAAGGTTTCTTTCCAGCTACATTATGCACTAATTTTGAAAATAAGAAGAATCTAGTCGCGTTGTGACGGTCAACATAGGTTCACGGCTCTCTGGTATCGCGCAGAAGATCGCGATTCAGGAAATTCGATAGAACTAACTTTTCGACAATTTCCAGCCACACCCGGCGGCGGAAATGAGCCTTCAACTAAGTGTTGTAGATGATAAAATCGAGTCAGTGTCACCACTTCAAAATATCAATATTAAGATAAATTCAGTTACAAAAAGTTACAAGCTGAAACTTCATTGAATCAAGTGAGTGCCTCTGGATTCCGAACCAGTGTTGTACGGAACTGCGTTCAAAGGGACGGCATTTCTGGAGCACAGGAACGCCGGCGTTAAATTTTGTGTTGATAGAACTGGAACGGGGACTCGCTACCTTTATACAAAAACAAAATAAATGAACGGCGTTCCCTTTTTTTATTATCCACTGGGGTAATTTTTATGTTGTTTCTAAGGGGAAACTAAAGAAAAAAGGTATCAAATAATAAATTTACGAAGAAAAAGATCTCGATAGCGTTTTTGTTACTTATTCAAGGGTTTAGTATGGGGAGTCCTCGTTTGGAAACAGTCGGGTGCATGCGAGCTGCAACAAACAAGGAGAGCGGAAGGGTCATCTAAGAGGCGGGATCTGTGCGCGCTCGAAACACAGGCGCGCGTTTACCCATGCCGCGAGCCCCCTCTCCTCTCTACCGCCTAAACCAGGTCGATCTTGTGTTAGTCAGAAAAGAGGTCGCCGCCATGACATGCCTAGCTGTCGACGGGGTGAGCCTTTCTGATGTGCCTCAAAAAAGGCCAATCGTGTTCATGGCTTTGCGGGGTCGGTCCTCGGTGGCACATTACAAGGCGACACGTGCGGAAGTGGCGGACGATATTTTGCGGTAAACAACAATTAGGTTTGGCGGCGAGCACAAACCTCAACACCGCGGGATGAAGCGCTAAAAGCGTCGGGCCTCGTGAACAATATTCCGCGTGTAGAAGCACAACGAGAAGGCAACGGCGTCGGTTCCCGACAGAGGGCCGCAAGCAGCCAGCCAGCTAGCAAGTCTCTCGAGGCTGCATCTCTATCTCGGAGGCGGCATCTGTTTACGCGCGAAACGCGGTCACGCGTTTACCCATGGCGCGATTCCCCCCCCCCCTCCCTTCTCTACCGCGTGAAGCCGGGGGGATATGTGTTGGCAAAGAAGCCGTCTCAGTTGCATGGCGCCCGGTAGACGTGGCGAGGACACTCATTCTTCACTCTAAAAAAAAGGGAGGAGAAATGGAGGAAAAAACGATGTTCCACCCTGTCGCCAACGGAAGGGAAGAAATTGCCCCCGTTCCTCCCTTTCACCGATTGAGAAGCAGCGCCACCTAGTGCTGCTCGTAAAAGGGACGAAAATTCCTCCTCTATGTTCGTAGCGGCAGCGGCGGTCGAACCACCACTGCCGCCGCGAACATGTTCAATGGCGGTGACGGCAACTTTACGGCTTGGTTGCCGTCACCTACAGCGATCCCACTACTGCCCATGCGCGGTGCTAGCGGAGGAAAAGCGGAGCTGCGGAGGCTAGCGGAGGCTAGTGAAACAAAAAAGCGAGGCGCGTAGCGCGGCGTGTGTCTCGGGAGAATCACGCCGTATACGCCCGCTTCGAGATCGCGCTTGTTCATGGTGGATGAAAGCTTGTTGCTGTGATAAGCACAGGTGGCGATTTATCACTGGCATGGCAAGTACAACCACTTTTGTCGCGTTACTTGCTACAAGACAAGTCGACATAGTAATATATCCTTAACCAGCTCGCCTGCCTACTTGCTTTAACTTCAATGACAAATAAAGCGCACAAAAAATAAATCGTCTTGATTCTTGTTTTTTTTTGCGTGATTACGTAACTGTTAGAATTGCTGCTCTATTTGAGTCGACCCGTCTCTACGTTCCTACCCCCTCACCTCCGCGAGAAACGTATACTCTTGGAATAAAGCGTACGTACCATACAGCGAAAGATAATCCGTGCGGCGTTTATTTCAGTTCTGTGTCAAACAGAACATCATATCCCGTCGATAGGAAAGAGCACTGCGTTGCGACGAGCAACTACGTCCGACACACGTTGTAGTCCGTCAACATCGAGGCCACAACCGGCTTGCGGCAAACACCCGTTTTTGAAAAACCATAGCCCCGCACAAGAAATGACACTGAAATGACGATTCGGCGAAGGACCGAAGCAACGGATCCGGAAAGCAAGGTCAACTATGCATTCGGGAAGAGTCCACTTGGAAAAAGGGTAGTACAGACATTCCATTCTGGTTGCGGGGCGAAGTGGGGGAGGGAGGGCGGTCCGCGGGCTTGAAGGAAGGGATGATTCACCACAGCCGACGGTTCACCGCTGCTTTTTTAGTTTGCGCTGCGCTGCATCTCCTGCTACATATCAAATAACGCACTAAAAAAAAAAAAATACGTCGCATTTTTTTATGCGGTTTACTTTGTTTATTTACGCGCGGTTCCTCTCGTGTCGCGAAACGAGCGCGGCTGTAGTGGTGTTAAAACCAGTAATATTGTTTCTTCGACAAATCCATTGAAATACTTGTGCAACTATTAAAATGATTCATTACCCCACCAAAACTGAAAATAAATTATACTGGCACTCAACACTACAATCAAACAATAGCTTCTTTGCAATATTCAGCACCAGTGTACTGCACTTAAACACTGCATTGCCAACATGATTCATCAAACTTATGAAGAATATAATTATTTAATTTTAGTTAATTAGCTTAATGATCTACATTTGCTTTGTTCAGGGTGTTGAATTAAGAGATGGGGGCTATTCCCGGAGACATTTCAAATAATGTATTAAGTACGAGTAATATTTACTCCACCTCTCCGTGTTTATGCGACAAAGGATAGCAGTCACCGGAAAAGTCGGATTCAAAAATAAGGCTGCCATATATAGAGAGAGTGCGAATTTGGCGTTCGTAGAGAGGTGTGGGGGTCGGTGTCACTGCGTTGTGCTGTTGTGCTGTTGTGTGGGGGTGGCGTTCTGCTTGTGTTCCGTGTATTATGCGTGTTCAGTGATGTATGTGTATCTACCATGTAGCGTTAAAAAGTCGGGGAGCTTAAAAACAAACTAGCGCGTCTCCGAATTTTTTTTTGCCGTTTTGAGCGCCATCTGGTGGAAGCTCTATCAATTACACGTGGGGAGAAAGTTTCCTCCTTTGAGAGAAACAAGGTGACAATTTTCCTCCCTTCTAGGGGACGAACTTTCTCTCCCCAAGCAAAAATAGGTGGCAACTTTCCTCCTTCTTAAGGGAGGAAATTTCCTCCCCGTTTTGTAGGAGGAAATTTCCTCCCTTGATGTGGGAACATATTGGACACGCGAGTTCCTCCTTTAAGGGAGGAAGTACTACTCCCTTTTTTTTAGAGTGTTGGGAAGGCTTCGTCGGACCTCCTCTTGTTTCCTATGGTAAGGTGGTAACTGCCAGAATGACTGTGGGACGTCCAATTGAACTGTCCTACCGTCAAGCTAGACGATCGGAGCCATTAACATCAACAGCCCACTTTAAAAAAAATAAAAAAGACATGTCAGAAGTAAGGTTTATTTATTTTACAGTGAAGCTGTTCATGGCTAGGGTTCCGTGGATTTCTTTTGTGCGTGACCAAAAACTGTACGCTCGCACCGCACGCACCCGCCGCAGAGCACCCACGCGCCCTACGTGTCGGTGTCTGCAGCAGTGACTGTTTCTAAAGCAAAAGCCTAAAAGAAATGGCATCTTGCACGCGCTTTCGTCAACGCTTTATTTTGGTTGTTTACTTCGGTTCTTCTATACGGGGAAGGCGTGTGCGTGCGGCGCGTGGAACACCATTCCCGGCATTCTACTTTCCGCCGTGTGGTGGTCCCGTTGCGAGTGTCTAATTTCCTCCGGCTCCTCGGGGCGGCGATAGTCGCCCACGTGAATGTATATAAAAAAAAAAACAGAAACACAAGTTGCCGTTCTCCATTTTAAATTTCACTTCAATTCTCTCGTTGTACTTCTCTCGTCGTAATGGAGAGGACGCGTATAGTCCGGACTCTCGAAGAGCAACGCGCCTACGAAGCGCAACGGCGGGATCGGCAACGAGAATGTCAGCGGCGGCGGCGGGCGGAACCTGTGTGCGTACCTTTCGTCACAATGACCATCGGCCATAACAATGAGTGTGTTCGTACCTTTGTTCAAAATTCTGTGTCATGTCTGTGTCGTATGCTGAACAGCCTCTCTGGTCATCCACCTTCTATGAGTGGAATGGCTCCCAATTGTTTTTTTTATCCTCGGCAACTTTACGCAGTTTTGCATTCCGTATGTAGGTTAATGGTTTGTTATTTTACATTTATGTTACGTACCGTTTTCGCCAGATTTAGCTTTTCAAACGCGTAAGTTCATTTTAAGGCTGCTCTTGTGGAAATGGTGTAGCCTGGGCTGTGCAGACTTTCTATATTTTTCAATTCTAAAGCAGAGGATTATACTCAAAAACTGCAGTTGTTACCAACTCATGAATTTATTTACTGCCAAATTTATTTAATTGTGGGGATCCGAAGCGTGGAAAAAAAACACACATTCGGGCACCGAAATGTTTGCACGAAATGACAAAATTAACATTTTGCTAAAATGGAGTGATTCTGCTTTTTTCGATGGTTTCCAGGAAGTGTCTAATTGAAACTTGCTGATCCCGAGCGCTATATACCTTTCTGAATAGTTCATTGCTGCATGGAACGATACATCATTAACTTTTTTGTGCGTGTACGGTGCGTCATTTTGGCCGGGGTTCAAAGATAAACAGCCTGCGTAAGTGAGAGCAGTCGTCATCCTGTAGCATCATTTCTTACTGTTCTTTCAGAGAGCTCATCCCCACAAAGCTCGAGGAAAGATGGGATAGGTAAAAGACAACTGATTTAATTAAACATAGTATTTATCAAAATACAAATGTGACGTATAAGTAACGATACCTTTCGCTTTTTCTAAACTGAGACGTGGAACGAGCTCCTTTCTCTCAGATGGAACTTGTAACGGGAATGCGTTCTGAAAATCAGAAAAAACCAGGAACGAGCTGTCGTTCCTATTTTTGAGGAACGTGTAGAACACGGGACAGAAGCTCTATTCTGCTTACAACCATGACTCGTGCATGATCTAACGCTACTCATTACAGGATCGGATATAAAGGCCGAACTCAATGGATCATATATTAACAGGAACATTCGCCCTGCAAATAAGTATTACAGCAAGGGACTGAAACCAAAAAAAATTACGTTTCGGTTACGGTTACTGTTATCGTTTCGGTTACCGTTTCCTGGCGATATGCGTTGCGTTTCGGGTTTTTACGGTTTTAATTTTTACGGTTTGGGTTACCAGTAACACGTTCCTAAAAAGTTTTTTTTTTCGGTTTCTTCAACATTATGCTTTATTGAAATGCTAGACCGCCTTTTAATATTAAAAGGTTTAAAGTAGTCTCATATATCTAACAACAGGACATTCACTAAAACAAGAACTCTTTGCCGACGCAAAAATAGCTAGATACATATATAAAGAAAATATTGTGTAGGATGCCAAAAAATATAATATAGTGAAGTCGCACTTCGATGAGTTATTGGTGTTTTAAAGCATTCAGTGATTCGACGTTTCGGCCTGAGAGAACCTTCTCCAAGACTGAAGAAGGCCTGACTCAGGCCGTAACGTCGACTCACTAAATGCTGGAAAACACCAACAACGCTTCAAAGTGCGATGTTGGTGTCTTTATCGTAAATTGTGCAAGAGAAAACGATAGGCCCTAAAGCAACTTTTGAAAAATATATGTTGGTGGAAAATGTGTGGCTTGAACAAACTTGCAAATTAGAAGTAACGAAATTTAGTTTTGGGATTGAAAAAGCAGAAGGTAGGTCTTGCGATTTCTGCGGTTTTCACTAGTAGCACATTTTGGAGTGTCGCAACGTTTCAATTATTTTTTTCACAAGAATTTTAACTTTTTTTACTGCTTTAATACTTTATATATAAAAATTAAAGCACTCTAGAAGTGCGTTATTTTACTTTATTTCATTAAAAAAATGAATCTTGCACTTTTGAAAATAATGGGCAAAGTTCGAAACGAGCTAGTTATCGATGCATAACTCTTTAAGGCATTAGAAACATATCAAATGGAAGGTTGTATCGAAACATTTTTAGAAATGATAAGATTGTTCATTTAAGCAAAGTTTATATAAAAGAAACAACACTGTAAACATGAAAGTGCAAGCTAAAAGTACAAAAATAAACGTCATCTTAGGCAATGCATATTTTTTTCTTTTTGATATATAATTTTTTATGTGCTCTCATAAATGCAATAAAACTTCTTTAACATATATGGATACGTCAAATTAAGCAGTGCGTTTGAAAAGAAGACATATTTGTACCTCTGTTCTACGACGCTATCTCTGCCATTTTGTTTTTCGCTCAAATATTAGTTATTTTTGTAACATATTCATAGATTTTATAAATTATTGAGTTCACACATAGTTCGGAAAAACGTATACATCGATAGCATTCGAAGTATAAAATGGTAAGGGGTTCCTTCGCACGCTCAGTTTCATTACTTAGTAAACTACACAAATCGAAACTGTCTTAAATATTTCAAGCATTGTCCTATGAGATTAACAAACACCGATAGGACGTTTTAAAAGCTTTCCTGAGTTAAAAAGACCAAGAAATGACCTTTTAAATTGTGCCAAATAACTTTTACATTAAACCGGTAATCTTCACTGAACGCCGAAGGGGCATTCGTTTTCGTTTCGGTTTATTAAGTTCTACACGAAAAATTATCACAATATTGAGAGTTTTCTTCCTCTCCAACTCACGGCAAAAAAAGCCGCGGCGAAATTTCGACGGTCGTGACTGGCCCTGTCACCGGAACCAGAAGTTCCTTCGGCAGTAGAAGAATGGGAGCGTTAGCGGAGAGCTGGCGGTGCCGGTAGGTTTTACCATAGGGTTTTAGTGCGCTGATGGCGCGGATGCCACCAACATGTTTTCTTAATCGGCGCCTCTCACAACCGCGATAATCATGGATGCATTACAGCTGGGCGAAGTTCAATTAGATATGTTGCGCTACAGCGACAGCATGGGACTGGTCCCATACGCCGGTACGAAGCGCAGCAGGTCGTCAGCACGGCAGCCGCTTCTCCGCCACCGTCGGCAATTCCCGCGCTACCTCTAAAAAGAAGGGGAATCGGTGTCACTCAGTGGCGTGGAAGAAAATGCACAGAGTTTTCTCTGGGCTCAAGCTTCAATAACTTTTATTTTGTCAGTATAGGCTTGATAGGCAGAGTGGAAGAAAAAAAGAAGAGAAAAAGATGCTGTACGCCGTCTTGGACGATAACAACTTTAAAACACGACCATTGATTGTACAAATCTCGCCACACGCTTTTCTATATTGCAAAATACAATATAATCTTAGCAGAGATATAGCAACGTAGAAATAAAATTTTGTGATCACTTAGACGTTGCGATTGTTCAGGAACGCTAACACTAATCACTTTTCTTTAGTGATGAAAACGCGTCAAAATTCGCTTCCTTAATACACGCCTTTAAATACAGTACGCACCAGTAATATCTTGAACTTGTTCAAAAACATGAAATGCGCAAAATAACAAGCAAAAATTGTTGCGTGTATGTTTATACAACCGGAAGTTAGTCTGCCTCAGTGGGCGTCTGGTGTCTCAGCTGTAGACGAGCAATTTATCCAGTGCGGTACAACCGCTAGCCTGGGGTCTTTAACGTGCACCACGCAGTAGTGATACACGACCGCACACCGGTACGATGCTGATACAGATCGCAACAGGCAGGGTGGGGATTTCGCTCCACGTGTTCCGAGCTGCTCCGAGCGGTGGCCGAGTGTGCGCAAGCCCACTCGGCCACCGATCCCACCATGCGCAAAATAAGAAATCCGGGCGATGTTCAAGGACATAAATTCTAAAAAAAGCACCACTGTAGTCGAAGTAAAAGAAAAGGACGGCAAGAGCGCTTCTGCTCTCTTGAAGGTACCGCCACATCTCAGCACGAGTAGATGGATATTCCCTTCTAGGACGTGCTGGGTTATAATCGCCACACGCGACAAGAACAGGCACGTCGGACAGGCACGCGCAAGGGAGGCCGAGGAACTGCGGCATTAGTGCCGAAGACTGGCATTGCGTTGTGTCCCGAAGCTCAAGGATACTTGACGCCTTTGATAAAAGTGCTCGTCCCCGCTTCTCTTCAATGTAAGAGCTCTCGCCCACTACAGGAGGGGCACACACTGCATCCTCACTCAAATTAGGCAACAAAATGCAGCACCTGCTTTGAAGCTCATCTGCTACTCCCGTAGTTGGGGCTGTACTTGAAGAATTGCGTGCTAAAAGAAAACGCAAAGGTGAACGTCTTGCGTTGCCTTTTCTCTCGATACTCAGAATATCGAGCTCTTCCAAGATTCGAAGATCGTCCGAGAAACCTTAGTAATAATCCCTAAATGTTTTTGCATAAAATAATAAACAAGGCGTGTTGGAAACTACTTTATATAGATGATACTTAAAGTATTATTTCAAGAAAATTGAGAAACATTTTACTTTATTTGAAGCATACTCTCTGAGCATGTGCTTGTACTTTACTATAAAGTTTTTTTTTTCCTGATACTTTTTGGGTAAAGTACGACTCCCAACTTCAAAGTACATTCCCAAAATTTGAGAACAGAAAAATGACGTATCTTCATGTGAAAACGTGCTATCGTCCTTCAAGACGGCATCTGGTCATTTCTTTGCGTGAAGTAATGGTGACTATAAGACCGATACAAGTAAGTGCTTTGTAAGTTTATTGTGTTAGATAGTTTGTCAGCGAGTTCAAAACAACTACTTTGTGGCGACTTGGTTTTATCCAATACATGCCACCATTTCCGAAAAAAAGCTGATGCTCCACCGAAGCAACGCAAACCAGATAAAAAAACACTGGGGGATTGAATGACATTATGAAAGATTATGTTAAAAAGTACTTTTACATATCTTTGAAAGTACATTGTATTTATATAACTTTAATTCTCTAAGTACATTGATTGCACCAGGTGTACTTCTTACTTAACTTGAAGTACGTACTGTAAATTTTTCTATTTTTGGGGTCCCTATATTTTGCGAATCGTTCACAGACGACATAATCGCGGCAACTCAATTTCACTAATTCCAGACACCTGCAGTGAAACTCCTAAGGACCGAAACTTTCGCTTGCCCTTAAATTTGGCGAATTTTTCAATTCACGATAATCACTATATTTAAGGGCTCGCGAACATCAAAGGGTTTTGCATTAACCTCTAGTTTACTTTCTTCTTTACTTCAAATACTTTTTACATGTCCTTAACGCAAAACCGTAAACAAGCAAACACTGTCCGACAAGATCAAGCTCAGGCAGTGGTAAACCTCAAAGTAGAAGTGATACATTCGCAGTGCATCATTGACCAAAAAACAAAAAAGTGCAAAACAATTAGGCACGCAGAAGCAGAACTAGTTATTAAAGAATATCTGTGAAGACGCAAGCCGCTTTTTATTTGGCTAGACGAATTTCGTTAACGTATCAAAGCCTATGTACTTTCGTGTTACCATCAAAAATGTAAAAGTAACTTGAAAAGTAATTCGGTACTTTTTTGCGGTAGCTGGTAGTTTACTCAATTATTTTACATTTGAGTAATTTCTACTCTACTCAAATTATTTGTTAAGCCAATACTGAGTAACTTAACTTAATTTTTTTTCTTTTTGAGCAGCTTGAACATGTCTGGCGCGCATTTCTCCAAGCATTATAAAATTCGTGAATTTCCGTGACATCGCTAATTATTCAACAAAATGTGTATCAGAATATTCCTTAACAAAAATTTTAAGAAACATTCGCCGGCAATTTATTGTTTATGATTGCGGTTCTGGTGAGGTAGGCTCTGATCCAATAGGGCGACGTGAATTTGGCTGAAGTGCCGTGGAAACGCGGGTGCATTTCAGTGAAAAAGCATAAGTCTTTCGAAGGAAAGGTGTAAAAGAGTCCGCTTTTCTTCAAAAGTTTTATAGCGAAACTTTGTGGCTGTCATTTTTTATGATTCGGTTATTTTTTTCACACCTTTCAAGACGTGCGGGGGATGAAATTTGATTTCCAAAATCGTTTCACGGTCTCTTTAGTGGAGCACTTATGATGAAAAACATTTCAAAGCAACGGCCCACCGAGCACGACAATAGGAGTGCACTATTATTTCTTTGCTGAAACAACTTTCTTTAAACGATAGCTAAGCTAGACTTGTTGAAAACAGCTCAATATCTGTCTTTACAACTGCCACTTCTATGTTGGCGAAACCAGATGTTCGTTCCAATCATCGAAGAATTATATGAGGTGAAACTACCACTGCTGATAGCATCGCGCCGCTTGGGCGCTTCCTTTCACTTTGCTGCAATGTGCGCGTCTTCTCTAATTTCGCCTTTTTTATATTATATTTTATTGTTGAGATATAAGCACCTTCAAGGTTCTCGTAAGCTGCATTGGCTATTTTTCTTCGACAAAAAGTGAGAACGGAAGGGCGATCCACGGGGCGAGCGGGACATAGACATGCCGCCACCCTCTTTATTTCCTTAAGAGTCGCATGCCCTTTTTAGATAGCGGTCGTGAGTGTTCAATTTTGTACATACAGGGTCATGATGAACATTAGAAACGACTTTCATATGGTGATCCGTGCACGTAATTGGAAGGAAGAAGCTATGTACCAGCTGTGATTACCAGAAGGCGTTACCAAAGTTAGAGCTCATGTGCCGCGCTGGCAGGCCCTATGTTTTCCACATATCTGGTATCTTATCTCAGTTTGTTAGACAGTTACCGAAAACCGAGAAGGGAGCAACTACTCTTTGCCTGGCAGCAATATTAAGCGTGGGTGACCAAGAATTCAATCCTGAAGACATAGAGAGAATTTGCCTGTATGCTAACCCAACTGAGGAGTGTGTTTTGCTGACCTCTAAGGTGTGTCCAAGAAGAGACGGTTAAACCCTGGAATCGTTGTCAATGACGGAAAAAGAATAAATCGATGTAGCTTTGTGGGAAGCTACCGAACTGCTAAAGGAACAAACGGAAAGTAACGCATTTTAATGAGCTCAGAAAGTGCGTTACAATGTACTTCCCCTATTAATTCATCCGACATGCTCATCGGCTTGCTATCCCAGAAAATTCGCATCTCAAGATTTGTACCATTGTATTGCATTTTGGTTTGCGGAAAACTGGGCCGTCGTTCTTACGGGAGCGGGACAATGCTTTCATTGGAAGAATTAATTTGTGTCTATCTTCAGCTGTGTCGCTACAACGGAGCGCAAAATCTACAGCTTCGGAGTTGTCAGCGACGACTCTGCGCACAGTTAAAACATGACTGGAAGAAAACATTCCGATATTTAGAAAACTTGTCCACATCTCCGACGGGGAGGTCAGTTATTTAAAAAATAGGTTTTAAGTGTACGAGGCGGCGAGAAGAGAAGAGGTAACGAAATTTAATTTTTTAAGCTACTGGACACGGCAAAAGTGCGTGTAAAAGGATGGCGCGTAATCGCATGTAATAGCATGTAATATCGTATAGCATGTAATAGCATTCTAGCATAACCAAGAAGCCGCCTTTCCACAACCTCAGGTCATCAGAAATGGAAACCATAGGAAGTGTTAACGATTTTTCTCGTATAGTGGCTCCGAAAGTGCCTGGAATTGTACTCCTCAAGAGGGAAGCAGCATGCCTCGCCCAATACCGTGACACATCAAAAGGAGACCGGCATTTTATGAGCCTTGTGGAAAACATTCAATCCTGCCATTTGTGGATGAAAGCTCAAGTTAGCGACGGGTCTTTCAGGGTTGTGAGAAAATATAAAAAACGAATCTTCAAGAGTAATGCTAACCTCAATTAAAATCACCTTTTCTTTTATTACCACAAATGTTATCGTGAGCTTATAATAGTAAAAATGCTATATTTACTTACGCATTTGCTCCCGCCTATTTGTATAATTTGTTTTTGCCTCAAACGAAAAGGAAGTCAAGAAGTTTTAAACAAGCCTCGCAAGTATACGTGGAAATTCGGCCGCATGAATCAAGCAATATTTCGCACTCGGCCCACAAGGTTTCTGAAAATAATTTCTCTCGCATCTTTATTACCATAGTTAAGTTTGCCAAAGTGAAGTTTGGGAGACTTAACTTTTAACTTAATAAATAAACAAAGACGTTTATTAAGTTTATTTAAAGAAAAGTTGTGAATCTTAAGATTTTGTGAGTCAACCGGATATCTGCATGAACTTTAAAAAAAATTATAACATACCAGTCAAGCCTCATTTTTACTAAATTGTACATGATGTATATCAGAAATACTATGGTCACGTTACAAGCATATGTATACAAAAATCACGTAAAATATATGGTAAAGTCCTATATCTTTCATCTTAAATGAAGCTAAAGTTTCTTTTTAACGCACTGCCCAATATGAGTATACCAAATGTGTCAAAGTCATTTTATTGCATATAAAAGCACACATAAAAAGTTTTTCATATAAAACAAAAGAACGTTTTTTCCTATTGACGTGTAAATTTGTAGTTTTAGACTTTCTTCTCAGTTTACAGCGTTGTTTCTTCTCTATAAGCTGTACCTAAATTAAAAATATTAAATTTTTTTTAAGTGACTGAGATGCAAGTTTACATTTGATATGTTTATTTTGCCTTAAATATTTGTACATTGAAAACTAGCTCTATTCAAACTTGGCCCATTGTTTTCAAAGGTGCAAAATTCAAGAATTTCTAATTTATAAAATAAATAAAATAACACACTTCTGGAGAACTCTACCCGTTCTATACAAAGGCATAAAACCTGCAAAAAAGGCGACAATTGTGAAAAAAAAATTTAATCTAAAAGTTTAGACTCAAAATAGTGTCACTCATAAAAACTGAAAAAAAAGCAAGACGTACGTACCTTACGCGCTTTAGAAGCCAAAAACTCAAGAACGCAAACTGTTCCGTTGTCCTAATTTTATATTTTTCCGCATTTTTTTAGGACACATTTTTTGCGCGATTTGACACACACACACACGCATATATATATATATATATATATATATATATATATATATATATATATATATATATATATATATATATATATATACACACATACATATATATACATACCCCGTAAAGCAGCCGCAAGACTAGCAGTGGCGGAACGCGGATGATAAGATTATCATCGCGCTCAGCCACTGCTAACTTTGCGCCTGCTCATAGTGGTAACTTTTGCGCGCCTCAGGCTTCTTAGGAGCTTCAAGTCGTCTTGAAAAAGTTGATTTAGTGGCTTTTCGATGACGCTCAGTAAGTTTCTTATTGAAACCATATGTCTATTTTAACTAATTTAAATGTTAATTGACGAGTTTTACAGTCAAACCCGTTTATAACGAACTGCAGGAAACGCTACGATCAGTTCGATATAGCAAGTAGTTCGATATGGCAAAAACATTTGCAACGAACTTCACGATAAGTTCGTTGTAAGGTGAGCTTCTTTCTTTCTCATCTCTTCACTTCCGCCTTGTAACAGCGACGCATGCGTGCAGAGTTTGTTCTTTTAGCTTACCTCCGCTTCTGAATCGCTTTTCTTCGTGGGCAAACGCTTTGGGATGAAATGTCGTTTTTATGTGCGTGCGTGCAAACTGTATTTTTTAGCTTTCTCCCCTTCTAAATCGCTTCTCTTCGCTCAATTTCGTTCGCAACTTGAGCTTTTGTAATTTTCCTTCTTTCCTACTTTTTTCTGGGGGGGAAGGGACAGGCTAGACGAGGATTGTTTGTGCGTATTTGGAAACCTTCTTGGGGGGAAGAAATTCAATATAGCCAATATGTTGTTCGTAATAACACATACTTTTTAGATGCTTTTTTACTTAAATGTTTCGTGAGTTCGATATCGACAATAATTCGCTGTACGTTGGTTCGTTCTAAACGGGTTTCACTGTAATTATCAGCCGAGTTATCGCTAAGATCAGCCGCCCACGTAATGTCCCCCTGGCCGTATGACTCACTTGCACAAACCGCTTAAGTGTAATATTCACGGCTTCTTTTAGTATAAGCAAGTCTGTAAAGCTTCAAAAAAAATGAAAGCCGTTTACAACTCCCTGTAACGCCGAATTAGAGCGCAGCTCTTGAGGAGCAGGGGGAGGCACGGGGGGGGGTCACGTGACTTCAGGAGAGGGGGGGGTCACGTGGCCTGGGGGTCACGTGACCTCGAGGAGAGGGGAGTTTCCCCGCTAAATCTAGCGGGAAAATTTCCCGCTAGGTTTAACGAGAACTTTTTAAATTTCGCGGAAAATTTTCCCGCTAAATCTAGCGGAAAAATTTCCCAGCTAAATCTAGCGGAAAAATTTCCCCGCTAAATCTAGCGGAAAAATTTCCCCGCTAAATCTAGCGGAAAATTTTCCCCGCTAAATCTAGCGGGAAATTGTTCCCGCTAAATCTAGCGGGAAATTTTCCCGCTAAATCTAGCGGGAAAATTTTCCCCGCTAAATCTAGCGGAAAATTTTCCCGCTAGATCTAGCGGGAAATTTTCCCGCTAGATCTAGCGGGAAATTTTCCCACTAAATTTAGCGGAAAATTTTCCCCGTTAGATCTGGCGGAAAATTTTCCCGCTCAATTTAGCGGGAAAATTTTCCGCTAAATTTCCGCTAATTAGTGGGGAAAATTTTCCGCTAGATCTGGCGGGGAAAATTTTCCGCTAAACTTAGCGGGAAAATTTCCCGCTAGATTTAGCGAGGAAAATTTCCCGCTAGATTTAGCGGTAAAAATTTCCCGCTAGATTTAGCGGGGAAAATTTCCCGCTAGATTTAGCGGGAAAATTACCCATCATGCACCGCGCGGTTACGCCGACGCCGACGCCGACGGCGACGCCGACGGCGATGCCGCTCAAGCCGGAAACGGGCGCCTAAGAGCTGCGCTCTAAAAGTGTATAGGTATATATACAGGCTTTTCCACGTACCTTGAGCTAACCAAACGAATAAATTTGTTCAGTGTTTGGAGCAAGTCAGGCAATTTTTTTTTGTATTTTGCCCAGTTCACTAATTATTAAGATTAATTTATTAACTTTTAAAATATTCAATTTAGAGCAATAGTTTCAATGTCAAAGGTGTAGAGCGTCCTCAGGAACATCCAATTGAGTGGTTTTCATCAAAAATACTGAACACCTTTTTTATGCGCTTCAAAAAAGTTTGTGAATTATAAAAAGAAATGAGACGTTTACAATTCCTTGTAATGCAAATTAGAGCGCAGCTCCTGAGGAGGAGGAGAGGAGGGTATCCTCTTCTCCTCCTCTCCTCCTTACCTCTTCTTCTCCTCCTCCTCCCCCTCTTGCTCCGTACCCTCCTCTCCTCCTCCTCCCCTCCTCCATCCTCCTCCCCTCCCTCCTTCCTTGTGACATCAGTTGTGACCTTCGTGGCGTCATACGGGACGTCACGTACTGACGTCATTATGAGAAACGTCCCATAATGCAACGCGCGGTTACGCTGACGCCGACTGCAACGCCGCTCAAGCAGGAAACGGACGCCTAAAGGCGAACCCACATAGAGCGTATTTTCGACAAATTTAAGCGCGTTTCAGCGAGCGTAAGCACAGCATTTGGTGCGCGCTTTTTCACAGAATGGAAGAGGGGAAGGTCGCCAAACCACACACGGGGCTTTACGTCGACATCTCCTCGGCGTTTCGGCCGATTCGCGTTTTTCATGAAAGGAGGCTAATTGCAGATCGGCTGCTATGTTATAGAAATTTTAACACTCGAGAGAGGTGACAAGGAGGACAACACTACACAGATCTCCAAACACAGCTAACATTCATTTTGCGCTTCACGACCTTATATAGGTACGTACGGGAAGGAGGAAACCGAAAGACCAAAAGGTAACACGAAGGCCCGGACACACAAAGCGAAACAACCTATTTTTCTATTCAATTCGATGTTTTATTCAGACAGCATTCATCAAACAGTTGTCGAGGGGGCCGTTGCAAAAGGCAATAAAAATGTCTGACGAGGCGTCGACACCCTAACCCTCCCCCCCCTCCCTCACCCGCACATCACTCAGCGTGGCACACACGAAGGCAGAGTAAGCAAAAACTGGTGAAACGTAAACAACTATATGAAAAGCATGAACATTACAATGCACACGGGGTAGCACTGCATAAAGGTCGAGAAAATATCAAATAACATACTATGATAAAAAAAGCATGAAACATGACACAGCTAGCACACTCCAAAGAGGAAAACATTTGAAAAAGCAGTCACTCCTGATATGACAGAAAGTACATATTCATGTCTCTTTTTAAAGCCTTAATTGATACACTTACTTCGATTATAGCCATCAGATCAGGATGGTCATTTAGAAAGATGGGTATATGGTTAAATAGTTCCTAGTTGCCATAGATTTGTGGGTACTTTTTTTCTTCTGTAGTTGGTGGATCTAAGATTGTAAGTATGTTCTCTCCAAAGGTACTGTTGAAAGAAGGCTTTTGATTCGGACCTTTTTTGATCATAGATGATTAAAGATTATTCTTTTTATAACAAAGGCAATGTTAAAAAATGGTGCTTTCTGAAAAGCGGAGCAGTATGACTCATTTACGGTTCATTTTCTATTAAATGTAAAACTTGCTTTTGTAGTGTATAGAGGCTGTCTATATTTGTTTTTGTTGTTGCTTCCCATACACATAGTCAGTGGTTAAAATGAGATTGAACGAATGCGTATTATAACTGTTTCTTTATTCGACGGGGCAATAAATATCTAAATCTACAGATAAGACCCATGAAGCGCGAGATCTCGGTTCTTAGTTTGTCTACATAAAAAGACCAACTTAAGTTTCATGAAACAAAACTCCAAGGAATTTGTGCGAAACAACTCGTTCAATAACCTCGCCGGGATTTAGTATGAGGATTTATTGATCGACGCATTTATTGCGTGGTCTAATTATGATACTTTTTTATATTTAATTCTAGCTTATTTGCTATGAGCCATAGTGCTACATTTTTGAGCCACGCATTGGAATTATGTTTAATCGCTTGTAGGCTTTTCCCAGAAAAAATATATTAGAGTCATCAGCGCAAATAATTGTATCTCAAGATAGCGGTACGTTAGTTATGTCGTTGATATACACTAAAGTAACAGCGGGCCAAGGATAGAGTCCTGCTTTATTTTGCCCATATTTGACTTCGCGTTATTAACATCTGTATATTGCAACCGATTAGATAAATAACTACTTATTATGCTAAGCGAATTCCCTCTATTCCCACATCTATGAAGTTTTCCCAGAACGATGTCATCTGGGAGTGAATCGAACGCTTTTTTTAAGTCAATGAATGCGCCTACTGCATTAGTTGGTGTTCCAAATTAGAAATTAATTTATCTTTTATATTTAACAATGCCATTTCCGCCGACTTTTGATCGTGAAAGCCGTACTGTTGTTCTGATATAGGATTCTTCTTTTTAATGTTGTTTAAAAATCGTTCATTGATAACTTGTTCTATAATCCTCGAAAAAAAAAACTGGTAGAACAAAAATTTGTCTATAATTATTTAAATCATTTTTATCTGCTCCTTTATGTATACTGATACCCTAGCAATTTTTATTTTTACTTGGGAATACACCTGTGCACAAGACTAGGTTACATATACGTGATAGTGGGTGCCTAATTAAGTTGGCAACTGATTTTATAGGTCTAGCTTTTATGCCATCTTCACCGCAAGCACTATTATTCTTTAGTTTTTGTGTCAAGTTGTTTATTTCTAATTTTGTAGTCGGAAACGTAAAAATCGAACGTTATGTGTTAGATGTGATGTAACGTTCCTAATCAGTAATGTTTGAAGCATTTCTACTCGATGCACCAGACTCCAAAAAAAGTGATTGGTACATTTGTCAGCAAGCGCAGACCCAGTGAAGAACATGCCTTCGACAGTAAGCTCAGTAATGCCGCATTTTTTTGTTTTTTGACATAAGGGTGTTAACAGTATCCCGGACTTTCCTAGAATTATTATACATGTCTGCAAATTTGTTCTCATAATAATTGCGTCGTGCTCGCTTAACGTCACTAGATAACTTGTTTCGCTACCTTTTAAAATTCAGATAGATAGTTCGGATACCTCGTTCTTATGAATAAGTCGTAAAGCTTATCACGATATTGTATTCTTTTGCGAAGTGCGGCGTCAATCAAGGGTTTCCTTCATTTCTTGTTTCTTTTGAACTCCGTCATAGGAAAAGCTTGCTCGTAAAATTTCTTCCCAGTCGTTATAAATGCGTCGTATGCTACTTTGGGGCCAACCAACTGAAAAATGTTGTTCCAGATTGTCTCGAAGACGAACCTCTTAAAACTATTTATTTTATTCTCGTTTATCAATCTATAAGTAATCGGTGTGCATGCTGACGATTTTTCGCATTGTGTTGAGTAAGGTGTGAAAAACATAAAATCGGTAAATGGTCACTAAGACCTGCCTCCAGTTCGTTCTTCTGGTAGTTAGTAAAAAACAAGTC
This sequence comes from Ixodes ricinus, assembly GCA_037355805.1. Classification (NCBI taxonomy): domain Eukaryota; kingdom Metazoa; phylum Arthropoda; class Arachnida; order Ixodida; family Ixodidae; genus Ixodes; species Ixodes ricinus. The sequence goes on along the minus strand of JAZHYW010002465.1, from coordinate 151,309 downwards.
AAGCATTATTTCGGACACGTCCATCACTCTGGTGGCGACTTTCACTGCATTTTTTAGACCAACATAATGCAAAGTATCAAGAGGCTTTTGTATAGTTGGGTCTGAGGATAACACATATATTTTGAAGTCACAGCATACAACAACATGTATACCCGTCTGCACAAGACACTCTAGCATCCCAGGTAACAATTTATGTTGTGGCGACAGTCGGCGCAACAATGTTTCGCAACATGAAAAAAGTTTTATTGCAATCGCGCAACAATGTTGTAGCAACAGTCATAACACTGCAGAAGTGTCCGCTGCTAAAGCACTGCGGCAACTGTGTCGGTCAACCGTTGACTGTCTCATGCTCGCAACAGTTACCGAAGCATTGCTTTTACCCGGCAAAATGTGTGCTGTCCTGATGTTGATAAACATTGCGGAAAAGACCAGCGCAGCTGTAGGCGAAACATTATCACGCAACACCAGCTCCGCCAACAACGTCACGTTTGCATTTGCGAGAGTGCAGAACTGCTGTTTTGCTACTATTCGACCGCTGTTGCGGTAGCGTCGGGCCCTTTGTTTCCGAAATGTTGTGGCAACGTAACGTTTTTTGCTTTCGGAAAACAAAGCTTACAAACAGTCATCGCAACGTCCGTTTTTACAGTTAGCAAACTGTTCCCGTGGCAGATTCAAAAACAGATTTCGTTTATACTGCCAGAATACAGTCACCAAACATTGCTTTCAAAAGTGTTCCAACCGTACGACAGAACAGTTTTGCGCTAAGTTGGGATAGATGTTTTGAGGAATTGTTGCGGAAACAGTGGGCACCATTGTTGGTTGACTGTTGCTCAAACCTATTCGGCAGACGTTGCGCGCCACAAGGGGACTGCAGCTGCACATCATTTTTGCCAACTGTTGCCGCATGCATCGTCTCAACATTTGCACTGCATGACGAGGCAGTGCTCCTCGCAACAGTGCATCCCCATGATCGGGGCAACATTCTCTTTTTTTTTTAGAGTCCGTCATGCTACTGCTGTGTTGCATAATTTTCCGGGTGATCTTCGCTTGTCTCGCAACAATTAGAAAACAGTTGGGCAGCATTTTATCGCGGAGCAGTAATACAGCAAACGCTACTAGAGCGCAGTATACTACCATAGAATATACCCCGAAGAGGTAGCACAGATCCGTACGGCGAAAATTAACTATCGGCAAAATAATTGTCAAGGTGCAGGCGAGCTGGTGTATGTTGATCATGATGTTTTAAAATCCAGAGACTGGGAAGGAAAATGAAGAAAAATTGTAAGACAGGAAAAAGGGCAACGCCACCATTTCTCCCTATTTCTCCCGCTTCGCCCACTACAGGAACTACACAGCCGCTGGCACTGGTTCAGGAGTATCGCCTTCGATAGCGTCAACTGTAAGAGACGGTTCTATTTTGGCTTTAATCGGCAATATCGGCGCCGAAGCATATACGGTCGATATGCCAACCCCACCTTCAAAGCGGGCGTGCCGTAATTTACTGCTGAAGTCAGCATGCACCCAGGTCGGGACGCGCTACCTGAAATGCACGGTGAGACGTGGTTGTATAAAAACAATATTAATTGTGCCGCGAAACCTTGTAAACTAAACTTTTGAAAAGCCATCACGTGCCTGCTATTTGTACCAATCTCTAATACAAATTCTTACAAAAACATTTTTTTTCGTTTGTTTTTAAGCAAAGAACAAGCTTTCTAGAAGCTCATGTTAACCAGAGTGCTGGCCGGAGAGGTTACTCGTTCCGTGGATGCTAGCAGAGGGCGCCACCGACGCCTTCTTCTGGAGTTCACCGGCCCCGCCAGCACCGCTCCGTTGACTTATGCGGAGCTCTGTGCGACGACTGTCGTTTTAATTAGTGATGGGCCGAACTTTTGCCGAATCGAAAGTTCGGCGCCGAATCTTGGGATTCGGCTAGGCCGAACCTTTGCCGAACTTTTGCCGAACTTTTCTAAAGATTCGGCAAATATTCGGCAAAAATACATTGTTACCTGACTTAACATTGATATTGACATTTTTCTGGCGAAAAATGGCTTTATGTCTTTCTTTTCTTAACTTAAATGCAACATGTAATGCTTATATATTTGACACAGTTATTACTAAATAAGGTGATATTCTACAAGGTAATTGTATCGGCGTCATTTTTGTGTGTTTACTGGCAATTTTAGTGACTGCTTGCAGAAGTGGCGTGACAACGAGGTTGGGTAGAAGTGAGAGTTTCGGTTTTGAGGCATCATCGCAAGCCTGTATGTGTGTGTACATTGTTAAAATTAAGGTGTAATACTACGTTCTTGCTTTCTCGGGTAATCACCGTTTCGTGTGCGAAAACGATGCAACGGTTGCTGAGCCTTCAGCAGAAGAGATAACAATATTATCGTATTTGTTATTATTGTAAATATGCATGTTTTTCGATTTGAGTAACTTGGCGTCAGCTTTGCATAAAAATGTGCGTCCCATGCTCGCAACCTCTCGTTTTTAACCTTTAAAATGCGGGTTTCTGGTGTTAGGACATACACGGACGTTTAGGAAGATGGGGAGAGTTAGGAATGTCGGATGTGAGACGTCGAGCATTTCAGTTCTGTTTAATTTTATGCAGATACATGAAAATCGCGAAATAACACTAATTGAAAAAAACAATATTATTTTGTTTTGGTACACACTACTTCTGAGCCGAAAACAGAATTGTTAAAACTGCAAGGAGTGCTTTAAAGTAATTGTCGGCCAATGTTTCAACAACCTCGTTTCATCACTGGAAAGGCCATGTGAAAATCACGTTATCCACTGTATATATCCAGAATGCACCGCATCATTTATCACTTGCGCAGTGGACTGCGTAAATTACTGTTCGATCTTCTATTCTTGAGGCAGAAAATATTGAAGACAACCACACTCGCTCACAAACGCACAGCAGCCGTGTTGCCTACATCACACATCGCCGTAACCCTCTAGTTGTACTACACTGCGCGATGGTAACCGCACGACTGCACGGCGTCCATTTGCAATCCACGGCCGCGTCGCGTTCTCGCGCGTGCGCAGACATTTGCCGAATTTTGCCGAATCTTTGCCGAACTTTCCTTCAAAAGTTCGGCATTTGCCGAACTTTGCCGAATCTGAAGTGCGGCACTAGTTTTAATGGCATTACTTTTGAAAAGCATTGTTCCGAAATTATATGTTTGAGGAGTATCATGAAACTCCCTATTCTTCACGTGCTTTACTGCTGCTTGTGGTTCATTATTGGGTAAGTGGTGCGATAGCACCTTCCGCGCCGTTATGAACAATATCAGGCTACAGTGACGCTGAGTCAAAAAAAAAAACACCCAATGACCAAACTGAAAGTGACATCCTGAAAGATTAGCAGAGCATCCCACTCATGTAATCCCCCCCCCCCCCCCCACACACCCCTTCGCATTTATATTCATATTGTAATCCGCTTAAAGGAGTCATGAAATTATTTTTCATTCTTCCTTAGCAATCCTCAACTCCAAAACGGATTGAAAAATCACGTGGTCGTGACATGCTTTAGCACCGGTGGGATGACTCGAAGCTTTCACCGTGCTTTTTGAGCACATCATATAACTTGTCATTCGCAAGTGATAATATATTCCGTCAGGCACTCATTGACCACGAACGCGAATCCAAATATTTGTTGACGAGCGCATACATCCGAGTGACGCAGTTCTCGTGTCCAATGCGTGAGCTCGGGTCGGCTGACGTGCTTTGGGTAATGGTCCTAAAAACCGGTCTGGTCTCTCTCGGTCGTACACGGTCGCAAGAGTGCGAACGGCGCTTTAAAGGTCTCAGCTGCATCGGAAGTGAAAAAATAAAAATATAGTATATATATATATATATATATATATATATATATATATATATATATATATATATATATATACGAAGGCCGGACTCCGGCCGAAACGTCGAAGAATAAAACCACCCGTTGTTGCTGTTTCCATCAAGGGTTTTGCTTTTCCTCTCAGTTATACCCCACGCCTTCGGCCCCCCGCCACCATGCCCGTTGTAAATATACATATATACATATACATATATATATATATATATATATATATATATATATATATATATATATATATATATATATATATATATATATATATATATATATATATATATATATATATAATAACCCATATACAGGGCGTTTCACGAAAGGTGGACAAATTCGATATTGCGAAAACTACGCGTCGCAACAAAAAAATGCTCGTGTCTTTTTGGTCCTGGGCCAGGGCCCTAGTTAGAGAAAATTATTAAAGTCCGAGATAATTAGATTGTTAATTATTTTTGCGTAAGTGACTTTTTTAATATTGCATTTAAGGGCATGGTTTCAAATAGAAAATTGCTCAGCGTCATCGAAAACCACTAAATCAACAAACTGCCGAACGATAGAAGGCACGCGCAGCATTTTACGGCTTTCTGAAAAACCACACGAATTCGACGGGTTTTTAAGTTTCGGTTTGTTATCGGAGCGCATCTCCGCCCCGGCAGCACCGCGCCCCGTGGAGAGATAGTGCATCCAACCTCTGCTGCGCTGTCATCGCGCGACGCAGCAGAGGCTGGCTGCACTATTTCTCCACAAAGCGCGGTGCCGCCGGGGCTGAGATGCGCTCCGATAACAAACGGAAACTTAAAAACCCGTCGAATTTGTGCGGTTTTTCAGAAAGCCGTGAAATGCTTCGCGTGCCTTGTATCGGTCTGCAATTTGTTGATTTAGTGTTTTTTTGATGATGCTGAACAATTTTCTAATTGAAACCATGACCTTAAACACAATATTAAAAAAGTTAATTACGCAAAAATAATTAACAATATAATTATTTCGGACTTTAATAATTTTCCTAAATTGGCCCCTGGCCGATTTCCAAAACGACACAGGCTTTTTTTTTTTGGTGCGACGCGTTGTTTTGGCAATATCGAATTTGTCCACTTTTCGTGAAACACCCTGTATATATAGTGAAGGAAGAGGGGAGAAGGTGATTGCTCAATTTATTGCATTAACGTTAGGGAAAAAAAATCAAATCATGCAGGAAAAAATATTCGAACTATTCATTGCGCTGAAAAAAATAAATGTTGTGGCGTCGTCTCTAAAAACACGGTCGCCACAAGTAGGAAGCTGATCGCATATTTTTTTCGCGGCTTATGAAGCTTAAAAAAGGCCGCGGCGGAACGCAGTGTTTTTCTCATCCGTCGTGGAACGCATGTTTCACTCAATCTCCCGCCATGAAATTTTAGTCTACATTGTATTGACTTTTTTAACTACCCTGTGAGTACAGTTAAAAGGCTCGAATACCATAAAATAATTTTAAGAATTTCGCCCATTTTGCTTAAAAATGTAAAAAAAAACCTTCGGTTAATTGTTGTTGAACTTTTACCATTATATGCTTGTCATCCACTTGGGTTACGTTGGTATTTTATATGCCGATGGAGAGCCCGAAACACGCTCTTTATATATTTTATTAAATGAATTAGCTGTCTAAAATTTACTTTGCGGTACGTTGACGTTAATATCATGCAAAAATCAAAAAAATATAAACTTTAAACCAATTTAAAAAAAAATTGTTCTTGATTTTAGATTGACATCTACAAGAAAAAAAGTCCAGAAAGTGTTTATTTTGTTTGTATGTTCTATATTCAAGCCTGAATATTGTAGAAAAACGAGTTTGTACGGCACAAAACGAACTTACGAATTGCGCGTCTTTAGAAACTTAGAAATATTCTCGCTTTTTTTACGCGTTCTCAGATAAACATATAGTATATCGATCCTGTTATATTTATTGCTCTTTTAAATTTTATCATAGGCGGCAAGCTACATTGGAGCAATTCAAAATAGAAAGGAACACATCTTAGCAGACCAGCACCGGCGTAGTAAAGTTTTAACGTGTAGAAGTCGGCCGAAGTAATATTGATTCAGTTCCTGACTGGCCTTTATGCTCGTCCCGCTCTTTCCGAACCGGCAGATGCTTACGCCTCTTCGCGCTCGTTGTGTGAGATAAGACGGCCTGAGACAGTAGAGAGTTTTAGGGAACCGGAACAAAATACGATCGATAAACAAAAACGATCGATACCTTGGATCGGGCGAGTCGACCGATCGTGTGCCTCTAAACGGCTTTGGGGGAACCGTATTTGCAGACGAGAGCAGACGATCGGTACAGGTCGCGCCCCCTGGCAACGGAAACCTGCATCGGCCTCGTTGAGAATGTAGATATTTGCGGGTGTTTGTACAAATCGCAGAAACTGAAGTAAATAAAAATCGCATCCTAAACATATAGAGAACCTAAAACAATGTATACCTACTTATAGTTCGTCTCGTTTTTTTTACTCGAATGAATGTGCTTCCGTAATACAAAACCTGGCGCTCCATGGCGTGTCGCCACTGGCACTGCGAAGTTCTAAAATGTTCGTCTGCTAAAGGAGCAGACGAGCTTTCCGACAACAATGGCGCTCGATCTTTCTGACGATGACTTGGGGTAGGCTCTATTTGGCGAAAGCAATTTACAAAACGTTCTTTTGTGCGACTGTCTGCGCACTAAGAGAAGGCGCTTGTTGGCGGCAAGGCATGGGACGTTCAACTTGGCGTCGATGGACGAGGAGGACGTCGTACGGCAGTTCAGGTTCACAAGGAGGATCTGCCCCATCTTCGATTGGCGCTGCGCATCCCGGAGACGTTGACAACCAACGGCTGGATCTGGATGTCAGAGGCTCGTTTGCCACCGTATTTTTTTTTTTTTCAGTTTACCCGATTTGTATTTTCGGGGAATAAAATAGTTCCTCGACCGTACATGGTAACTTGTTTTGTAAGTCATACGTTCTCAGTGGGCAAGCTTTGGTGTTTTACATCAACCAAATATGATGTTTACTCCAACCACGTCCTGATATGCTGAAAAGTCGCCGACAGCAAACTCGATTTGACACACAAATAAGAACACGCTCGCGCGCGCTTATCATCAACATTCGAAGTCGTCTGCCAGCGATCCTGTGTCTTTCCCTCGAGGCCCACTGCAGGGTCGAGTATTAAGAAAGTTATGGACAAATAAAACTAGTAATATTAAATCGCGAATAAAATACAAAAATAACAAAAATATACTCACTTTCTCCAGCTGAGGCTGTCATTTTTCTTGTACAAAGTTACGAGGAGGTCAATCCGTTCCTTCGCTCCTCGTAACGAGATGTTCTTTTTCGACACCGCGTTTAAAGGGGCGGTGCAACGATTTTATGATTAAAAGAATCTGCATCTCGTCATTTTTACGTTGTTTATCGTGTCCCGGAGGATAGAGAAAACACATCCTTCATTAAAAATGCCGCGATTCCGCTGCATAATCGCGAAGCAAAAGTCGATGTTTTCCTCCACCTGCAGCCCCAAGTGGCTGCCGAAGAAACTATGGCGAGAAGATTACGTGACCTTGCTCGGCTCTAAGCTGCAGCATAACGCCCGCTGATGTTAGCGGAGAGAGGGAGAGTAAGCGTCCTCCGAGATGAGCACACGGCGAAGACGTCACATCGGCATCGTCCGAATGACGTGCACTGGGAGTGCGATGCCAGTCGTGTGACACCTGATAGCCGGTGACGTTACGGCAGCGAGTGTATCGCGACCTGTACAAGAGGAGGAGACGACGGAACTGGGGAATCCGCCCTGAAGTCCGTGCACTTCTGTCCTCCTCGTGAACGGTTGGCTACGCTCTCTCTGTAGCACGTGACCTGCGCGGTTTAGTGAGACGCGAGTATAGGACACGCAGGCGAAATCGGTTTTCTGTTCTTTACTTCAGAAGTGTCACAGGGCAACTTCCACAAATGTTTGACCGAAGTCCGAAAATCGTTGCACTCAACTTTAAGCCTTTAAGGACGTCATTCCAAAGGGCTGGAGTAAAAAAAAGGATTAGCGCCTAGCACCTCCCGAAGTAGGAAGATATCATCTTCCGCTGAAACCCGCTTGCGAGGAGGAGGCGGAGGGACGGAGGTAGATACGGCGCTCATGTTGCTCTCTTACGGTAAAGATAGCAGACGATCACGGTCGTACGCCCGCGAACCGATCGTTGAGCGGTGTACGGTACGACCACGAAAAATAAAAATAAAGGAAAACCTGTAACTTTACTGCTGTGCACTTATTAAAACTATCACCCAATATTTAAAGGGCTCGTTTTATAGGATATATGTGATTAGCATTAGAACACAAAATTTTAATTCATGCAACATTTTTAAACTAAAAAGTATCCAGAGCCTTGATGCAGAAGGCGTGTTGCTCACTCTGTTGACACTACAGATAACCCTCAGTCATAAAGCAGCTGTAAAAACGGGTGATAAGTGCTCGAAATGCACATCCCAACGTTTGTACGAAAAAAAAACTTAAAATATAAAAAAACTTAATCTAATGAAAAAAAAACTTAATAAAAAAACCTAAATATAAAACATAAAACTTAAAATATTAAAAAATCACATAAAATATGAAAAAACGTAAAATATGAAAAAACTTAAAATATAAAAAACTGAAATAAAAAACTTCAAATATAAAAAAATAAAATATAAAAAAACTTAAACTAAAAAAAACGTAAAATATAAAAAGAACTTACGTTATAACAAAAAAAAACTTTAAATATGGAAAGAAACAAAAAAGGTGTAGGGGCCCACAAGGATTTGAACTCTCCATGACCACTCCCCTACGAGCTCACGAAATTGACGCCCCAATCCACTGAGCTACTGAGCAGACGATTTTCGCTTTTGCTAAATATTAATTTATCTCTATTGAGGATGTCCTATTGCGTTTTGTTCTGTATTCTTTTTCTTATTTGCTGAATCCACCTTTATGCACTTGCTGTCACATATGGCGCTCCTGCCAGGCACTACCACGAGTTATTTTCTTCTTGTTTGAAGCCACGGCACGCTCTCTCCGCCAGCGAAATAGCCGTTTTGCTCACCAAGCGAGACTGTCCCTGTCGGCCATTGGTCGTGCCGGTCGTGCCTTACGGTTCGACCACCGCATTACGGTAAGATCGCAGAAGACAAGCGCATGCGCAGTTCGTACCGGAGGTCCCATCGTACCGTATCGGATGTGCAAAAACGGTTCCCTAAAACTCTCTACTAAAGCGAGCAGCGTACCCTGTGTCACAAAAAGTGAAATAGCACGAATATGGCTTTGACGCGGCATACCGTGACGACCACCCAGGAGGAGTCAGTCGGTTAAGAGTATTGCAAAAAGGAAAGCAAAGGACGTATTACCCAGGAGGATGAGGACACCGCGGCTTTACAATGTCGGCGGTCAACAACAGTTCTGCTGGTCAAAACAGGGCTGCGTGCGCGCTAAAACCGGCTACGCGGGACAACAATCACCCACACGCACACACGAAGATGGTTCGGTTTCGATAGCGATGGTAGCAAATATTGGATCCAGCCATCCGCGCACGCGTGAAACGATGCGTTGCGCGAGGACAGCGAAGCAGATGTTGGTTGCACTATTTCTTCACGGGGTGCGGTACCGTCGATGCCGAGAAGCGCTCCGATTGCAAACCGAAACTTAAAAACCCGTCGAAGTTGTGTTGTTTTTCAGAAAGCTGTAAACTGCAGCACGTGCCTTCTATCGGACTCCAATTTTTTTATTTAGTGTTTTTCAATGACGCTTAGCAAGTTTCCAAATGAAACCATGCCCTTAAACTGAATATTAAGAAAATACGCGAAAATAATTAACAAATTAATTATCCCGAACTTTCATAATTTTCCTAAATAGGCCCCTGGCCCAGTACCAAAACAACACAAGACTTGTTTTGGCGTGATGCGTAGTGTGTGTGTGTGTGTGTGTGGATGTCGTGTGGTCGATTGGAGGCCACTCTCGAGGGCGCTGACGTATGTTAGCACGCATTGGAGATGCAAAATCCCAGTGCCAGTGCTCCGTTTCCTAGCATAAACAGGACGTCTGTGGTCATTTACACCACCAAGGCCGCTTTGAGAATCACAATAACGTGTGTCAGCACTGTGGGCAGCGAACACTCACCTCCCAGTGATCTGTTTCGAAGTAAGAACGCCTGTGGCCAAACAACCAATTAGGCCACCTGAATAACAATGACGTATGTTGGCACATTGGAGAGCGAAATTCCCATGCCAGTGCTGCGCTTCCTAGCGTAAACTGGACGTCTGTAACCATTCACACGACTGAAGGCCCGTCCGAACAAGATGCATACAAAATCGTGAGGCGATACGACTCCGACATAAAACGAGTGTCGCTCCGCTTCTGTCTATTCGTTTTCTTCTTTTTGTTTTGCCCGGGGAAAAGTTTTTTCCGTCAAGTTCTGTGGTCTTGAGGCCACTCTGAGCATCACAGTAACTCGTGTCACCACTTTGTGCAGCGAACTCTCATTGCCAGTGGTCTGTTTCGAAGCCTAAACTGGACGTCTGTGGCCATTCACATCACTGAGGCCACTCTGGGAATAACAATGACTTGTGTTAACACAGTGGAGAGCGAAATTCCAGTGGTAGTTCTCTGTTTCGAAGCATAATAGGGACGTCAAAAGTTCCCTTAAAGTCAAATCAAATCAAATCAAAATTCTTTTTTTTCTTCATTTTTAGAAGGAAAACATCTCCCTCAGCAGCAGCAGAGACAAAGCACACAAAGCAGTGAAGACACAAAAAGAAAGAGTATATGTAATTATTCGTTTAAAAAAGGAAAGAAAAGCACTGAAAATTACCACACGTTATGCACTTACAATAACATTGGAGACTCAACAAAAATAGGAAGCAAATATTTGTTCATAAAAGACGAAAAAAATCTATGTTTTATTCCCTCAAACGATTGAAGACACGAGGAAAAGTACTTCGCAACATCTGATTTCCATAATTTTCTCTGGATTACGGCACTAACCACGTATCTGCTCTGCATGCATTATAAATCATTTCTCTAGTTGTAGGCTGGGAAATAGACAGAAATAGTTTTTCTTTGTGCTAAAAATACTCATTATACGTGCTGCAAAGTTCATAATTATAGTAACTTGGAATCCATACAATATGAACCATGGTTTCGTATGAGCATCGTATGCAGTATGGCATATAATAGGCACAACTTTCCTTGCAGAATTTGTATCTGCTTAAGATTTATGTACATTGCATTTCCCCAAACCAAAAAACAGTAATTATAATTCACGTAAAATAGAGAATGATATATAAGAAGCATTGCTGACATGTGGAGTTTATGACGACATTTGTACATATCACCTACGTCCCATGAGAGTTTTTGACATAATCATATTTAGTTTTCATTTCATCCCATAGCATGTATTGATTATATTTTACGCTCAACACTTTAATACTTTTGAATATATCTATCTTATGGACATCGAGGGAGAGAGTAGTCGTATGAGAGCAATTTGCATTTCTTGTTCTAACAAGAACGGCTTTAGTTTTACCACAATTAATTTCCAAGGAATTAGACACTGTCCTGGTATTTAAAATATTTAGACATTTATTCGCGAAACTTATATTCGTCTCAGTATTCGTACCTAAAAAATACACTCGCATCATCCGCGTAGATAATAAAACATACATTGTCATCAATATTTACTATGTCATTGGCATAAGTTAAAAAAAAAGTGGTCCCAAAGCACTACTTTGTTGCACTCCAGCTTTGAATGGCTGCAACTGAGATTGTGTTGTACCTATTTCCACGCACTGGTTGCGATACTTAAGATAATTAACTTTTCATATATTTAGGCCTCTACCACGCACACCATACGGATATATCTTTTGGAGCAAAGTATTATAATTGAGGCGGTAAAAAGCCTTTAAAAAGTCTATAAATACTCCAAGTGCTAGCAACTTAATTTCTATATTGCTCAATACTAACTCCGTCTGTTTTAATAGTGCAAGTTCTGCAGACCTACCTTTTATAAATTCATAGTGACAGTCGGTAAGATTTGAATATTTCTCACAAAAAAAACTATACAACCAGTTATGTATAATATTTTATAGTCCTTTGCAGTGTTGGACAAAATACTCGATAAAAGTATTTAACTTAAGTTACATAAATACGCGCTTCATAAAGTATTTAAAATACTACTCAAGTCACTTTCACTGTAAAGTATCTTGAGTAGAGTACAAATACTTAGAAATGTAATTCAATTCCCTTTGAAGATACTTCCGCATCGCGTAATTTGTATCGACGTCAGTGACAACGACAATTATACAGCTGCGGAACTATGGTTTACCACAATGCTTTATTAGCACGCAACAACACAAAAACGGCAAAAAAGAAAAACAAGCATCCTACGGTTATTTTACGCAGTCATATTATAAGGAGCAGGATATTGTCACGAATGAAAAATGATGAGGCGGCGAATAACTGAAGAAACTAAACGTTTAATGGGGCGAACCTGTGCCCCAAAACAAAACAAAAAAGAAGCATCTCCACGTGGTGAGTGATGTTGATTGGGGCGAAGCTCTGGTGGTGCTGATGATACTGATTTTGTTGTTCATAGGTAGTGCTGATGGTACTGAGTTTTTTTTCGTGCTCATAGGTAGTGCTGAGTTCCGGGTTGCGTTTCGACTTCATTATTACTGCTTTATGGTTGGTGAAATGCAGAGCCAGTGGTTCTTCTACCGGATCAGCTTGGATCTGCTAGAAGCCGTGGGAACGCATCCCCACCGCTTAAGTCAACGGTCCATGTCAGAAAAAGAATGTGGGGTATGGAACGTAGTTATATACGCATCTGAGCATTTGACTGCAGCGCCCTCTCGTCTATAAGCGTTGAGCCAATGCATGCAAAGTTTAACGCGATTATATACGCATTTGACCGCAGCGCCCTCTCCTGTATAGACGTTGAGCGGCTACATGCAACGTTTCATCCATGACAGAAACCCCAGATCTTGAGTTACTACCACATCTCAGAGCCCCCTACTCGTCCCGCAGTCGTGGCCGAGATGTTAAGGCGATGGACTAGAAATCCATAAGGGTCTCCCCGCACAGGTTCGAATCCTGTCGACTGCGCAAACATTTTTTTTTTATATGAGCGCGGACGCCGGACGAACGGACGGACGGACGGACAAGGCTAGAGCCTAAGGAGCTTCGCCCCTAATAGAGAAAGACTAGCGTCACAGGCGTCGATGTCGGCGAAACAGCAGGATCGAGCGCTGTGACGAGACTGACTCTGGACCGCCACACGGAGCACCTTTTGTGCCGGCGTGGATTTCTGGAACATTCGGCGTAGAACGTTCGGCGCGAAGAACATTCGTAACTCGATCGCACGACAAGGTTTTCAACTTGCGAAACTGTCAAGTTGAAAGAATAAATAAAAAGAGAAGTCCGCTCCCTGGAATCGAACCCGGAGCTTCCGCGCGAGAGCCAAGAGCGTCAATCATCCGGACACGCATTCGCTCTGCAACGCGCGTGGCAATATCCCTGATAATGTTAGGCATACATTTGTGGGACAAAAAGGGAATGTCGCTTTCGGGAGCAGACAGGGGCCTTGGAGCAAATCAGGCTGTGGCACTATGGTGCTTATGAAGGGCGCCCCAAGCGGTTAACTTTAGAACTAGAGGGATGGGGAAAACAAATACAATGACTCAGCGCTCGGATGGCATGACAAAATGTGGCGTCAGCGTTCGGCTGGAGTTCGTGTTCTCCAATGAGGGGGAGGAGGGGCTCTTTCGTTACTACTCAGGTCTGCATGATACAATGCAGCATGCATGGTCCTCAGCTCAGCACAAAACCCGAAGTGGGTCAAGCTCGCATCCTCTGACGAATGCTTTCGGGAGAGATCCGGCACTTAACGTCACTTCGCTTATTGTTTGTATTTTTACATTACACTGGGCCCTGCGCTCTATTGAATAAAATGACCTGGGCATTCCCACTAAGCCTGTGGGCACGTGCACAGGCATTGTGTTGGTTAAACACCAAGGTGTGGGGACAAGAAATGGGGCAAAGCGCCTCGCCAATACACGAACTCAACTTTGTGACGTCACGGCGCGGTGGTGGCGCGCCGGTCGCACTTCCGGTGTGGGGCTGGGGGCAGAAGTCCCCATGCCAGGCGTGTATTCTGGCGTTGTTTTGAAAGGAACCAGACCAAAAACTGCCTTCTCGTCAAAACGCCACGACTGGGGCCGTACCAAAAGGGTCGAGAAAGGTTTGAAGGTCAGTTTTCACGTGCTCGGTTCGTCGGAGAATCTGGATACGTGCCATGAAAAGGGAAGAGCAGACGCCGTCGGTCACCGATTGCTTGGGCGGGAAACACTTTGGGTTGAATTCACGGATACTTGTGGTCATCAGATTTATTTGTTTTGTTCCAGCATGAACGCCAGAAAACCGTCAAGTTTTGCGGACCACCAGTGGACTACGTTCAGTGCGTCTTCAAGTTCAAACGGCCGTCTGATCGTTCGAACGGTCGTCTGCTCTTTCAAACATTCCTGCTTCTCTGCTCTCTTAGACGACGCCGGCCCGTAGACCAAATGTTGGCCGCGGAACTTGCGATAAGAAGTCAGTGCAGGCCTCAAAAGACTTAAGTTTGAAGGTTGGTAAGCAGGCTCGATGTAAACAGTAGATACAAGGAAAAGTTGATCATTGTTACCAGTGACCATCACCGACTTGTTATGCCTAATTCACTTGGTCCGATTCTGCTTGCGATTTTCAGCATCGACGTCGACCATCTCAGCTACGGTTCACGCTTTTGCAGCCCGAGCGGCGTCGCGACTGAAAATTGCGAGCGAAATCTCATCATGCGAATCAGGCTTTAGCGTACATACTGCGGCGTCCACGCGGAATGAATCGTCACATGTCACATTATTCACGTGAAGTTTTGCGGTGTAACGAGCCTCGGTAATTTCGCTGACGCCGCTCAAGTAGTCGGACATCGCCAGGAAGAAGTAGAAACTACAGTTCGAACGCGAAAAAGGGCAGGGGGACTCACACCGACGCCGACAACATCGCATTTCAATGGTTTGTTTATGGGCGACGGCGAGCTTCTTGCTCACACCCCAATCGCGCATGCGCGGCGCCGGTTGCATTCGCTAGAGGCGCTCCGGTTTGTTTGTAAACATGAGTTGGTTTATAGTGACATCGCTGAATATCACGTCCTGTGGCGCACCTTAGACGCATCGTTTAACTACAATCCATATTCCCTGGGTGGTTTCATTTGAAATCGAACACGCTTGTCGGGGTGGGTCTTTCGATTTTTTGAAAAAAATATATGTAATTGCCCCATTTCTGGAAAGAACAAAACCGCTTTTCAAAATTTTTTCAAAAATATTTTGCTTCACAAAAAATTATTGACGCTTTGTTGGCATTTTGAGTGGTCATCCAGCTTGTAGTTCATTTCCTGTCCTAATCTCTGCTTAACAATGCTCGTTTACAGACAGTGTTCGTGAGAGCAATAAGTGCCGGACTGATGACACAAAAAAAGTAGAACAAAACAAAAAAAAAAACCTCGACGTTTTCCTGTAGCGTGGTTAAATATACAAGCAAAAAAAAAGTCTTAATTTTGTGTCGCCGTCTCATTTTCTTCTATTTGTCATTTCTTTGAAACTCAAGTCTGCATTGTTTTCGGAGGTCGACCTTTTCCCGGTCTGCGTTGAGCCTCAGTGTGGCAATCTCTACTTCCGTAAAACCACCCCTTTTGTTTGAGGATTTTTCGGGGGAAACTCTAGGAAACTAAAGATGACTTTCGGAAGGCGAGGGAAAACCTTCATTGTACGAGCTTTGGGCTGAAATAATAATTAAAATCGTCAAAAAAAAACGATGTTTTCACGAGCTCAATCAGTCACCGTAGCTAATCGGAGCTAGCACCAGGATTTGGTAGCTCGAATGAATGTTCACGTTTGCTCGTGCTACGCCCACGCAACTTCATACCGAATAACTCGGAAAATGGCGGAATGTCAAAAATGTATTTGAGATGATGAGTACAAGGTACTCAGAAATGTAATTAAGATAGAGTATCAAATACTCTCGATCAAAAGTATTTGCAAGACACCAATATACTTGAAAAGTATTTGAAACACACTATCTTGAGTAGAGTATTTGAGATAGGCACAAGTCTGGTCCTTTGGAAAATACTGCTAGAACGTACACTGGCCTAAAATTTCACAAGTTTTTTTCCCCACCTTTGTACAGTACCGTCACCATTGCCACCTGCATCTTGTTTTTTTTTTGTTGTTTTTTTGGTGAAAAAGTTTTATTTTCTAGTGGCGGAATAAAAATATTGCCGCGCGCGCAGCTTGCCAAGTTGGCAGTGTGTGGCCTAACGTTTAGAGCGCCAGCCTCCCACGCGAAAAGCCAGGGTTCGATTCCTGGCCGCGGGGGCGCCTTTTTGTTGACATCTAATGTAATGTTCTGGTGAATTCGAGAACAGGGTTGCTTGTTCCAGATCAGAAAGTTCTACGCGCCGAACCTTCTGGGCCGATTATTCCAGAAGCCCACGCATGTACATAAGGGGCTCCGCGTGGCGAGCCGCAGTCAGTTTCGCCCCAGCGTTCGACTCTGCTGTTACGCCGACTACGACGCCCGCGACGCTCTACTTTCTTCTGTTCCCTTTTTTTTTTTTTTTTGGGGGGGGGGGCCACAAGTTTGCCCTATTAAACGTCTAGTTTTTTTCAGTTATTATCGCCTCATCACTTGTCATTCGTGACAATATACGTTAGTCAGAGAGCAATGCACCGCAATAATCTTTTATAGGTTTAATTTTTGAGGTCAGATACATCAGCGCTCTTATTATTTTTTAAGTTTTGCAAAACTGAATAAAATTTATCTTCGTCAGTTTAGAACAAAAACAGACTAGTAGAAAAACTCTGCACATATCAAGAATCATCCGCATAGTGTACACATTGAAGATATGGAAACATTTTCTTTGGAGTGACAAGGTCCGGCCGCCTTGACTTTCATGTGTGTAGAAAGACACTGGCCGATACCTAGACTTTTCATGGAGCAACCATAGAACTCATAATACTTCCGTGGCTTCGGCACTCGTCAGACGGGCGATCACGGTCTGCTGAGACACTCCGGAAAGAGATAAAAAGAATCAAACAATAACTCCGGAAGGATGGCTACCCAGCTTAATTCGTAAACAACATAATTAAGCAACTTCGACGCACCCCTTAAACCTAAAATGCCGCCCCTCCCCTCACCCGCGGGTGTGTACCCTACATCAAAGGCACAAGCGAGGTCCTCGGCCGGGTACTGCGACAGTAGGGCATAGCGGTTTCACACAAGCCGGTGTCGACCATCGGCACCTCCTCCCCCTACCAAAGGATCGCCCCCCGAGCGAGAGGGCACAGGGGCTGGTTTACAAAATCCCTTGCGGTGACTGCCCCGTGTCGTACGTTGGGGAAACGAAAAACTATCCAGAGCGCCTGCGGCGCCACCCCTACAGTATCGTGAAGAGGTATGTGAAAGGAAGCGCGCTGGCTGAACATGTCGAGAAGACAAACCACTCATTCGACCTCCAGAACAGCGCCATCCTCGGAATGAAGAAAAACTAGCGGAAGCGCGCCCCGCTTCTGTTAGAGTCGTGGCATTTTCAGTGCACACGTGGCAACGTAAGCCGGTCGACAGGGACCCTTCCCAGCAGCTACGTTTCAGTGAATCCGGGGAGCACCCGGGGGTGTTCGGGTTCGTGGGCAAGCCGTTCCGCGGGACAAAAACAGTCTCCCGTGATCAAAGGGCCGAGTTGGCCCCAAAACGTCGGGATCTTTGCTTTTATTAAAGATTGGCTAGAGTTTCAAGTTTAAGTTTTAACACTTTAAACAATGTTAAAAAATACGCATTGAATGTTTCGGCTAATGTCGATCCCGTTAAATTGACACTCCGATTTCCATTTCTGTAATCCCATGCTAACACGATACTTGCTTAATTAAGCCATTCAACTTCTTCCAGATAACATCTGATCGCTTAGTATCTAGAAATGAATTGTTAAAAAAGTACGTTTAGCTTGCCTTAATTTTTTTTAAACAATATACTTGCGTCTTTAGTGCGCACGGAGTGGTAATAAAGAAAATGTTTGTATTTATCGTTTTTAATATTTCTGTCGTAATTCAGGGTTTACGAGATTTTCGGGAAACATTTCCCGAATACCTTGTAAAGGCCGTCGACTATTGGGTCGTCAAGTGCGACCCAAGAGTCGACGGCCATTATGACTCTTGGGTCGCACTTCAGCGAGCTGGCTAACACGTCCTGGCAAATGAGGATCAGGCTGCACTGTGCTCTGAGGTGCGGTCTGAAGTGGTGTGCCACAAATTTCTTGACTTTCAGAGGTGCCTTTGTACTCGCTTGAAATATACTGTAGAAACAGCACCGACTACTTGACGTGAGTGAAAGTCTGCTACAACATTGGTGAAGGGTATGTGAGATGGCTGACATCTGGGGGATGCCAATGCCTTTGCTGGTAACTGGGCCTAGTATCAGTCCGACTCAAGCTTGATATTGTGAGTCTTACAGGAATGCTGTGATGAAGTCAAGTGAAGCGGTCTTCCATAAAGCCCTCAGTTTTGAGCCCCCTGGACTAGTGCAGTGTCGGGAATTAAATCGAACCTTTTTGGAGCCGATTAGAACCAATATCAACATTTTGCAGCCAGACTTGTTGCCGAGGAACGTAGTGAAGTAATGAAAGGGCGTCTTGAGTGCTTGGATGGCTTCTGAAACTGGTTTAGAATAAATGGATGTGTTCCTCGGTTTTGGAATGGTGTGGTCTGTAACAGGGATAATCCTCTTTTCCGTTGGTGCTGCTTTAGTGCCCCTTCAGCTAGCCCAGAGGTTAAAAAGGTGCAGGTCGCGATTCGGGTTTTTTCTCGCACCCAGACCAAGTGGGTCGCCTCCTGGAAGGCCTGAGGATGAACTGTTGGAGCGGAATCGCAGGATCCGTCCAGTGGGCTGCTAAGATATCATCCTATATGGTATTCATGCAAAGCCCTTTAAAGGCTGAGGCCGTAAGGCTTGCAACGAGACCAGATAGGAAGGTGGTCGCTTCCCACTGATGGTGTTTACTCGCCATACCCTTAACTTAGGCAGCCCCATGGGCCACATTAACTCTCAACTGTCAGGCCCGAGCTCGCTGTACTCGCAATAAGTTTGCACCAATATAGCCGATAACAAGCCCTTCTTGTCCAGACCAGAATCATTTCAATTTGCCTGATTCAGACAAACCTGCTGCTCCTTATTCAATTCCAGATCGTGAACTTTAACAGCAAAGGGACGTGAAATTCATTTTTTTTATTTTGTGTTTTGAGTGCATTTTGTCTGGCTATTGGAAAATTAGATGAGACCAGTTGGACGGTGTTAAAGTAACGCGATTCGGGAACAGGCTATTTCTGCGGTGACACTTGTTTCATCGAACTACATTTCCGGATAGTTGTTTCATCGACACTGAAACGTTTTATCAACGGATTGTTTCATCGATACTCGCTTTACTGACGTATCTTAATATGTTTTCTTGACGACATTTTTTGCTTTGTCTTGCTTTTTTAGGAGGTGCGCTGGTCTGTTGGTGAATGAGGGTACGGGAAGATGCACAGGTACGGGACCACCCGCACACGTTTTTGTGAAGCGGCATAAACGAAAGGAACAAGTGGGTTCTCATTTTTGTAATAAACTGTCGCAAACTGTCGCCGCAAAGCGTCGTGAACGTGGTGGGTAGGATAGTTTAACACGGGCCCCAGTGATAAAAGCACGACGAGATGTTCTTACAGCGTGCAATTTACGTGTCGATGGAACTTTACAGCAACGTGTGGTAGTGTCTATGAAATATATCTGTGTCGATGAAACGAGTGTCGATAAAAAGTTGTTGATGAAACGTGTGTCTATGAAACGACAGGGACCTCTTCTCTTATGGTTCCATGGAAGCTCTGACAATGAGGACTCCAAAGTTGCCTCCAGGAAGAAGTTCTACATGTTTTCTACACGAGTCTGACTTCTCCAAGGTAGGCCCGAAAGACGATGGCAGACTCTGAAGAACTTGTTCGCACCTACGATATGGTAGAATGCAGAGATATACAGACGTCAAAGACGTAATTAGGCGGTTCGAGGCGTTGCTTGATTCGAATATTGTCGATTTTATTGTTATAAAGACAAGCATTTATGCCCCTTGCATACGAAACAAGATCAGGACATGTGACTATTCGGTATGTTTTTGAATGCTAGATTTAAATAAATGTTTGGCATATAAGAAAGCCACAATTTAGGAATTGAAAGGAAGCTGCCTTTGCAATAAATTTTTATACATACTTTCCAGCTCTTACAATTTTTTAAACCATTGCTACAATCGAATAGTGGGAACAACATTTTCCTCCTAAAGTAAATTGGAAAAGTTGGTGCGTGTTTTCCGGTAATACCTTAGGGTTAAATATTTAAGTCTGATGTCACATCTGTTTGTGAACGCAACTGGTGAACTATGCGCCACAACGCGAGGAGGATACACACGTCACGTACTCAGGTTTCCAAGCATAAACACACGACTGACAGGCACTTGGAGAGCAAGCAGAATGTTCGGAAGCATTTGGGAGAACCAAATCTGCTTCCCTCAAATTCTTTAAGCATTTTCCACAAGAAGATATCAGGTTCTTAAAGTTGAAAGCAATATGAATTAAATGTTTGTAACATACGCATCGCTGGCTTTATTACTTGTATCCATATTTGGTGGTGGAGAAATACAAGATTCCATTTGAGAGGAATTCACCGCTACCTTTTTGACTTGTAACCGACTATACCAACGCTCAACATTATCAGCAAATAGGATGTTCACAAAATATGTTTGAATGTTTCGAACGTGTTTCCGGCTTCGGAACCAGTCGGAAATCAGAGCCATTTCTTTGACCATATTGCGTGTGGCCCGTTCTGGCCGTTGGCCCCTGCCGGTAATGGCGGATGCCGGGCGAACAAAATCTAACTCGCCTAGGTTGGCGGCAAACAGCCCGTGGCCCGAGCCCACCCCGAGCGTCCGACCTGCATGCGCAGCGGCAAGCATGAAACTTATTTGTTCCGGAAAAACTCTGCGCCATCTACGAGGAAAAGGCTACAAATAAATCGCGGGTGAATACATCTTAAATCAAACTACTTCGAGCGTAAAAGTATTTATCTGCAATTCTTCTGTTCGACCGAACCTAGCGTATTGCTGCATAATTAGTCTGGACCCTTACACAAACACTAATACTGAAATTTAAAAAAAGGTACAGAGACGTGCCGTGCTATTTATTTACAGTAAATTTCAAACAATTGTCTCCACCGATCCTCCTGATGAACTTTTACAAAATACGAACCCCGGTGCATCGTTTTAGGCTGACTTAGAAAGTAATCCGTTACAAGCAATGGATTACTTGTAATCTGTAACCTTTTCAAGCAATTTTGTAATTGCCACATTGCTTTTTTTCGGAAGTAATTTGCCATGAAAATTCGTTACAAAATATTGGTAACAGATTGCTTCAATTACTCGTTACTTTTAAAAATATGAGCATAACACAGTAACTAGAACAATTCGAGCAGAACATTCAGCAGGATAAAGAGAGCAAGTCCAACAAAATAAAAAACAGTAGGAAGGGGAAAATAGCCGAAGAAAACACACGATGTTTTGTATGACCGGTGACTAGAACCACTAGAAAAACGAGCAAGGTATGTACAAATAAACGAAAGACAAAGATCAAGTAAGACAATGCCGAGTAGGCTCTTCGTCGCCTTCCACCGTGTTTTTTTCTTCTCCAAGACAGGAGGAAGCTTTTCGTGTTTATTTGTTTTTGTCTTTTTCACCATTTCACCCTTTCCAACTTCTTCGACGCATCTTGCCACCTGCACAGACATCAAACGAGGGTACATACCCCCTCGATTCGCGGGTTCACAACTTGCGCTACAAACGATGTAGCTTCACGCGAGAGGCGAATTCTCTTTGTCTATGATGTATGCTAATGTAGTCTAGCACGCTCTTGAAACACGGATGAAAAGCGCCCGTCGCGAAACTACGAGCATTGTCTTCGAGGGTACGGATTTTACTTCTTTTGGTTTACTTGTCTGGACATCGTGGTCGAATCCAATCCTCAATTTACAATCTACTGTCAACATAAAAGGGGGGGGGGGGTTAGGTCATCTAAGGAGTGCTGACTGAGAGAGAGAGAAAAACGGGTAAAAGTGGTGTGATTTTCTATTCTTTTGTGAGACCGACGGCCACCGCTTCTCTTGCTCTGCTATGCTCTCCCTCCCCTGGCCTCCACGAATATTGGTATGAGAATGAGAACCGATGAAAAATCGATAACCCGGAACCTCCACTTTTTCTCTGACTGGTCGAGTTTTCGGTCGCAGAGTGTCCGTCGTCTCCTTGGCCATCTCTTAATGCGATGTTCAGATTTCAGGGCATTAAGGAGAGCGGAAACCTAGAGTTTCAGTGCATACTTTGCTTGCCAAAAACACACACACATTGTCATCAGAAAAAACAAGAAACTTTTATCTACGAAAACATATTAAGGTAAGCTGGGACACCTGCATTTTGAATTGGCTATACATTGTAACGTTAGAACCAAGTTTTTATTTTCTTGTGAATAACAGGCGAATCACCCTAGTCAAAAGGGAGGTTTCGTAGAAAGCTTCTTCAACTCCAAATCTCGTAGCGAAGGTAGAGGCTGCTACGGAGCATGCGCACCACTAGCTTTGTCTGCCCAACTCCAGGGATCAATTCCAGAAGTTGTAAGCTAGCGGGATCACGGGTGTGATTGCGGCTTTCAGTGCCTTGTCAGCTTACAAATAAACAGAGTGCACCTACACTCTTTCTCTTAAAGACCAATATTTTATTTTTACAAGGACTACCATAATACGGACGTATGAGAAATGAAAAGTAGTGTTGCAAGTAAGTTTTAAAGAATATCATAATTGATTCTTATTGTTTTCCGGATTAACTTTATTGTTACGGAAAAGTAACGTGAAAGTAATTCGTAACGTAACGAGTAAACTATTTCGTTACTTTTCAGCGAAAGTAATTTTCAGTGGTAATCCATTACATTTGAGGCTCGGTAATTTGTAATTGTAATCCATTATATTTTTCAAGTAACAAGCACAGGTCTGCCGTAGGATGCCTCGTCTTAAATTTTATAGCGGAGCTATTAAGTGCTAGTTTCCCCAGTATCGTGTCCGCGGACAAGCGGCGTGTCGACACAAAACTCAGAAGTGCTACCGCCGTCTATGAGCGACGGCGGCAACCAGACAACCGGCTTGCCGGTTTTTCTGGTTGCCACCATCGTTTATAGATGGCGGCAAACTTTTCAGGGGGGGGGCTTTCCACTCTGCTTTTCACCAGAGTGGAAAGACAGAATTTCTCCAGGCGTCGTCCTAGAAGTCATCTTCGCGGACGACGTCTTTTAGGCATCGTCCTCGAGGTTGTCCTAGAAGTCGTCCTTGAGTTCGTCATAGGCGTCGTCCTTGAGGTCGTCCTAGACGTCGTCCTCGAGATCGTCCTTAAGGTCATCCGAGAGATTGTCCTCGAGGTCGTCCTAGAAGTCATCCTTGAGGTCGTCTTAGACGTCATCCTCGAGGTCGTTCTAGGCGTCGTCATCTTAGGCGTCGGTCTCTAGCGTCGTCTCTAGGTGTCGTGTTCGAGGTCGTCGTGAAAGTCCTCCTTGATGTCGTCCTAGGCGGCGTCCATTAGGCATCCTCCTAGACGTCGTAAAGATAATAATAATATTATTAATAATAATGGTTTATTTTCCAGTGCCCACAAACAACCTAGAGGTCTACTGTGTGGTGCACAAACATAGGTGAATTATTATACATACAAGACAAAATACAAATTATAAAAAAAAACTAACAACAAACAGAAGCAATAAAAAAAAACTAGGGGTAGACTTGATTTGGCCTGCTTAAGGCAATTGCATCCATTCGCGTACTTGTTGCATAAATTCCTGATGTGCACTAAAAATATCAAAGTTATTCTGATGTGCATTGTTAAAATAAATTTCAACCCTCCATCTTCACTTGAAGTGGAAGAGCTCTATTTGCTTTCACTTTATACCCAAAAGTAATTTCTCATTTTACAGACCTTCATTAAAGGGGTACGGAAACTAACTTTTTACACATATTTCTTTGCTCAGATGTGGTCTATGTTAGGCCGGTAGTAAAAAAGACACTAGTCTGGGCTAGTGTTCCTCGGCCGATGGCATGGAAAGTCAAGAAAACTAAATTTAAAACGAATGAACAAATTTCTGGTTTGCGCCCAATGGTGGTCTGAAAAAACTTCGTTTGAACCCTACTGAAGAAAAAAGTGAGATTAAAACGGGTGGCAAACTGGTTACCCGTTTGAACCAAACGGGTGGGGCAAACTTGTCAACTTGTTTGGATCAGACGTGATTATTGGATACGTCTACCCGCTTGAAACAGTACCCATTTCAAACGGCACACGCTTGTGTGGTACCGGTTTGATGCAGTAGCCGTATCATACGGTACACGTATGATACTGCACCCGTTTGATGTCGGCACTTGTTTGGCCATGCGCGTGAGCACACATTTGAACGCGCCCTTTGGATATTCAGGCAAATTATTCGTTAGCCCTTTGAATGATACCGTCTTGAAAGTTGGATATCTTAAAATTATTTAAGACGTACCGAACTTAATGAACTCATTTATAACATGGACGAAACCGGTAAAAAAGTACTCGCACAGGTGTCTGCCGAAAGGCAGAAAAACAGACACAAAAGATTGTTTTTAAACCTCCCAGATGTTTATTGCACACAGCATATTCCGACACAAGTACAAACGCGCAAGCGATCTGGAGTAGTATGAAGGGAACTACTAAGCTTCTATACACATGAGAAGATTGCAAAGCAAGCAAGAACAGGGGTAATTCCAGGCTATTGTCTATTCTCCAGGCAGCTGGGAAAATAATTACCCCGAAATTCTACCGGAAAACGCCTCTCATTGGCGGTGAAAATCAGTTCATCGAACGACTTTACATCGACAAATCGTTTCATTGACACGCTCTGCTTCACCGACAAATTGTTTTATAGACAGGTAGGCTTAGGTTTTGTTTTGTTGTAATAAGTGACCCCAGACTGTAGCCCCAAATAGCAGGTACGGGTGGGCCAGGTGGAATAACAATCTTGTAACGATCAGTCACAGTCGGTCGCCGCGAAACTGCGTGAACGGGCCCGCCGGCCAGTGATAAACGCGCGAGGAAATGTCCATACACCGGTAAATTCGAGTAACGAGTGTTGGTTGTATGTTAGTGTCAACGAAACGTGTGTCCATGAAACGTGTATCAATGAAAAGTTGTCAATAAAACATGTTTCCACCAAATGCCGGAAAAATATAAAAGTCAGTGTTCTACCGGCAGCTGTTGCATGATAATGCAATTAATGCAAAGGTAATAACGTGGTGAATTCGGCCAGTTGGTTGACGTTACAGATGGGGAAAACATCTGAGAAAACGCGGACTAAGAAGAACAGTTACGACAGGACAATGAAGTTATTGTCCTGCCGTGTTTGTTCTTCTTCATAGTCCGCGTTTTCTGAGCTCTTTTCTTCTTCTTGTATAACGCATAGGTGGGAGCGAGCTGGGCAAAAATAATGATGATAATCCCTGGAGAAGGGGAACAACGGGGACAAACCCAAACCTCCAATGGAGATTTGTGTTTGTCTTTTGTCCCCCTTGTTCCCCTTCTACAGGGTATATTGACATTGGTGCATAATTTCAGGCAGCTGATGGGATGCAACTGCCGGCATAATTTCGAGGGAATTATTCTCCCAACTGCCGGGAAAATAAACACTGCCCAATTCTAGAGCTTTTCTGGAATAGTACACATAGATGAACGGTCAATCGTTGCCAAGAAGTAGGTTGCAGTGCACTCACCATAAAAATAGCACAACTGCAGACCAACCACACAAACGGAAAATGAGAAGGAAGAGCTCCGTGAAGATTCAACACAATCTGGCACAAGCTGTCATTTTCCGAACCGAACCGCATCAAAAGAATTTCTGTGGCTTTTTTTGAAAAAAATTGTTGTTGCTGATATACGCGTAGGACCTTTTAAATACTGATAGCTTTGGCACACTTCGAAGCGAATGCGTTGTCGTGGACGATATACAAAGTGTTTCACGAAAATTGATCAAGTTCGATATTGCGAAAAGAAGTCGTCGCAAAAGAAAGGCTTGTGTCGTTTGGACCCTGGGCCAGGGTTTAGATAGAAAAATTATTGAAGTTTGGAATAATCAGATTGTTAATTATTTTTGCGTAATTAACCTTTTTTATAATTGTAACTAAGGGCATGGTTTTAAATAAAAACTTTCTCAGCATTATCCAAAACACTAAATCAGCTAATTGCAGAACGATAGAAGGCACGCCCGGCATTTTATGGCTTTTTGAAAAACCGCACAAATTCGACGGGTGTTTAAGTTTCGGTTTGCAATCGGAGCGCTTCTCGGCCCCGACGGCACCGCGCCCCGTGGAGAAATAGTGCACCCAGCCTCTGGTGCGCTGTACTCGCGCAACGCAGCAGAGGCTGTTTGCACTATTTCTCCCCGGAGCGCGGTGCCGTCGGGGTCGAGAAGGCCTCCGATTGCAAACCGAAACTTAAGGGGACTCACCCGGTACCGTCATGTCCGCTCTTTCTCATAGATGGCGCTGGAGTTTGGCCGGACAAAGTAAAAAAACGCAAAAAAACAGGGGTGGGGCCAACGTGACACACAAGCAGTCTAACCAATCCTTGGCGCTTAGACTGTGACGTCTTGAAACAGGGTGGCGTGAACAGGGTAGGAAAGGGGGTGGGAGCGGGGGGGGGGGGGGGCGCTCTCCCGCAATCAACTTCCGGCGACCTTGCGAGTTTTTTTCAAAGGCACGGAACATCGGGGAAACTATAGTCGGTGACAGGTCAAGAACGAAGTGGAAGCTCCTCCCACCCCTTCCCACATCAGCGGAGCTAACGGTGGAGAGAAGGTCGCCTCCTCTCCAGTGTTCGCTCCGCTGAAGTGGAAAGGGGTGGGAGGAGCTTCCACATCGTTCTTGACCTGTCACTATAGGGAACGAAGCGGCTATCCCGGGCCCCCTCTGTGGCGTGAGCCTTGTCGACTCTTTACGGGAAAGCGGAAAAGAATGCCCTGGAATGTGCTAGTTAGTAGTGCCACTGGTGTGGCTAGTGATGCCAACTTTATAAATTTATCTCTTGACCTAATTGTTTATTTTCTTTTTTGCTCTGACTTTGTCATTTAAAGACTAGTCTGCAGAAATAAAAAGCCGGTGGAAAGGGATATTTGCTTCACTGTGGACAATGCCAAGTGCGGTTTAGTGAGATCGCTGAGTTTTACGACATAGACTATCGTGCCAACGGCTTTTGTGGTCTGGTATTTATAATGTGGCGTGCAAGCAGACAAACTTCGCAAAACTGAACCCTTGTGGCTAGCAGGTCGCACAACCTCAAAGGGCACAGTTGATTTTCATTATTCTCGAAAGACAACTATATAGTTCTAAACGAGCTCCGAAGCAGTCGCATAAATAGTTTATTGTGCCGGGATATTTGTGTCCTCTCCTGTTTCCTATATGAAATAATATTAGAGAATAACTGAGGCAACGCAACAAAAAACGCAAAAATTATAGTTCTTTCGATTCAAGTTTTTCATTATGCAACCCACTTGTACAAAACAAGTCCTACAAAAGTAGCTACGTCAAAAGCTCGAGCTTATACACATATAGCTTGGTTTGTTATGTGTTTATTTTTGCTCAAAATCGGCAGACACTTCTTGCCATCTGTTTTTCGCCAAGTTTGTTTTTAATCTGTATTTATTTTATACACCTCCGCGGTTTTGGGTATTTTCAGCGCTTTTCATCTTATAACTTGAATAATAAATAAGTGGGAATATTTGAACAAAGTATGTAACGCAGCTATCCTAACTATCGCTGCTAAGCACAGCAGCACAGACCCCAGCGCGTCCTCCCCGCACGCCGAAAACCGCAAGCTCCCGTCCGACCACGGTGACGCGACCCGTCTTTCCAGGACCACTCCGAAAGCGCTCCCCCTCTCCCCCCCCCCCCCCTCCACCCTTCCCCCCGTCTTCCAAGAGCGGCAACTCGGTTCCTTCCCCTGCGGTAGATGGGACCTCCAGGCGTGTTTCTTTACTTTCCCTCTTCATCTCCGGAGATGTTCGCTGGAGCAATACACAGACACTTTTGAGGGAACCCACTCCTCGTCCCTCACAAGGATACAGAATGTCCCCCAGCTATCTCGAACTATATATGTTAGCAGACTTCTTTCCAACGCGCCGGTATTTTTATTGAGCCTAATTATTTAATTGAATAAATCTAATTAGGTACCTTTTTAACTATTGTTGCTTGTATGCGTGCTTGCGGACATTTCGGTGCGTCCGGACACCGAAATGTCCGCACACGGACGCATACAAGAAACCATGGCCGGCTTGCTAGAAACAGCGTCTCAGCTGAGACTGGGGAAAAGAAAGCAATGCCAAAGCCAGCGCACGAGCTGAGCGGGACTCAAGCTGCGTCTCACGACGCTCGCGCGCCCTAGCCTTTGCAGTGCTTTCTTCCGCCCAGTCTCAGCTGAGACGCTGTTCTAGCAAGCCGGCCCATATCTCTGATCGAAACTTTCAAGGTGTGTCGATGAAATGAAAGCTGTCTCATTACGACAAAAGGTTGCAGCGTCGACGGACCGATCTTTCGAGGAAGCGTCGTTTGGTGCACAGCGTGATTGCCACCGAATTGTTTTACCGGATACATGGTTGTGTACAAAAGGTTTGTACTACAATAGGCTCGGAGAACACCGCGCGGCACTCGTATCTATCCAATCTGTTACCCCCGCTGGCGATATTCGCCGACGAAATATTGTCAGCGCTAAGACATTCCTATTTATTAGCTGTTGGCAATATATGCTCAATTCACTGGGGATGTCGGACTTCTCATAAGAACAATATACCAACACTTTAAAAGTGAAAGTGGGCAGGCATTTACAGACAAACATTGAAGACTCCAAACCCTAAATGTACGCTCACACTTAGACAACTAATAATAAAACAAACAATATAATTCTCTAGCTGTGTACACGCGCGCACACGCACGTGCTTGCATGGTCGCCCGCTCAAGGTCGTACACGGATGCGCACCCTCACATATGCATGCACGCGCGCCTTCGCACGAACGCACGTGTTGAGCGCCGTCACGTACTACCCACACACTTATGTAGGCGCTAGCCCGCACGCGCACACGCACGCACGCATGCACGCGTACAAGAAAACATATTTTTCACCGGAAAGTTCCAAATTGTGTCCATGAAACGAAAGAAAGCAGTCTCGTTCGGACGAAAAGATTTGTCGATGGAACATACTGATTAGCTAATGAAACATTGTTTAATGAACAACATGATCGCCGCCAAAGATTTTACCGCATTTATTATCTATGTTTGTGTGCAGAAAGGTGTGGACTACACTGGGCTCGGAGAACACTTCCACGGAGTCGCATACGCTGTATTTATATTTAAAAATATACTTTTTTTTTCAACGCCCTGATTACAAGGCATACATTTCTCCACGCAGCGACTGCGTGGATTTCTCCACGCAACAAGCAACCCAGTGTCCGTTGTTGGGTCAAGCTGACAAGGGCAAGAGGCCCTTCACTTTGCCGCCCTCCATACCAGCGCAGTACCAGCCCGTTGCTCCGAGACGCGCGGGACAGAGCTGATATAACGACATGCCCCCCACCCCACTCACAAAAAAAAAAAAAAAAAAGAGAGAGCGGAAAAAAAAAACGTTGTGAGGAAACGGAAACAACGAAAAGCGCCACACATTCAGCTCGACGGTCTACGCGAGCTGTAAAAAGGAGGAGCAACATGGGCGGAGCCTCAACTCAAGTTTACAAGAATATACTACATCGACAAGAGCAAACTACAAAAAGACTTTCTTTCTAGACAGCGAGCGCCATCCAGGGCAAACTAGCTGAACTAGCTAGTTTGTTGAGACAGTTTCGTGAACAAATGCTCTGAAATTTAATTTTTGGCAAATATTATTTCACGTCTGTGATCTAGGATACACTTTCCACGGTGTGCATTTGTCTAAAATTAATTATAGCGCCGCATTTACTAAAAAAAATATTTTTTAGATTTCCTAATGCATTTCTATAAGGAAAAAGGGTTTCACAGTTTATTTTTTATTTCAGTGCATAATTGATATATTTAAAAAAACTAAGTAATCCATGCCGTTAAGAACACTTACGTGACTCTGTAAAACGCTTGTTGCTTTTCTGTGATGATATTTAAGACAGCTAGTCATGATATAGTAAGTCCCATAGGAATCTGATGAGGTGAGTCCCCTTAAAGACCCGCCGAATTTTGCGTTTTTTTCGAAAGCCGTAAAGTGCTACGCGTGCCTTCTATCGTTCTGCGATTTGTTGATTTAGTGTTATTTAATTATGCTGAGCAATTTTCTAATTGAAACCATGCCCTTAAACACAATACTAAAAAGTTCATCACGCAAAAATAATTAACTACTTAATTACCCCAAACTTAAATAATTTTCCTACATAGGTCCCTGGCCCAGGACCAGAACGACACAAGCCTTTTTTTTTGTTGGGACGCATAGTTCTCGAAGTATCGAGTTTGTCCACTTTTCGTGAAACACCCTGTATATATGGGTTCGAGGGAGGGTGCACAAGCGCAGCAGTTGAAGAGTAAAACATCAAGAAAGTTTATTTTGTAATATAAGTAGGAAAAAACTTAAGCACGAAGTAAAAGAACAAGTAATACACGGAAAGTATATAAAAAAATTATATACGTTAAAATTCGAGATAAACAAACAATTTTAAACACACGTAACGGAATATATGAAATAAAAAAAAAACAAGTTTTCACTCAAGAAATTAGTGCAAAAGATTAGTGAACAAATGAGAAGAGGGCTTAGCGAGCAGGCGTCGACTTTTCGGCAGTGACACTGTCCTCTTCGGGTTCGTAGAAGGCAGCGGCACTACCAGTCCCGAGACATATATAGATATATGTATATATATTTAGTATGTATACTGTCACCGGTCACCCGCTCGTGCAAGATAGACACTCGTTTGAACAAACAGGCGGCCCATGCCCAAAGGAGTGGCCCATATATATGATATATATATATATATATATATATATATATATATATATACTGTTACGGTGTTGTCTGTTCAAAGAGGCAGTCCAGGAGCCAGCCTCCGGCGGTCAGTTTTTAACGGCACAGGGTAAGTCCTAGGCTCCCCATGCATTTGAGGCCATGTTGAGGAACATTTTTTCTCGGTGACTATTAGGAGTATCCCTGTCATGTAGATACCATTTTGTTCGAAATTTTGTGTTTTATCTACTGAACCAAAATTATTTGAACCAATCTAAAATAAATTTTTTTCTCAATATTTTTATTCTAGTATTGAAATTTTAGTTTTTTTCATGTATTAAAAATTATAACTCAAAAATTGCTAGGTGCATATTTTTAATTCTAGTTCAGTATTTTGCAACACCCATGTAGGTGGTAGGAATAAAAAATCAATCCTCTATAATGTCAGGTTAAGGAAAAAATGGTACCTATGTACTAAAAAACACTGTTTTGAAATAATTGAGTTTAAAGTAAAAAAATCAGGTGAATAACAAATTTCTATAGGCACCAACAGCCTTAGAGTCGTTTTTTTTCAGTAGCCGCCAGCTTGGAAGGCATTGCTAAAGTCATGTCTTCGCTTTTCGGCTTATCGCCTTGCTTGCCGGGCCTCTTTTGTGACCTGCCGTGTCGCTTGGTTCGTTAAGTATATTCGAGTGATGTCAACTTCCCTCAGCCACTTGATGATGTTCCGCACAGGGTTCCATTCACAGGACTTCAAAACATTGGCTTGTGCAACGCTACCACCATTGCATGAAAGAACAGCATCCAATGCCGCCATTTCGTCGTTACAAAAACAAACACTTAAAAGTAGACATAGTACACACCTTGAAAAACGTGCACAGCGTCTCGGGATTGTCTTGGTTGAAAAAATGCTATGCAATAGTTGTCAGATAATTTTTTTTAAGATGATCTGTTACTGGACAAGCCTTTAGGTCTGGTGTTGAATTTGTTTTGTGGCGAAATTCATTGATAAACAGGGAGCGTATCCCAAAAGGAGGCGTGGTCACCTGCTACTTGCTTTCGGAAGAAGGGATTTTCAGCCCGAAATATAACTTTTAAAGAACACTGTGACAATGTAAAATGCGCAGAAAAAACTAAACTTGCTAAATTGCAAAAAAAAAACTAAAATCGATTTTTTTGGCATTTTTGCCTTACCCTGTTAATGCGAAAGCAATAACTGTCCCATGGAGCGCTGCCTGGGCTGTTTGTGACCGCGAAGTACTACCAACAAATATGACGCCCATGAAGCGTAACCGACGTGGTTTGTGACAGCGAAAAACGTGCAACTAAGACGGTCGCGCGCGCTTTGCAGCCCTCTCTCACCCTCCAAAGAAAAGAAAGTGTTTTTTTAAACAGTCGAATTGGGACAAACATGTCACAAAACAAATCTTCCGCGAAAAATGAAATTGTTTTTAGAAATATATACGCCACAGGACGTAATTTAGTCGAGTCAGAACCTCTCCACATTTGAAACTCCCGCTCTTTCGACCAGCGCGGAGAAGTAGTACGCCCCGCCCCTCACTCTTGGATTTGCTCTTGGATTGACCTGACTGCGGAGTCGTACGCAGCGTCGCGACTTCCGAATTCAAGGGGAGGGGGGGGGGGAGGAGTAGGAGGAGGAATGGGGGAAGGTGCCGCCGATGTACGCTGGAAGCAAGAGCCGGTTTTCTTTCGTTACTTTTGTTTGGTCGGAGAAAATCTGGCTACAACGCACGTTCAACATGGCGCCGGTCTTGTTTTGGTTTTACGGCACGCGAACGCTCCGCTTTTTGCGAGCACATGTAGCGAAGACGTGACCGAAGAAGTGCCCTTGTGATGTTCCCAGAAGAAAAAAAGTATCATCCGTAATCGTCATGTGTGCTTTGAAAGCGAAGGGAGTCACAGGGTCCACGAGTGCGCAGCCACAAGCCAGCGTTCACGACAGCGCTGCGTTGATTTCGGCGATCTCGTTCTGTTTGGTGCAACATGGCGATGCGACAAAGAACTGAAACGTTCGTGGTGTGTGGTGCGGTGCTTGGAAGTAGAAACTCACACTAACACGAAGCTCAAATTGGTTGTTGTGGGGTTGAGTTTCAACGGGTTCAGTCCCGTCGTCGTCAGCTGATCCGGTCCAGCTGGTACGGGAGGACGCAGCGAGCGTTTTTAAACGTAAATCTTCCTTCGTTCCGTTTCAAAATGTGGAAGTATTCCCGACGGATAGCGTGAGTAAAAAGCCGCGGGTGTTGTCAACAAAATTACGTCGTTTTAATTGAACAATGGACTCCGGATTGTTGTCCTAAATCTGCAGTATTTATGCTTCGTGTTGTTGGACTGCGTTTGCACAGCGACGTGTTTGCACAACGACGCACACCACTCGAGTAGATGATTCGGTCCTGCAAACGACCGGTTATGCAGAATTTCAGAGAAACAATTCGCCACCGATATTTTCCTGTAAATCTCGTGTGAGTTACTTGCGCTCATCATGCGGTGTGAATAAATTTGGGAAAGATTTCTTAGCTGCCCACAGATGCATGAACTGAGACCATTTTTCATGTAGTGAACATAGTGTTTTTTGTTTTTTTTTTGGGGGGGAGGGGGGGAGAGGCGTTGGTGCATTTATCATGGTACAATCACTTCAGAGTTCAGAAATTGCGGAGGGCGAGCAAGCTTTTCTAACTTTGCCTCTTTTCTTTCTGGCACTGCCCCTGGTTTCAAGTTGCAGTTTCAGTAGGCATACCTACAAACTGCTCTAAAGCAGGTAAAAGACCGGGAAGTCAGGACGGTGCGGACTCCGTGTTTCGCGCTTTTGGCAAGGTGACTGGGGAAGTGCTTTTGCGAGGTACGCGGAATATGCAAACGATTTTGTTATGCTATTGCTCGCGCTTCTCAAGCAAAACGAATAAGATGATCTACAAAGGCGCAATCGCAAGCCAAGATTTACGATAACACTACACATTCAATTTAAACAACTTTACGTAAGATGGTTCGGAAGCCGAGAAAATAAAAATCTGTCGGCTAACGCAGAATTTGGGCGTCCAAAGGCTGCTGCGGACATATGTTATGTGAAAACCTGGCTGTGCCAGGCTTTTTACGTAACTGCTGTGTCTCAGTCGCGGACGTTCGGTGCACCCGGTGTGAATCTCGAAGGCCTCCGTAGCAAAATGACGAGAGCATACCTGGACACGTTTGTCGCTACGCGAACGCCCGATTGTCTTCAACCAAATAGCATTCAGCTTGTCATCTTTCGGGGCAACATGGCTGCTACAAGACTCGCTGTCACTATCAGTCATCTGGCACCACTTTACAGAAACTGACAGCACCAAAAAACCAGCATTTGCACGCGCAAGCAAAAAAAAAAAAAAACGTTAAGAAAGCAATTAGGAAAACCAAATTGTAACAAACCGCGCTATGAAAGTCGAAACCCCGCGTCGCTTGCTATCACTAACTCCTGCGACAGCTGCTCAAAACACACTACTTCACTTCAAGAAGAGCTCACTCAAGCACCTGGGTCACCACGAAACACTAATCACTTCGGCGAAACGACTAGTCGAGGTAGGCGAGACAGGCGGGAGCAGAGACTTCGGCGGCCATGAAAGAAAGGTGATGCTTTTGTTTGTTTTGGTATGAATCCAAACGGAAGTGCCCGTCTTGTAAACCTTTTGTAAAGAATAATGACTCTAATTAGATGGGTTATTCTTTAAACGTAAAAATAAGCCGCTCAAAAGGATATTACAACATATAACAAAGGTTTAACAACCAAGATTTAAGCTGTCAATCAAGCTCTTAGCCAATGAGAAGTATAGCAGCCAATCAGTGCAAAACGTCACTGAACACCAACTTTGTGGCACGTGATTTAAAACAGACGAAATAGCCG
This sequence comes from Ixodes ricinus, assembly GCA_037355805.1. Lineage (NCBI taxonomy): Eukaryota > Metazoa > Arthropoda > Arachnida > Ixodida > Ixodidae > Ixodes > Ixodes ricinus. The sequence goes on along the minus strand of JAZHYW010002465.1, from coordinate 116,395 downwards.
CAAACTAAAATCAGTCTCTCGCAATAAATATTGCTGTAAACATTTTTTTTCTCGTGGAAAAAATGTTTTTTGACATGCTTCTCCAGATTAGGCCGTTTAAAAAAATATTTTTTTCTTTGCATTTACCCTTTCAGTTACCGTTTGAGACTTTCTCGCCCCTTCTCGGGTCACGTGTCAGGCGTGGCCGGAGGCAGGGGGGAGGGGTAAGGGGAGCTGGGAATTCCCGCTTCTAGCTACGTGTGGCCGGAGCCAATCACACCCCGGCAATAGGTCACGCGTTCTTGCCTGCACTCTTGTATTACTCCGCTGCGCCGCTGGTCGTCCGCGCCGCCCGTAGCTCGCCGAGTATTTCGTCTGCTACGGGTGTATCAATGGTATCGTCTGCTACAGGTTTAAAAAGTGCCCTTTCACGTTCTGAATTTTAGTCTCAGTGGATGTCTGTACGTAGGCTGGCCGCTGCCGTCTGTGTCCGAGTTTCCACCTGTTCGGAATTTCGGTATAGTTTCGAGATGTAAGTACACATTGCAAGGTGCCCGATGACCCGGCCGTTGATGTTTCCTTGTATTGTCTGGATATATTAGGGCTTGAGGCGCAGTTTTTTTCCACCTGCTTCTCGGCGTTCAGTGTGATCGATAGGTAAAGGGGTGCCCTGATTTCACCGCGTATCAGTGAACTGTGGTGGTTCGGACGCATTTCTTGTTTACAACGCATTCGTGGTACGATACGACCGGAGTCTCCTGCCGAATTTGAAAGTAGACATTCATCACGACCACTCGCGTCTGACGCCGAAACGTGCCTTTGCGAAAATACGTTTTGAGGCGACTCGGAGAGGAAAGCAGCGAAGCACATTATTCGGCCATTACGGGAACGAAGTCACACAGAAAAACCGAGCGCTGTAGCCGTGTTGCCAGCGGATGTACGTGTTTTCACCAAACCACATGCATCTACATATACAAATAAAAACATAAACTTCAGATATTTAATTCCTTTCGTTGCAAATCATTCTCAGCAGTACACATCTGGAATGCTGTGCAATGTTTACGCACAAAACAGTTATTTAAAAAAACAATACTTTTGCTGACTACTTTGTGGTGCGTAGGAATGCTTTTCTCGAAGTTGCAAACCATCCCTCAGCCTTTGGCTGCGCTCGGACGGAAGCTGAAACGAAGTATAGGCGCAACGTCGCACTCCTGCCTAGGGCACTATATAGCTCCTACGGAGCAGAGTAGCGCAATCCTTTGATCCGCATGTTTTGCCGACAACATGGCCGAAAGAGCAGCTCGGCGCGAGTCACGTGGTACTCAGAGTTCCAGGAGGTGGCTCGCCCTATGGGAAAACACATCGAGATCAACGCAACATGGCTGATTAAAAAATAAACGTCGAGTTCACACTTTTCGAATCTAGTCCGTCGTGAAGTTGGTAAAACACTGACCACTTTGTCAAAGTTTTCATATTATCGGATGCGTGTGAAAATTCTGGGAAGGCGATTTCCAAGGTAATGGCGTTTGAAGCACACGATTTTTTTAAGCAGCAGAGATGGAGTTTTTGGGTTGGCCGGAGCGGGTCACGTGAACGGTGTGACGTCGCCGTGACGTCGCCGCGTTGTCTGCTGCATAATACCGCTCAGGCAATTAAAAAATTACGTTCGTACATGGCACACACTTTAGCGCAAATTTTTCTGGAAAACTATTGTCGTTCCGTACATCCCCAAAATATTTAAGAAAGAACGATTTTCTCACGTTCCCCATGCATTTGTGACCGCAGTTGGAACCCCCGGACGTTCGCCGCTAGTCACCGAGAGATGGCGTTCTGGATTGCGCTACCTAAGGCCCCTGTATACTGAAAGGTAGCCAAACCGTTGTCTGAAATAGGGAAGAGAAATTTCGCCTCGCCGATGCCGTTTCCTTTCAAAATTTCTCTTTCCCCTCGCTTCAATTGGATCTGGCGCGACACCTGACCGTTGTCTTCCCATGATCCCGCGCAATTCGGTCGTCTGCTCGAAACCAACGCCATCACTGGGCCAGGCGTAGCGCCGGCTCCGTTCGCTGACCCGGCCGTAGGTTTTTTTTTTATATTTTACCACAACCTCGGCGGCAACGCGATGCCATCTTGCTGCGCTGTAGATTGCACAAACAGCATTGCGGAAGGTAAGAAGCATTTTTGCCGTCCCGACTGGAAAGAAAAATATTCAACGGCGAAGACAATGGCTCCACCGGATCGGTCGGAAAAGTTTCGAGTGCCTCCGAGGGAGACTTTGCGAGGTAAGTCAATGTCAAACTCTGAATCGTACTACCTGTCTCTTTCGGTCTCGCCGACGAAGATCGCCTATTACGATCATGAGACGAGACAAACGCGGAAGTATATTACCGGCACGAAGGACTTAAACACGTCTTTTCGCGCGTATTGGATCTTCGAAACTGACTCGCTCACTCTTAGCTCGCTTGCATAAAGTCGGCCGAGTTGAGAACGATGCGTGAGAGACTAGGGTGCCACTAAAATAAAAAGGGTTGTAGTGTTACCTTGTGCATCTTGCGTCAGTGAAAGGAGAGTCACCAACAATCGAGCACCTCGCGATTTTGTTTGTGCAACATATTTCCGCGATCGGTACTTCACAAATGGCAACTAAAGATATGCGATGCTGCATTTATTTTTCAGGATCACTTCACGAACGATTAGTTTGTCCCAGTGATCTTGGCAAAGACTGGCCTCAAGAAACTCAAGCCATATGCAGATCCTTCCATTTTTTTCACACCGACCTCTTCCGAATGTGCAACATTTTGCTTTGTAGCAATAAATATTTTCATGTCTTCATCTTTGTATGTGATTTGTCTTCTGTGATTCATACAACATCAATTATTGACAATAAAAAAAAATGCTCTTGTATTCAAAAGGCTTTGCTGAAGGAGCACTCTGTCTTCGTTTTGTAACTCACAAAGTAAGGTACGCCCGCGGGTGTGCGGCAAAGCTTATGCGCTTTGAGAGTGAACTCAAGGGTCTACCTTGCGCGTGAGAACGTCAAAACATTAATATATATGATAAATGAGAAATGTGCTGGCAAAGCAACCGAGCTCACGCAATTTTTCATTTTAATGGAGGGGATACAAGTGAGTGTATTCGATTATTTGACGGGTAGTTTTATGCACGAGGCGCGTAAACAGCAGACGTCGCATATTCCTCCGCGCGCATGAGCACAGTTGGAGGTAGTATTCGACGCTTATAAAATGTGTATGCAAAGTGTATGAAGTAAACCAAGCTGCTGGATCGACAAAACGATCGGTGATGCTAAACATTACCGAAAAGTCCTGTTTTACACGATGCATAGGAGTGTCATTTATTTGCTTAACTCCAGCGATGCCGATTCTTCAAATGCACTTTGTTCAAGATACTAAAACGTTTTAGTAGAGCGTACGCTAAGGATTGCGAGCCTTGCGGGCATGTGCCCAATTCATGCTCAAAGCGACGGCACGAGCTCCCGCTAGCAACGCAGTCCTTGCCCACGAAACTCTATTTAGACGCAGGGAGAGGTGCATTCTATCGTGTGCCTGCTCTCAGCTTTTGCTGCAATAAACGGGTAAACAAAATATATTTTCGCAGTGCATGCCGATGTTCCAGAAAACTGAACTGCTTTTTTTAATTATTAATCATTTGCGTTTAGCGGAATTGGAGAAAGCTTGTCTTCACGCCCGAGCGATTCCAACTCTGCTCGTGCAATTATATTTGCCGATAGAGACGTCTTCCCGAACTTTATACCTCCAATAAAGGTGCACAAACGCTAGTTTCTTCATAGTTAGAAAACAAAACTCTCTTTATATTAGAAAAAAAAAGATCTAGTCCGCCGTATCCAATAACATGAACGGCCAGGCACCCGGTTGTGCCCGGCACACAGGCGCGCGCCGTCGCGCGCGTTGCGGGCCCAGCTCAGACATGGCGGCGGAGGGCGTGGCGGGGACATAGGGCGAGGAGGATTGCCGTCGATGGAAAGGAGGAAAACGAGGGGAGAGGAGGAATTGCGCTACCTTTCCGTATACAGGGGCCTTACGCTACTCTGCTCCGAAGGAGCTATATAGTGCTCTATCCCTGCCGGCGCTTCCGCCGCTTCTGCTACTCTCGGTGCCGATAATGCTTTCGCATTCACAACTCATAAGAAGTACTTAGGAGTCTTTTCGTACTTGGGATGTCACTTTTATTATTTCGTCCTACTGTCTTGTTCTCGAAAGACCCTGTTCATTTACGCTCCCAACGCTCGAAGCTCGAACCTTCAGGGCCGAATTTCTGAGAAGCTGACTCACACTAAATAAAGAGCTGCACGTGACTTCGTCGTGTCAGTCCCTCTCTCGCATACTGTTACGCCGCCAAATCGCCGCACGGTTTTCTGCTGTCTCGACGGTCGTTCTTTTATTTTGAACTTTACAGGGTGCTGCACGAAAAGTGGAGAAATTCGTTATTGCGAAAACTACACGTCGGAAGAAAAAAAGGCTTGTGTCGTTTTAGTCCTGGGCCAGGGGCCTATTTACGAAAATGATTAAAGTCCGGGATAAATAAATTGTTAACCATTTTGTGTAATTAGTTTTTTTAATAATGCGTTTAGGGGCTTGGTTTCAATTAGAAGCTCGCTGAGCATTATTGGGAAACACTAAATCAACCAATTGCAGAATGATAGAAGGGACGCGAAGCATTTTACGGCATTCTGGGAAACCGCACAACTTCGACGGGTTTTTAGGTTTCGGTTTGCAATCGGAGCCCATGTCCGCACCGACGGCACCGCGCCCCGTAAAGAAATAGTGCAACGAATTTCTGCTGCGCTGTCCTCGTGCAACGCAGGAGAGGCTGGTTGAACTAATTATCCATGGGGCGCGGTACCGTCGGGGCCGAGATGCGCTCCGATTGCAAATCGAAACCAAAAAACCCGTCCAAGTTGTGCGGTTTTTCAGAAAGCCGTAAAATGCTGCGTGTGCCTTTTATCGTTCCGCAATGTGTTGATTTAGTGTTTTGCGATGATGCTGGGCAAGTTTCTAATTGAGGCGATGCCCTTAAACACAATATTAAAAAAGTTAATTACGCAAAAATAATTAACAATCCCGGACTTTAATAATTTTTCTAAATAGGCCCTGGATCAGGACGAAAACGACACAAGCCTTTTTCGTTGCAACGCGCAGTTTTCGGAATCTCGAATTTGTCCACCTTTCGTGAAACACCCTGTATACCGGGTGTTTTTGCGAAGACTTCCAAAATTCCTAAAACTTAGGGCGTTAAAAAAAAGAAACTGTCTTCGGGAAGAAACAACCAGCCATGGCGGACGTCAGGAATTGCCAGAGACATACTAATCAGCCAGCTAATTAATTAAAATTTGTTCATTAACTTTTTAATTAGTGGAAATAAAAGCATGGTTCCAACTAGAAAGTTGCTGAGCGTTATCGAAAACCACTAAATAAGTCATTTTCAGAAAGACCAGTCATTTTCAGAAAGTCTTTGAGCGCGTGAGAAGAATAGTAGCGCTCTAAAGTTACCATTCGTGGAGCAGGTACAAGGCTGGGGCTAGATAAGAAACGGAAAAATCGCGGGGGCGCCTTACCGCAACCGCTAGCCTTGTACCTGCTCCACGAGCAATAACTTCAGTGCGCTACTACGCTTCTCACGCGCTCAAAGTCTCTCTGAAAATGACTTACTCAGTGGTTTTCTAACGCTCAGCAACTTTCTAATTGGAACCATATCTCTATTTCCACTAATTAAAAGTTAATTAACTAACTTTAATTAATTAGCTGGCTAGTTAGAATGTTTTTTTGGCAATTCTTGATGTCTGCCATGGCTGGTAGTTTGTTCCCGAAGAGAGTTTCTTCTTTTTTTCTTAACAAACGCCCTAAAACACGGTTGCCATAAATGCTGCGTGTACATACTAATTTTTTACAACTCCATTATTATTAAAAAAGCGTACAAATGCTACGGGGTGGTCAGGAAAAGACAGATTGACAGCGCAGAGGTGGACGGTAGTTTTGGAGGGCAAATTCTTAATACATTTTCGTACAACCGACCCAAAAATGCCCATGGGCCGGAGTGATCGAGATGTGCCACCCTGTAACATGCATCGCGGTGCCTGTTTCAACAGCCGGCGTGTAGCGTCCCCGTCTACGCGACATAAAGGAAGCAACCGAAGAGTCTTTGCGAAAAGATCAGGCTACAACCTTGGCGGTAACATGAAATAGGAGGTAAGACGCGGCAGAACCTGAACCTGCGCCGCCTGTAAGCGACAATATGTTCGCCCCGTAAAAAGCCACACAACAGAAAAAATAAATAAAAAAATATTCAAACAAAAAAAGTAATTGCGATTGAATGGGATTGTCTGAACTTAATTTATATAACAATGGTACGGAGATAGAATCGTGAAATCTAATTTGGGTTTGCTCATGTGACCTACAAGGGCAACTCCGCTCAATTCCGAAGATTTCGGGATAATGAGTGATTTCGAATCAAAAAGCCCTAGTAGAAGACACTACGTCGTTTGCTTCGCGAAAAATGGGATATATATTTTTAAATCTAATTTTAAACACGAGCGGAAATCGAAACCGAAACTTCGGCTCCGTCCGGCAACATTGGCCTCGGGCCGCCAAGTACATGGCCATCACGTGGTACGAGATGTCACGTGATCCTCGACCCAACGACGGGCGGGATGGGGGCGGGCGTGTGGTAGGCGCGAGTGTCGTCTGCTCTGCACCGCACTCTTCGCCACGTTTTGGTGTCTACGGCTTTCGACGACGTCTGCACAATTGCGGCATAAGTCTGCGCACGTGGTGTCCATAGTGTGGACGAAACTCCGAGAAACAATAATCACAAACGGTGAGACGATGACAGTGGTTGTGACGCGAAAGACGGCGGTAACGGCGGGACCACGGCGGGCGGCCGGTCTGCTCCAAAGAAGCGCGCTGCGCAGGCGCGTACGCCAATCACGTGGACACCGCTGAGCGCAGAGAGGCAACGTTGCTGACGTCATGCGCTACGCTCGATCGGAGAAGTAAATACAAGCAAAAGGGGGCCATGAAGATGACGTTTAGCTCAATGTTGGCTCCGCCTATGCCGTAGCCTTGACTGCGCTGTTGGTTGCGCCTGAATTCGCCCGCTCGAGTCAGCCGATTTCGGCAACTTGGCGAGTTGCAAAGTTTGCCGGACCGTTTAAGAAACATTTAGACAGAACTGCGTCGTAATATTTGACGTGTGGTCTTCCTAGGCGATACTGAAGAGGACTGCATTGTTTTTTCAAAATTAAAAATGAAGCGGAGTTGCCCTTTAAGAACAATTTTGAACAACTCGACCTGCAGAGGAACAAGTACACGTCAGCGAAATGAATTTTTTTCGCAACTGGACATGTAAAGATTGCCTGCGATAGAATCGGGGGTCGTGTCAAGCTCCAGGCAACGTTGTACAACCTCCGACGGCCCACCACGTCGGGGATCAAGCAGGCGTGAGAGATGATTGTCCCACTGAACATTAAACTGCCGAACGTGAAACTAATCCACCTCCAGAAAGCTGACGTCAAAGCGTTCAGAAGCATGAAAGCAAAGAAGTGCGATACTGTTTCTGTTGTGCGTGTAATTCAGTCATGTCAATTGTAGCAGTGTACTGATCTGACATTTTGCAACCACAGCTCTTTTAGCAAGAACAGTAGACGCAAAAAAAGAGATATCTTTGAAAGTAAAGTCTCCTATGGCTGGCGAAAAGCAGATTGAGGTCGCGAGCTTGCGGTGCCACTGAGAATAAACGAACAGTGATTGCTATGGGCAAAATGGGAAAAAAATGTTTCTCCTCGGAGTACCAGGAAAGCGCCGTGATTAACTCAGGTCACCGTCCGGCAGAATGAATGCACGCTACCAGCGCCGAATGTGCGCTCAGGACCTTGATTCATTAAACTTGTTTCAATTGTACCACTTTAAACATCTGTTCCTTCTTATAAAATTAAATGTGGTCGTCAACAGCCCAGCCTTCTACGAAGGGTAGGCCCCAATATTCACAGATCCGAGTCTATATTTATATTCTTGGCTTGTGCACCCTTCAAACTCACCTTTTATCTTTAGTATGAATTCTTATTTCTCATGAACTCCTGTCACAGTGCTTTCTCTTCACAGACTTCCTACAGTTTTCGACCACTTTCTTAGCCCTTGTTTGAAATCGGCACCGTTTTATCTTTCTCTACTCTCGTTACGACAATTCTGTATATTTAACGCTCTACAAATTTAAAAAAATACAAAAATATTGCAGAGCATTTTCGAGGGGCCTGTTAGGACACATTATCAGCTTTGATTTGAAAAAAAAAGCAAAAGAAAAATTAGGATGGCCATCATTTTAAAGTGATTTTTCAATTATTGCAAAATCGGTAACCTGTCTACATTTCAGTGTTTTTTGTGATTTTTTAGAATGGTTATCGTTTTCAATTTCAAATAAAATTTGTCCGAACGGTTACAATTCATATTTTTTCTTTTTTTTAAGATCCGAATTAATAAAGCTCTGAATTGCTGTGTAATCGATAACACATGTTTACCTTCTTTTATTTATTGTACAGCCTCCGCACAAGAAATATAAAACTTAAGGCGACAGCAGTTTTTCTTTTATAAATATCCAAAAGGACGGTTTTACGCAAGTGGCAATAACGTGCGCGTGTACCGACAGCGACTTTGTGATTTTCGTTCCTCAGGAGAAATTTTATTTTCCGCAAAAAATGTTCGAATGTGTTTCTTGCGGTTGTACAACAAGTAAAATATATATTTTGGTAAAAGTTAAAAAAAATGTCGACCGGATCTGGTCTTTGGATTTTATCTGAAAACGCCAAGTACAGTAGGGGGTCTATTGTTGCTCACAGGCGGTGCAGTTTTTCTTCTATAAATATCCAAAAGGACGGTTTTACGCAAGTGGCAATAACGTGCGCGTGTACCGACAGCGACTTTGTGAGTTTCGTTCCTCAGGAGAAATTTTATTTTCCGCAAAAAATGTTCGAATATGTTTCTTGTGGTTGTACAAACAAGTAAAATATATCTTTTGGTTAAAGTAAAAAAAAATGTCGACCGGATATGGTCTTTGGATTTTATCTGAAAACGCCAAGTACAGTAGGGGTCTATTGTTGCTCACAGCCGGTGCAGGTTCAGGTTCTGCCGCGTATTACGTCCTCTATCATGTTAACGCCAAGGTTGTTGCCTGATCTTTTTGGAAAGTCGCTTTAGTTGCTTCCTTTATGTCGCGTAGACGGGGACGCTACACGCCGGCTGTTGAAAAAGGCACCGTGAATCATGTTACAGGGTGGCGCCTCTCGATCGCTCCGGCCCATGGGCACTTTTGGGTTGGTTGTACGAAAATGTATTAGGAATTCCCCCTTCAAAACTACCCTCCACTTCTGCGCTTTCAATCTGTCTTTTCCTGACAACCACGTAGGAAATTTACACTTTATAATAATTATGCCATTGTGAAGAATGGGTATGTGCACGCCCCATTTATGGCAGCCGTGTTGGCGTCAATTTGGCTTTATTTCCCACTTTATAATTTCAAAGCCACAAAAATATTGCATTATGTTCTTTTTTTGTGCAGATTCTGTTAGTACGTATTATAAATGTTAATTTGGAAGAGTTTAAATAAAATTAAAGATTGCCTTTTTTAAATGGTTTTCAAAGGAATGCATTTATAGTTAAATGCTCCTGTTGTGAGCAATTATTGTAAATTTCTGCCGCTAACCAGGACAACAATATTTTATGCATACATGAATTACACTCTTAAAAAAAGTATGTGCGTCTACTTTCACGCACAATACTCGGAGAGCCAATCACCGCAACTTACGGAGGCAGCACAGCGAATGACGATGCCGAAACATATGTTTAGACCAAAAAACGCAGTCCGAGTTGTGACATTAAGCAATGCAAAACGTCACTCTTGCATTGCTTAATGTGACAACTCAGACTGCGTTTTTTAGTCTAGACATACGTTTCGGCATCGTCATTCGCCGAGCTGCTTCCGTAAGTTGCGGTGATAGGCTCTCCGAGTATTGTGCGTGAAAGTAGACGCACAGACTTTTTTAAGAGTGAATATACAGGAAAACACACTGGCAAAGTTTGAAGACCTTAGTTCTTTCAGATACGGAGAAAAAAATTCTTTTATCCAGAGCGTTATTGCTCAATATGCCGTATTTGCGATTTTGTTTCTCAAAATAACGACTCTAATACTCGGTGGTTAATACTCTTTGTTAATCCTTCCTATGCCTAATTTGTCAGTAAATCTTTCTAGATTCGTAGCCAGAACAGCTTTTCTTGGGGAAGCCGCCCGAAATTCCAACATTTCGCGATACGTGAAAAGCGGGCGTGACTGAGAGGGTGCTTAGATATTTTTTTCGCAAAGACAAAGTGTTTTTTTCTTAAAACAAGCATTGTTTTTATTCTTTTTGGCATGGAGCCAGCAAAATATTTTTGTTTACATCAATATGAAAATTGGTCACCGGACATGGTTGTTCGATCTTATCTGAAAACGCCCGCGTGATGTTTCGATCATGATCATGGAAAAAGCTGTAAGAAACGAATGTGTAGCTCGAACTCTGTTTTGCTCGAAGAGAGTGTGTCCGCTCGCACGGCATATTCCCGGCATTCGGTGCCTGGCGTAGAGATTATGTCGATCGTTCCGCTAGTCGCGCTCTTCCACCCTGATTTTGTATTATCGTGATTGAAACATCGCGTGCACCACATTTTCAGTCACCGAGAATTTTTCCGACGCCCTTGATGTTTCTTTTCTCGCGACACCCACCAGGGTAATAATTCCGGATTGTGGTTGGCCACATTCGAATTTGTATAAAAGCTCCGGAACACGCCCAGCACGCTTTCAGCCAATGGCGCCTCCTTAGTTGCTTTTTATTGGCCTCGAGACCCAGATCGAAATCCGTGGAAGCGTGGTTTTGTTTGTCCATGCATCTCTATGAGGCACGCGGTGATTCTATCTGTCCACAATGCGGGTAAAGACAGTGCATCAACACTAACGGCACACAACGCGGGCAAGGGTACAGACCACAAGCTCTTAGCGGTTGATCCCAGTGCGCGAGCGCTGCATTGGCGCCTCGCATGGCCTCGGCCTCGCGTGCGCAGAATTCGATTTGCTCCAAGTAAGTATAAAAGAAAACGTAGTTCTCATTTTCACCCCATGAGCCGTGTCGATCGAATCTCGAGTAGAGTGCATTCATACGCACGCGCGCTTTTGCTTGAGGGGTGACATCTCAGCCATTTTTCCTCTGAATCGTATTTTTATGTATCTTGAAGTGCGCGCAAACCGGTGTCACTAAGCTCCAGCGCGTACCTTTTTATAATGCATAGACACCATTTTACCGCCCAAGACATGCACTGAGTACGCCAGAGCGTCACGCGCTGGCACATTCAGGGCAAAAATGAATGTCTTCACCCTGATACAGACAGACATGTAGGCACCCTAATCTCGAGGCGTATACGTTGCAATGAATTGGCCAAACTCTATTGGCGACGTGCGCGACCGAAAGCGTCGCTGTCGTCGGCCTACCACCATTGGCCGAACGCTGACTATGACGTCAGAAAAGGATTTATCATCGACGGAAATAAGAGGAATGAAAGAACTTTAATTTTGACGGTGCTGGCAGTGTTCCTTTGAGAGCGCAATGATTTCAAGCTTCCAGCATGCTATTTACAAACACCATCGAACTTGTTGTTTGCAAGGTAATGACGTCACAAAGGGGAACCATAGGAGAGCGCCACCAAAACATTTCGCCGCTAATATGTACGGCTCGGGGCTTTTTTCAGCAGGGAATGCCTCCACGTCATTGGCCCATAAGAAGCTGCGCCAATTTGCGGCCCTATGTCTCGCTCGTATAGTTACTTAGTCCTAATATGATTTGGCGGAGGACGCTATCGAGTTTACTATGTTGTATATATTAAAGCTACCAGCAGTGCTTCCAGCAATGTTCCACACCATCAACATCGCCGTTCTTTGCAGACGATATGTAGGAGCTTGATCTGAGAATGCGAGGATCTCTTCCAGACTGATGACACCACTTCCCCCCCCCCCACCCCCACAGGCCGGATGTGCTCTGAATTGCAAGCTGAAGTACCAGTGAATAATACCTTAGATCAGTCGGTCTCAAGACTCATTTGAGCCTGGAGGCCAGATATCCCAGCCCGGATATTGTCGAGGGCCAACGAAAGACAGGGCTGGGGGGGGGTGGGGGGGGGGGGGTCGAGAGAACTTGTAAACCTGTCAATGACACCTTTAGATTTGATTTGTTTATGTGACTACTTTGGGCACTGACCTGGTGTTATAATAAGAATTGAAATGACGCCGCCCCGCCGACGTGCTGTGCATTTTTAATAGAACAAGAGAGCAAGTATATGGTCGTTCCGTTTGCTCAATTCCACTCAGGAATTAACCAAGCCTAACACCTCTCTAAAAAAATAAGTTAATTTGACAGTTCTTGCTTTCCTGACGATTTTTATTGCAACACTCGAACAAATACTTGTATTTTAATGGTGATATTTATTGAAGGCGAGAATCCCGAGCTCGTAACTTTATTTCTGGCAGTTGCTCCTGCTGATCGAGAGCACGCGCAACCGAGATGCATCCTCAACGAATAGCTCGCGCTTGCATGCCTATACTTTGTCTCACCTTAGCGCGGACTAACGCCGCGAAGGTTGTGCACGCGCGAGCGGCTAGCCTCGACTGCCTTGACTGTAGCGGTCGCTGCACGAGCTCCCGTGCAGGCACCGAGCTTCATCGAAAGCACCTAACTTGCAAGCTTATAGCACGCGCGGCTAACAATAGTCCACTGCTAAGCGTGAGACGAAGTATAGACTTTTTTAATGTTCACAAAATCACAGTCCCGCGTGCGTGTCTTCACAGCACCGCACGTGCGTGTTCGTCCGCTTGGGAAAGCGAGGAGCGCCACGCGCCATAGCACGAACGGTCAGAGATGGCACCGGCCACACAGCTCTTTTTTGGAAAGGTCTATGGTAACGAAATTGTTGTGCATTACGAAAAGCTGGGAAGCAAAAAATAAAGCGAAACAAAGGGTAAATGAACACAGATAAGTATAAACCATGTTGAATACGTTAAAAGAGCAGAGCTACTTTCCGAGCGAAAATCAATCGACGACATGAGATCACTATGGCGCATGCCATTTCAAGCGCCTCGAGAGCATGGGAACCGGGACTCGCAGCCGGTCGTCTGGGGGCCGCGTCCCAGCGAATGGCGGGCCGCATGCAGCCCGCGGGCCGCGTGTTTGAGATCCCTGCCCTTAGATACACAGTTTGCAGGTGTCGCTATCTCCGGGTACTGACGGCTTTTCTACTTACTGATTCCTTCGAGCTGCTACTTCTGCAGTGTGAAACTTACGCGGTGAGTTGAACGCTCGCGGCACATAAAATACGGCATGGCCGCGAATGACGTTAGACGGAAGCTATGTATAGGCCACAGTGCACAAAGTCCTCGTATATTGCTACAAGGCGAAATTGTCACGCGTTGACTCTACCAAGTGGCAACGCTCCCAATTACTGGTACCCTTGGCCGTGAGAGGCCCCTTCAAGTACCGAGAGCAATACGCATTGCGCTTCCCGCTGGCCGATTTTGAAGCAAGAGGTAGAGTGCTCGAGGTGACGTCATTTTGTTTCCGTACATCATTAAACCTCTTGGAGCAAGGCGTACTAGAGGCCATCATTCACATCCTTTAACACCCTACTTCGTTCGTACCTATATGTTAACATTTTCATTTTCCTCTTTTTCTGTTTTTTTGGCACAATCAACGATTAGATGAATTCTCTGCCCTGCGGTATTATATCATCCAGCAATTTTGCATAAGCTCTTTAAAATTCACTATAGAAGTGTTATTATCTTTATTTGTGCGTTTTTGAGCTCTGTATTCTATTTAGGATATAGTAACGGTGCGTGTGTACTTTTTTCTTCCAATATTGTGTTTTGTTTTGTTTTGTTGTATACTGCTGATTTCTGACTTGTTTGTGCTTCCGGATGACTGTGTTCTATTCTTTCTTCATATTTACTTCCCTTCCTGCTTGCACCGCTCCAAGGTCCTATATATCTAATGATAATAAAATAAAGTTATATCATTTCATCGGTGGCTCATTCAATGAGGGCTCGAAAATCCGACAAACTTCCTGTTTCCCAGACTCCCAGCGTTTCTGGCTAGATTGGCGGCTCGTAGCCTCGCGCGGTCAGGTAGAAAAGCTCTCCTCTAGCGTAACGGAGAAGTTTCGTGACCAGACTCGCTAAACTCGTCAAACAAAAAATTCAGGCCGAAGTTCGCAGAGCGTGTTGATTGGACTCTCGCGACGATGGCGTCTTTCAGGACGAAATGTGGAGCAACCAAGCACACTCGGTGCTCAAATTCAAGCGAGTTTGCGAAACACAAAGTCGTAGCGAGCTTCATCGGAGCGCGCGCGAGCAACACCGTGGGGTCAGCCGATTGAACAGCTGCACTGATGACGTCGTGTCCGCGAGTCGCTAACATCCCTACGCCGCGTGAGAGCCAATGCTCTTTGGATTGTCCCAAGGCGGGCAGTTAAAACTTTCTCGTCGCAAGATCGTCGTTTCTGGAAGTTATCGGTGACGACAAAGTGAAGTTTCACAACTTTGGGAAGGAGTTATCTCAGGCTAAAATCTTCGCTTCAGAATCAAGGCGAAGATTTCAACTTCGTGAGATTTTGCGCCGTGCACGCTACACGGCTGAGAGCTTATCTAGGTACACGGCTTGAGAGCTTATCTTTCGCCACAGTCATCAACGCTGCCGGGGTCACTGAGAGGCGGTGTGGCTAGTGGCGTAGGTAATGTTAGAGAGATGAAGGGGATCGACGGGAGATGGCGAGAAAAAACGGGGGAAGGGAACTAAAAGCGCTACGACCAACCGACACATACACAAAATTAGGGGTCAGAAAGCACTGTAGGAAATGTTCGGGAGGGAGAGAGAGAAGGGGGTGGATTGTTGATAGTAGTGAAGAAGGAGGTTACCATTCCTCCGAATGTTCTATTATATATTTCGGAAATGTCTTGGCGCTGTTTAGGACGCTACGTTCTGGGCCTGGTGCGATAGCCTCCCCACCTACCTCTTCATGTCCCTTGCTCCCTCTTTCCACTCCACGGAAAGGGGGGGGGGCGAGTCGCCCCTCTTTTTTTTTCTCGGTATCGACGCCTGTGCATAGAGGCGTTCCAACTGAGCGACGACGAGGAACAGAACAGCCTGCAGTGTGGGAAATAATAGTTCTAGAAGTTCTGGAATTAAAACATTTCGCGTTCCATGATCTCATGAGCGGCCATGACAGACTTCCAAGCGAGAGGCTTGTGCCAGGGCTCGTAGTGTGCAGACGCGTTCAGCGACGTCGTATTATAGTTCCTATCCTTCACGTCAGGGTCAGGATTATCAGTTCTGAACGAGGAATATGATGGTACGTGTTCGAATCGATGGTGACAAGTTTGATTATTCACGAGGGAAGCTTGGACTCATCCCGTTGCTAAAACATCAGCGACCATATTGAAAACCTGAGATTACTCTTATTTTTGTTGATAGGATCAGAAATAATGCAAGTTTGGCCAGTCTTGAAAAGACGACCACAACGATGGTTTTGGTACCCTACGTGGACGTAGGGTGCCAGTAAAAGTAAAAGCAGTAAAGTGATTCTATCACGACGACAGGTGGGACTGGGAGGTGCGAGGAACTGCTTGGAGGCGAAATCCGCCCGTAGGCAGGCAGCATTCCTCGGCTGGTTCTCACTAGAGTGCCTTCATGTGCGCTTTGCTTAGGGTGGTGGCATCTCGCCATTTTGTCCCACACGTTTATTTTTATTTTTGTTTAGAAGCCTATGGAAGAGCGTGCCCCTGCACGCGTTTGTGGTTCAGACTGTGCTATGGCGACATTTCGTTTTCGTCGATTTCTTTGTATTTTCCACGCCATCACGTACCAGAAGGATATGGAGGCACTCTAGTTCTGACCTAGCCACGCTGGGTTACACTTGCTGATCATAGGCCGAAAGAGGGAAATAGAACGGCGTGGAAGTTTTCAGTAAATTCTACTTTATTATCGGAAATAAGAACAATATTAGATTGTCAACTTCGACAGTGTTGATTTTAGAATGGAATTACCGCAAGCCTCCGCCGTGTTTCTTAGAGACCATAAAACTTGTTGGTCGCAGCTGGTAATCTTTCTCGTGACGTCACAGGTATGAACCATCGTGAGTCTCCGCGCGCTTCCTCGAGCTGCTTTTGTACCGGGCCTATTGGCGGCGTGCGCGACCGAAAGCGTCGCTGTGGTCGGCTCATTCCACGATTGGCCGAATGCTGACTACGACGTCAGCACAGGGTTTGTCATCGACGGAAATGAGAGGAATGGAAGAACTTCAATTTCCACGGTGTTGGTAGTGTTGCTTTAAGAGCGCAATAATTTCAAGCTTCCAATATGCTCCTTACAAACACCATCGAACTTGTTGTTCGCAAGGTAATGACGTCACAAAAGGTAAACATATGAGGGCGCCACTAAAACATCTCGCCGCTAATAGGGAGTGAAAGAGTTTTCGCCCCTTCAATGGTAAACGTCACGATAAACACATCTGCGGGTATGTGAGAAAAGAAAACTTTGCGACGTTCTTTCGGCCACTCCCCCACTATGCCATAAGGCAAAGAATCTTTGTGTTCCACGAGTTTAGCGACCCAGTAGTGCATTTTGCCATCTAAAACACGCACCGAGTGCGCCCGCGCGTCTGGCGCTAGCACTCAGAGTTGAACAAAGAACGTCTTCACGCTGAGAAAGACAGATATTTAGGCACAGTAGATAGCTGTAGAAAGTCGCTGCAGCCCGTTAAATTTGACTGAGAAGGCGTCCGGTGTTAGCAACGGCTTGCAACGTTGTTTTTTTTTTCGTTGTTTGTGTTTGCTTTTGCGCGTTGGTTTCTTTGGCGAACTGACCAGGATTTTCTAGTTTTGTGTGTTTGTTCGAAATATGTTCAAAATGTGGTGTGCTCTTCTGTTTGCGCGGAAGGTGGACACGCAAAGATAACGTCGAAAAGCCATGTCGACACGACAGCAACAAATCCAGACAAGCTATGCGTCTGGCGGCCGAATGCGGTGTCGTCGCTGAGACGAGGTCATACTGGCGGGACGTCGCTTTGAAATCCTCGGCCTCCAGCACAAGCTGGTTGCCTTCCACCGTGCTTTGTCTCCGCGCGCAGGCTTCCGAGACGCCGGAGTGCTATCGAAGGTAGGGAGCGCGCGGTGGGGGACGGGACAACTGAAACTCCTTCCTGCTGTTCTCATCGCGACTATGCGCTGAGAAACTGAGGGAGAGGAGGAGACGAGATTATCGCGGGGACGTCAAAACGTCAAGCTCTGGTGCGAATGATTAGAGGGTAGACCTAAGGCTAGCGGCCTTTGTCTCCAGTGCACTCGTCGAACGCCTTCGAATGCGAGAGCCAAATGATGTGCGCCAGCGTTCCGCGTTCTAACGTGTTCGACGAGTGCGGTTGAGACAAAGGCCGCTAGCTTCGAGTCTACCCACTAATCCTACCAATCAGAGCTTGCCACTCTGATTTCCCTCGCGCTTTCATCTTCTCGTCTCCCTCAGTTTGTATCCGCACGAAAGTACGTGAAGTGTGAGAGGACCGTCTATTTGAGGCATTTGAAAACGCAAAGTCGCGAGAGAAGAGTGCGAGAAAGAAATTCGTGAAGACGGGACTAAAGCCCCGAGAAAACAGCGCAGTCTGCGTGATGAATTTTGGACCCTGTTTCACACTTAGATATTTTGTTTACAAATCGAACTATCGAACGACAAGGTAAGTTTCGTATTCTCGCGCCTGTCGCCTAGCACGCGAACAACCGCCTCTCGCCATCTGCACCACGCGCCTCACGCGAGCCGCTCCGGCCCCGACAGTAACCCGCATTCTCGTACATTGAAGAGGAGAGACGGAAAAGTAGCAGACACAGAGACGCCATCACGTGGAAGATGATAGACGCGGAGTCATTTTCACGGATATGTCGAACACCGTCAAGCGTGAAATATGAAACGCTCCCACGCGAAAGACGTTGCCACGCGTAAGATATGAAGTGCAGTCTGGCGTTGCGATTAGCGGACAAGGAACGTCGACATGCGGAAGATGTGGAACTTGCACGGTGCTTCTCTTCCGCAGTCTTACGAGAGCTCGCGGGGACGGAAGAGCGCCGATCTATGACTGAAAAGATTCGTGGGCGCGGACATAGAATAAAAATAGAAATAAGTTTGAAAGCATGAAATGCTATTAGCGCTACCCCCAATCCCAAGATTTGGTCAATCGGTCCTTCCGTCCGTCCGTCCGTCTGTGCATTTTACCCTAAATTTAGCGGACAAAGGGCCGTCATGTTACTTGTACACCTTGGGAAAATTGACCGCGCGTGACCTATACGTCACCTCAGTTTCCCCGATAAATGCAGCTTGAAAATTGCATTCTCGTGGCCAAAACATCAATTTAGGTTCCCCGCTAAATTTAGCGTGAAATCGACGTCACCTGATCTAAACATCAATTCAGTTACCCGCTAAATTTAGCGGGAAAATTTACGTCTTGTAATCCAGAAGCCAATCCAGCTTCCTAGCTTAATTTAGAGGAAATCGACGCAACGTGACCTAGTCGATCATTCAGTTACCCCGCTAAATTTAGCTGGAAAACATACTTCACGTGACACACCGGAGGCTGCCATTTGTTTTCTTCCCTTCGCGGAATAAATCTTTACTTGTCTTCTTGACAAATCTCTCCTGTGCCAAAACGTCGTACTGCACTGGCTCACTTTCCTATCTACAGCGTGTACAATTGGGTTCTCGACGTATCGCGCTAGAATTTACTGCTGAGATGCGCGAAAGTGTGAGAAGTTTTCACTTAAATTGTGGACAGACTGGCACATCTGAGTAAATCCAGAAAAATCAAAATCTATGTTTTCCCTCTACCTTGCATGTACTATCGAGGAAAAATTAAATACAAACAGCGGAGCGCGTGGCTCGCGGTACAG
The DNA here is from genome assembly GCA_037355805.1 of Ixodes ricinus. Classification (NCBI taxonomy): domain Eukaryota; kingdom Metazoa; phylum Arthropoda; class Arachnida; order Ixodida; family Ixodidae; genus Ixodes; species Ixodes ricinus. Next base: position 97,390 of record JAZHYW010002465.1, on the reverse strand, counting down.
GCTGCGCCGCCTGGAAGTGAGCCTATTGGACAGGAGATCGAGACTATAGGGGCGCTCTGACCCGTTTGTTGTCCAAATACTCGGTGTTTACTCAACACAAAGCCTGTGCACATGCCTAGAGAAGCTTATGTGCACGTCCATGTCATCTTCTCCAATAAGCGCGGGGCACAGCCTAGGGCAAAAAATACTAACAATCGACGAAGCGACATTAAATGCCTGATCTATCCTCAGAAAATGTGAGCTTGACTTACTTCGACTTATGCTGAAGCTGGGACCGTGCATGCTACATTGTTCATGCAGGCCAGAGTGAAAACAAAAGAGCCCCTCCTCTCCCTCACCGGAGAACACGAACTCCAGCCGAACGCTGACGCCGCGTTCGGTTATGTCGGCCAGAGCGCTGAGTCATTGTATTTGTTGTCCCTATCCGTGTTGTTCTAAAGTTAACCGTTTGGGGCGTCACGGTCGCTCCTCCTCCCCAATAGGGGCGAGGGTGTGTGGCCTACTCCGATGTGCGTACGCCCCTCGCATGGCGCTCCCCAAGCTTCCGCATTGTAAAGCCCCTTTATCCTGGGAAAAGTGGCGCCATTCATTGTTGGAGAAATTCTCGAGGCACGTGCCGCGCCACTTCTGGGAAGAACATGGCGTCAAATCCAGCTCAGTGCTTCGCTGTGCCGTCATAATCTTCCCAGGGCGCACGTTGCACGTTCTCGTGCATCGACGCACCTGCGCACTTTTGAAACATGAAGGCTTACCGCATTGCGCTGAAAGCTATTAAGTATAGACCTTTCAAAGTGCGCCGCCATCTTGAATTGACGTCGCTCCAGTATGGGCGAAAACATTGTTTGCCTGCACGCCAATAAAGGCATTGGAAATAGCGTAACCATCACACTTCCGTTTGCCTCCCTTTATTTTTTACTATTGCGGTTGAAACGTTGGATTATTTTCATCGCCCATACCGGATACGCCCATTAGGTGGCTGGCACGAGTCACTGAAAAGGTCTGTAGCTTTGCTCGCTCGGCGCGTGAGGCGCGAGAAGCTCGCCGCTGAAGCAGCCGCGTGCGCTCAGCCAGCGTGCGCTGGCTGCCACTAGCGGCGAGCTTCCGGAAATGACCCCGGGAATTGTGCACACAGATCTAGCGGTGCGCGTGTTCAGTAGTAGCGTCTACCTCCGCTACGAGATTCGGAGCAAAAGAAACGATCTGCGAAAGCTCCCTTTTGACTCGAGTGTTTCACCTGTTTTCGACAAGAAAAAAAATTACACCATCTTCCCGAGGGGAACCAGGGGTGATGCGGAGCATCGCGGATCGTAATTAATTTATTCCCTTCTTGATTGATTTCTTTTAGCCGGCCGGATTTGGGCTGCGGCGGACGCGAGCGGCCGAGAAACGCTTGCAGACGACAGCCGCAGAGTTGCGGGAAAAGCCCACCCACGTGAAAGCCCTGGCGTGGCGCTGCGACCGGCGCGCCCAAAACTATCCTCCTTTCACTCCTCCGGGGAACGCGCGCGGCGCGCTACCGCTGCTTATATTCACACTTGAATTAGAGGAGACTAGAGGAGGAGAGTTGCGCATGCGCGCGCGGTGTGAGTAAGAGCGAACGCACGCGAAGTGCACGCAGCTGGCAGAGACGAGAGAGCGGAGAGAGTAACGCGCAGCTGTTGGAGAGAGGGAAGGAGGAGATTTGCGCATGCGTAGTGCGAGTGCGGACTACGAGGCCGCGGGACATAGACCCGAGCAAGAGATGCTCCGCATCTAAAAACACTTGGTTCTAACGCCAGTGTGGAATGCAGGTGTCCCAGCTTACCTTGAAGTTTTTCCGTAGGTTAGAGTTTGTTCTTGCTGATGACAACAAGTGTTTTTCGTCAAGCAAAGTATACACTGGAACTCTATACTTCGTTTCAGCTTGGGTCCAGACGCAGCCGATGCTACAAGCACGAGCGTGTGGCCCTGAACAGTGCCTGTACTGCACTAGCGCGCGTGCTTGGCAGGGACGCTGGAAGCCGGAGCTCGCGCTTGTAGCATCGGCTGCGTCTGGACCAAGCTGAAACGAAGTATAGGCTTCCGTTCTCCTTATTTTTCTGAATTTTGAACTTGCCATTCAGAGATGGCCATTGAGACGACGGACACTCCATGACCGAAAATTCGACCAATCAGAATAAAAGTGGAGGTTAGGGCTTATCGATCGTTGATCGTTTCTCACATTCATACCATTATTCGTGGACGCCGGAGGGCGGGAGGGCATAGAGAGCGGGAGAAGCAGCGGCCATCGGTCTCACAAAACAACAGAGAATCACACCACTATTACGGGTCTTTTACTCTCCCTCTCTGTGTCAGCACTCCTTAAATGTCCTAACTCCCGCCACTTTCATGTTGACAGTTGACTGTAAAGTGAGGATTGGACTCGACCACCATTCCCAGACAAGTAAATAAAAAGAAGTATCGTCCATACCCTCGAAGACGATGCTCTTAAGGCTGGTTCAGACACTTGCGTTTGAGTGCGTTTGACTGCGTTGCGGCAGAACCGAAAGCGAGTCACCGGCACATCTGTGCTTCGTATGAAGCGTGGAATCCAATTCAAGGAATCTTCTTGGCACGCGATATAAGCAGCAGGGATGTCCTGGTGTCTCGCTGCCGCAACGCAGTCAAACGCAGTCAAACGCAACTGGTGAACCGGGCTTTAGCCTCCGCCGGGCGCTTTTCAGCCGTGCCTCAAGAGCGTGCTAGAATACAGTAGTGCACATCAAAGACAAAGATAATTTGACCCCCTCGCGCGAGGCTACATCGCCTGTTGCGCGAGTTGTGAACCCGTCAATCGAGGGGGTACGGACGCGTGTTTGATGTCTCTGCAGGTGGCGGGAGACGTCGAAGAAGATGGAAAGCGTGAAACGGTGTAAAAGACAAAAACAAATAAACAGGAAGAGCTATCCCCTGCTCGGGAGAAGAATAAAAACACGATGAAAGGAGACGGAGCGCCTACGCGGCGTTGTCTTACTTGATATTTGTCTTGATGCCTTGCCCGTTTTTTAGTGGTTTTCGTGACCGGTCATACAAACAATCGCGTTTTCTTTTCGGCTCTTCTCCCCCTTCCTGATGTTTTCTATTTTGTATTTTGTTGAACTTGCTCTCTTTTGTGCTGCTGAATGTTCTGCTCGTATTGCTGTAGTTACTTTATTATGCTCATATTTTTTTTAAAAGTAACGAGTAATTAAAGTAATATCTGCTAATATGTTGTAACGAAATTACATTACAAATTAATTCTAAAAAATAACGTGGCAATTACAAAATTACTTGAAAAAGTGACGGATTACAAGTAATCCGTTACTTGTAACGCATTACTTTTTATGTCTGTTTAAGCAGCGTTCACGATGTAAAATGTTTTTCTCTATATAAAGGATACTGAAGCTGTGTTCGAAAATTTACTCGATTCGACTCCGGAGTTAAGGTTTGGCACCGTGGCGTTTCCAAACTTACTCGCACTTACTCGATGACGTCAGAACTCGGATTCCAGAAGCGGGTTGTTTACTCCAGAGTAATTACTCACGCGACCCTCCTCGATCGGGGCGCAAGGTCGGATCAAATCGAGTAAATACGCCTACGTGATCTGTTCGTCGTCTGCGTTCTACCCCGACAGCCGTCAAAGCTCGTTTGCTCTCTTGGCTTTGGTGGCAGACGTTCGAATTAACAAAGAATGAGGTGCAGCCATTTCTGTGTGGTTATTGCAATTTGCTGTTTTCAACGCAGGAATTAATTGCATAACATCCAGACCGAGCACCTGCCCCAGGAAGTTATACTTGTTGTTATTATCAGAGTGCGAGCGTAAACAGGAGCTTCTCCGCATCCTTGTCCTCGGCTTTGGAGGGAACTCGGTATTCTTACGTTAAAGGATGAAAATGTCCGAACACAATAAATAATGTAGACGTTTTTTAATATAATTGTTTTAAATTTGTCCTTAGAGTGTGTGTAGTGAGAGGACAATGCTTGTCAAGCAGTGAAGGAATCGAAGACATTATGTATATGATCAGTCAACAACACCACCACATCTCCTTCCCCAAGAAATTGCCTATAGCGGATTCAAAGTTCTGTCTATGATTTTGTAACCATATTCGCGAGAAAGCGAAGCTTATGTCACATATCACTATTGAGAGAGCCCTACGCGGTCTACCGTTACATCGTGTGAAAACAATTTCCGCAAAACGTAATTGGTGCAAATGACAAAGCGTGGAACATATTCGTTTAGGACACCTGGACTAGACTTACAACGATCGCGCTAATTAATAAAAAGCAAATTTTTGTAGTGCAACTGAAAGGAGTAAGCAACTTGTGATCTTAATATACCACCCAAAAGGAAGGTGAGGAAAAGGAGCTGGTGGAGCCACCTCAGAAAACAGAACGTCGTCACTGTCAAAGAAAAACTGCGCAGCGGTTAACATTACGGTCTCTTCGAGTGGTTTCTCCGTAATTAAAAAGATCGTCTGCTATTTTCTGTCTTCGCCACTACGTATTATTTTTGCTGTAGCCCAAGACGAAGCCAATCCGCGTAGTCGAGTCGCGGATCGAGTCGCGGATCGTTTACTCGCGATGTCACGTGATATTGCCCGCTGACGTAGGAGAGAAGTTACTCGGGTAAGATTTGTAACATAGCCGCAAGGTGCCCAATCCGTTACTTAGTTTGCTTTTTCTTAGTTTGCGCAACCGACATCATATGGTATTGGCTGCGCCCTCGCGCCGTAGCGCGCCACCAGCACGCCAAAACAACCTGGTACAGCGCGGAAAAGACGAAAAAAAAAAAAGAGTTCCAGGCCCCGCCACGAGGCGCCGCTGAGACTTGGCCCTCCGAGAGGTGCGTGATGGAGTGTTTCTAGATAAAGTGGTCGTAAGTATAGTGTAGGTCGTGCGTTAAGAAACCCAGTTTTGCGGAACGTCCAAAGTGGGATCGAAGTGTTAGTGTACACGCTGTACAGTGAAACATGTCGCCAATTTTTGGCTAAAAAAAAGACATGGATTCTTAAACAGGGGTTGGCAACTTTCGGACCGCGGAGGTTGGCAACTTTCGTCCTCCCCACCCCCTTGCCGCTTCCTCGACTCAAGATCCGCATGGCAATATCGACCTAAAATGTGTTTAGACGCGAGACTGAAGGCTCTCGTCTGTTTCGTCACGGCCGCGGATGTGTATGACACCCTCGACCTCGTCGGGACCTTCCGTTTTGTCGGCTTGTACACTGCCATTCAACAGTTTTTCGTAGTAATTTCCTTCACGTTGAGGAGTTCGTATTCAACAAAAGTGTTCACGATTGTTACAGCGATTGTGTTCGGCTTGTTGATCCTGACTGACAAGTCGTTAAGTGTCTGCACACTGGTGTTTTTGATTAGCTGGACGATGTCTTGAGTGGAAAACGTAGCGACGCTTTTTATTATGTCGGCCAAAAACAATGGTGTTCGTGCGATTAGCTTTGGGTTTCACAAGCTTCGATCCTTCATTGTCTGCGTTTGTGGAAAGCGAGGTGCGTTTGCGCTTGTATGTCATCACGTGCCACTTTGGCCCTGATTCGGCGGTCGTTTCAGCGGTGGGCGAGTCGATTACTAATTCTTGATCCTTCATGAATTGGGCCGAGAATGCGACTCTCGCGTCTTGTGTGTTCTTGTCGCTGTAGTGCTTTCTAGTCATATCTGTGCTTGATACGTTGGCGAGTTGCAGCTGTGATAAGTCTACGTCTGCAGCAGAAAACTGCTCTAGCTTGTCCTTATTTTGGAAGTACGTTCAAAAAAACTTAAAGTTCTGCGTCACTAGGTTGTTGAAGTCTTTCAGTTCTTTGTCTGCAACGTAGAGCTCGGAGTTTTTTTTTATGGTTTGAGCTACGTTGGTTTGGTTTGTTTTCGTCTTGAGATACACGAGTACTTACACTTCCGTTGTGGAATTAGGCCCACCAAGTTCCGTGCTGGTTTTTAATTTTGTGATGCATGGAACCCCCAAAACGGGAGCTACTTTGTTGGTTTGTTGTGGTCCACGTTTCCGTGCGTTGTTCTTACTTGGAGCGCGTTCAGAAAAAAATGCTGTGGAGAGGCTGGAACCCGAAATGAACGTGAGAGGGAAATACCTTTCTTTTGCCGACACACTTCTTCTTATGTCGTCAGATGCGATGACCCCAGGTCGAATCTCATCCGAGTAACTACATAAATATATAACATCCCCGCCCAATAATCACTTCGTGTGTTTACAAATAGACGCCGTCCTGCTCGTGTGTTATTCGCTGGGCAAAAACAAGCAAATCTTGACCCTACATTTACGCGCACTAATATTTTAATATTCAGAAACCCTTTATTAAAGCGCGGTATCCACACGCGTAAACGAAGTGAATTGTGGGGTACGGAACCTCAGTGTAGGAGTCGTGATGCGGACATGTTCTTTCCGTCTGCGAATTTCCCAATAAAATGTAGTACAAATAGATATTAAGGCATATTTTTGATGTGTCGATATAGTCACGGAAAACTTAAGCAGCGCAGCATATGGGGGACCCGAGCGCACTATTATCACCCTTCGGTCAATGACGCAGCAGCCTTAGCCGATAAGGGCACCCAAAAACGAAACACGAATCGGACCACGCGAACACAATCTGCCATGCCCCGGCTTTCTTAGACTCTTAGTGATTATAGAATAACTGGCAACTTAAGAAAGGCACGGCCAGGTTTATAGTGTTCCCAAATTTCATAGCGTTATTCGTTCCTGGGAATATGTCAGCTAATGCCGGCTTGCCGGCCGCGAAGAGATCCAAAGACGCCCGGAACCTACCCTACGTTCCGCATTTCTAAACCTGCCGCGGTGCCCACATTGTCGTCACCGTTTATTGTTACGGTTTACGGTAATTTTATCGCGAGCAAGGCGATCATCCGATATACTCGTGGCCGATAAAGAGGCCGGGAAGAACGCCGACAGCTGGCGTATGTGGCCAGATTGTTTAGGGATCGGCGTGAAGTCTCGGAAGATGGGCCAGATGAGGGGCGCGAGGGAGACATTCCGGTCTGTGGAGCAGGGCAGCCGGAACGCGTTACTGAAAGACTTGAACCCCTTGTTGGCGACTGCACGTCAAAGGAACGGCGAGTGTAAAAATATGTGAACCCAAGACAAGACTCATGTTCGATGGCTCGTTCAACACCTAATAAACTCAATGAAACAACCTAAAAAAAAGCCGACACGGTGGCTCCGAGGTGAGAGCGCTTGCCTACAGATCCCCCATGTGGCGGGTTCGAATCCCGGCCGAGGTGCCCGCAATCTGACGGAGGCTTATTGCGGAGGAGGAACCGTGTAACCGAGCTTTCGGTTGCACGTCAAAAGATCCCCAGGTGGTTGAAATTTATCCTTAGTCCTCCGCTGGGGCGTCCCAGATGCTCATCGTTGGTTCGGCACGTAAAACCCCAAATTTGAGTTTGACTAAAACAAAAAAAAAGAAAAAAAAAGCCGAGTTTTAGTATCATTAAGCTTCTCGCTTCGTGGTGTGTCCTTCAGGGTGCTTATCGGCCGTTCCTGCAGTGCGATTAGCTACGAAGCGATAATGAGATGCTGGACGCATCATAACGTCAGGCGTTTCTTGAACTGTCAGAGACAGCAAAAGGTAGTGGAGGCAAATAAACTTCCCTTATTTACGCGACCTACCACACTGTAACCACCGGCAGCTTCAGACACGCAGGAGCCTGTCCTATCGTGTCTGCGCTTTATTCTTCGCTCTTCTGCGTTCTCATCGGTTGAAGTCCCAGTATTAACGGCTACAGATTCATGATAAGATTCTCGAATATCGTCAAGCCCTTCACTTGTCGGTGAATATCGAACCAATACCACAAAGGAGACAAAGCCTGCGTTTTCGTCCCCCCCCCCCCCGTTCCCGCGCCGGCTGTCTTGCATCAGCATATCCCCGCCAGGGCGTCTTGCAGCATCCAACAACGAGCGCAACTTTAGCACCCGGCGACACCTATACACCTTTACATCCTCCGTCGCATGGGCGCTGCCATCTTGGAATCACGTGACGCGGCCGCCATTCGGTGTCTTCAACTTATTACTCCGTTCTCCCCTCCGCGCCTTGGCAGATGCGTTGCATTTGTATATTTCCTCGCGTTTTCCTGCACTTTCTTGCCTAACTTTTTAAGGTGTCGTCCGATACTTACGTCTACTGCCTAACTGCATTACATCATAATCTGAACAACCTCTGCTGTTAACTTTGTAGCACGATTTGGCTATTCGTACCGTCGGCATAACGAGTGCGTGTGAGATGAGGCAGATGAATCAGCGTTGGCACTGAGCCAAATTGATTATGTAGATGACCAAGACGTCACGATGGTTTCAAAGGTCAATTCATTATGACTAGTGAGGTTTGTTTACCAATAGTGACGGACCGCTCACAATAACAAGCGCGTATGTTCATATCCCGCATTTAGGATTTTAGGAATCGTGCGGATTAAATTCAAGCCCGACCAAGGCGCCCCCAGCGGCAAACGGGTCCGTTGCATCGGGGAACTTCTGCCAGTCGCTGCGTTGGTTGTGCGTTGTAGCGGGTTAGTGCTGTAATTTCTGAGATGGCTATTCCACACTAAGAAAGCCACAACAATTGCTGCCTGGTCGGCTGCAACAGTACGTGCAAGAGCGCGCACGGCACGAAGTTCTACGGCTTCCTTTTGAAGCCGTACGAGGCGGAGTGCCGCGCGACCTGGGTGCAACTTGTGCGTCGATGCAGGTAAGTGGCGTTTCTTACTTTTCAGTTCGCGTTTTCCTTTAAGCTGTTGACGTATAGCACAAGCAACTTTTTTTATTCTAGCGTCGATAGAACAACATGGACAACTACGGCAAACTCTAAAATAGGCAGCAAATACTTCACCGGAATAAAGAAGCGGAATGCGGTCACCCACCCAAGCCCACCCTTGGATGTTTCCATCAGCCTACTGGAAGACAACAGTGGGAATTACGGAACGGCGTGAAAACAATCGCCCAGTTATTGTGAAGCTGATTCAGAAAGTAATAAACGTACATAATAAGCGTAGTCAACTCAACTCCGACTAAGAATGCTCTCTTATCTAATTACGCGAAGCTCGAGGTTCTTTTGCGGGCGCGCTCAATTTCGTCTACGGAGTACGGCGCGCCGTGACATGCACTTGTCCGTCGAACCCAGAAACCCTTTATTAAAGCGCGGTATCCACACGCGTAAACGAAGTGAATTGTGGGGTACGGAACCTCAGTGTAGGAGTCGTGATGCGGCCATGTTCTTTCCGTCTGCGAATTTCCCAATAAAAAGTAGTACAAATACATAATAAGCCATATTTTTGATGTGTCGATATAGTCACGGAAAACTTAAGCAGCGCAGCATATGGGGAGACCCGAGCGCACTATTATCACTCTTCGGTCAATGACGCAGCAGCCTTAGCCGATAAGGGTACCCAAAAACGAAACACGAATCGGACCACGCGAACACAATCTGCCATGCCCCGGCTTTCTTAGACTCTTAGTGATTATAGAATAACTGGCAACTTAAGAAAGGCACGGCCAGGTTTATAGTGTTCCCAAATTTCATAGCGTTATTCGTTCCTGGGAATATGTCAGCTAATGCCGGCTTGCCGGCCGCGAAGGGATCCAAAGACGCCCGGAACCTACCGTACGTTTCGCATTTCTAAACCTGCCGCGGTGCCCACATTGTCGTCACCGTTTATTGTTACGGTTTACGATAATTTTATCGCGAGCAAGGCGATCATCCGATATACTCGTGGCCGATAAAGAGGCCGGGAAGAACGCCGACAGCTGGCGTATGTGGCCAGATTGTTTAGGGATCGGCGTGAAGTCTCGGAAGATAGGCCAGATGAGTGGCGCAAGGGAGACATTCCGGTCTGTGGAGCAGAGCAGCCGGAACGCGTTACTGAAAGACGTGAACCCCTTGTTGGCGACTGCACGTCAAAGGAACGGCGAGTGTGAAAATATGTGAACCCAAGACAAGACTCATGTTCGATGGCTCGTTCAACACCTAATAAACTCAATAAAACAACCTAGAAAAAAAGCCGCCACGGTGGCTCTGAGGTGAGAGCGCTTGCCTACAGATCCCCCATGTGGCGGGTTCGAATCCCGGCCGAGGTGCCCGCAATCTGACGGAGGCTTATTGCGGAGGAGGCGCCGTGTAACCGAGCTTTCGGTTGCACGTCAAAAGGTCCCCAGGTGGTTGAAATTTATCCTTAGTCCTCCGCTGGGGCGCCCCAGTCTCGGGGTTTTGTCCAAAATGTTAAACCATCACCAGCTTGTTTGCGCCCTTACTTTTTGTTCGAAACAGACCTCCTTCACGTCGTATACGTGGCCAAATTCATGAAGGAATTTCCCCCTCGTCATATTGGCACCACGGAAGAAGATTCCTGGATTCGCAACCGCCTCAAGCCCCGTCGCAATCACCAGGGGAACATGTCTGTTGTGCTGCTCGTCGCCATTGCTCAATGATTCTGCACCGGCTACCGAAGAAGCTTTCCAAATTCGTAATTGCCTTAAACCCCGACATGGACACTGTTCGCTGTGCTGCTCTATGAAATTACTTCTCGATGATTCTGCCCCGGCTACCGAAAACACTTCTTGAATACGTAGCTGCCTTAAATCCCGTCGTAATCACGACGGGGACACTGTCCGCTGTGGAGTTCGTCGCCATTGCTTCCCGATGATTTTGCGCCGGCTACCGCTATGTGGCGCCGAGCAATAGGCGACCGCCGCGACGTGGTCAGCTCGCTCGCGTCCTCAAACTATGTGTGTTTCCTGAAAGTATCGTCATTTTTATCTATAATAGATCGAAAACAGTTTCTGTTGATTATGCGAGGGAACTCGTGGAGGAGATAGGCAACGTACGTTTAACTTGTATTTTATCTGATGCTAGAAATAATGGTACGTCAGCATCTAGCGATTTGTTTCTTCATAATTTCGCACCTACATGTGTACAATGTTTGAAATTTTTTTTGCGATGTAAACGTTTGGTTGGTCGTGATACGACGGCCTGCGTGGGCCACGCGTGTGATTGGTCACGCTCTGTGACGTCATTGGGCAAGCCGCCTTTATATACTCGTTCGTTGCTGAATAAAGCAGTTCTGCATTGGGCCACCAACCGAGTCATTCTGCTGTCCGTTGTAACAGTGGCGACGAGGGGTACGAACCCTGCGCCGCGGCACTTTATAGTTTTCGGCGCTTCAACTCATGGCCACAAGCCCGCCCGCCGACACCCGTTCGCCGTTCGCCAAAAGCCATGGCCACAAGCTTCTGCTTTCCGATCTTCGACGAAGCGCAAGATAAGTGGGGCATTTATTTGACTCGCATCGAAGCCTATTTCGAAGGCAATGGCATTACGACACAGGACAAGAAAAGAGCACTGTTGGTCGCCGCACTCGCTACGAAAACGATAAGCGTGCTAGCGGGCAGCTGCGCTCCCCGCAAGGTGAATGAGTTGAGTTACGAAGAAGCGGTTTCCTTACTCAACCAACACTACGCCCCGAAACAAAACGAGATTGCCGCAAGTTACAAGTTTTTTACAAGGAGCCAAGTGGACGGCGAGACTGTTCAGGAGTACATTGTTGAACTCCGCAAGCTCGCAAACGAGTGCAACTTTGGTACAAGCCTTCAGCGTATGCTTCGTGACCGCACTGTTTGTGGCATTCGAGACCGCACCGTTCAGCGAACGCTTCTAGCACGGGCCGAGTTGACGTTCGCGGAAGCTGAAGCCATTGCCGCTGCAGCGGAGGCCGCTGCAAGGGAAGTCAGCGCCATGACGCAGCCAGATAACAGCGATGCATCGGTATGTAATCTGAGTAACAGAACACGTTACAATAACTACACCCGAGGGGGCACCGGAAAGATAAGGCAGTCCGGTGACTGTGCACGATGCGGAGGCCGGGGCATCGAGCCGATGAATGTAGAAACAAAAATGCGCAATGTTTTTGCTGCGGGAAGCAAGGCCATTGTGCGAAGAAATGCCGCGCGCATTCGGGCCGCCAGAGGAGTGACGAGAATGACAGGGGGGCGCACGCGTTGCAGTCCACGAGCGAACCACCGGAATCAGAAGAATTAGACATCGCAACAACCTTTGCAGTCCAGCAAACAGAAAGCAAGCAAAGCGTAACTCCCTCCTTTCGCAGGTTCATCCGATTGGGGGGGGGGGGGCGTCGTCCTGAACATGATAATCGATACGGGATCGCCGTTCTGCATCGTATCTCGTGACGTGTATCTCAAGCACCGCCTCAGCTGGCCACGTCTCGCCAAGTGCACGCTGCAGCTTCGCTGTTACTTGGGCAAGTTGCCCATCCTGGGCCAACTGCATCTCCCAGCAACGTTCGGCGACTGGACTGTGCCGGCCACTCTGGTTGTCGTCAACTGCACCGGACCAAGTCTTTGCGGCAGAGACCTTATCCAGCAGTTTGCATTGCTGCCGCCTACGGTTCTGGCCGTCGTGGAAGAGACTCCTACAGGATACAGGAGCGGCGTACTGTACGAGTTTTCGGAGCTTCTTCAGCCAGGCTTGGGGTGCGTACGCGGAGCTCCCGTGAAATTTTACGTTAAGGAAGGTGTGCAACCGAAGTTTCACAAAGCGCGTCCAGTACCATACGCACTTCGTGACAAGGTGGAAGCGGAGCTAAGCCGTCTGGTGAGCGAAGGAATATTGTCACCAGTGACACACTCGGAGTGGGCAGCACCCATCGTGCCAGTGGTGAAAAAGGACGGGTCCATTCGCATCTGCGGTGACTTCAAAACCACCATCAACGCTGCCTGCATAACCGAGCAATACCCCTTGCCGAACATCGAAGACATTTTTGCAACCCTTCGTGGCGGAACGTTGTTCACCACCCTTGACCTTAAGGATGCGTACAACCAGCTACTCTTGGCTGAGGAAGCGAAGAAGCTGGCCGTCATCAACACTCAAAAAGGGTTGTTCTGCTACAACCGACTTCCTTTTGGGGTCGCGTCTGCTCCGGCAATCTTTCAGCGACGAATGGAGACCATCCTGGCAGGTCTTCCTGCCGTTCAAGTGTACCTCGACGACGTTCTTGTGGCAGAGCACCCCGATGGAAAGGACCAGATCTTGAGCAAGGTTCTGCACAGACTCCAGGAGAACGGAGTCAAACTGAAGGCGGAGAAGTGTCATCTGCGACAACAGTCGATCGTATACTTGGGCCATCGCATCGACAGGGACGGGTTGCATCCTCTGGAAAGGAACCTGGCTGCTATACGAGACTTACCTCGGCCGACGAATGTAAGTGAGCTACGTTCCTTTTTGGGTCTGCTTACGTACTATCACCGGTTTTTACCGCACATGTCCACTCTTCTGGCGCCGCTCTACCGATTACTTCAAACAGAACAAAGCTGGAAGTGGGGTCCTGAACAAAAAAGCTCGTATCAGCAAGCTAAGGAAGCTCTGTTAAGCTCTCCAATGTTGTCGTACTTTGACCCGGGTCAGGTTGTGAGACTGGAATGCGACGCGTCTCCAGTAGGCATCGGAGCTGTTATATCGCACCGTGTTGGGACTGTAGACAAGCCCGTGGCGTTCCGGTCGCGCACGCTGTCGTCGGCCGAACGAAACTATTCGCAATTAGAAAAAGAAGCCCTGGCGCTAGTGTTCGGCGTAACTAAGTTCCGCGACTACCTGTTGGGCCGAGAGTTCGTGTTAGTCACAGACCACCAACCCCTAGTGGGACTCCTACGGGAAGACAGACCAGTGCCGGCAATGGCGTCAGCACGAATACAAAGATGGGCACTCCTACTAGGCCAATATCAGTACCACATTGAATACAGGGCTGGAAAGCACAACGCGAATGCGGATGCTTACCTGTGCCAAGTTCCGACGCTCAACAGTCGGACTTCCTGCCAGAATACACGCTGTCAATTGAGCACCTAGACAGTTTGCCCATCCCAGCGCACAGGTTACGAACGCTTACAGACGAAGATGAAGAGCTGTCCATCGTCAAAACCTTTGTGAAAAAAGGGTGGCCTAAGGCGCTTTCGAAGTGTGATTCACAACTTCAACCTTAAGTTTCCAGAAGGATGGAACTCTCCACTGCAGAAGGTCTTCTTTACTGGGGCCACCAAGTGGTAGTGCCCTCAGCAGCCCGAGGCGCCATGCTCGCTATTCTACACGAGTCCCACCAAGGAGCTTCCACCATGAAGAGGCTCGCTCGGACCCTGTTCTGGTGGCCGGGAGTGGATGGTGAGATCGACGACCTCGCGAGCTCTTGCATTCCATGTGTGCAGGCCCAGCCAATGCCGTCGCGGAATGTGCCTGTTAGTTGGCCGGAAACGGGCACAAGATGGTCCCGGTTACATATAGACTATGCCGGACCAGTCGATGGTCGCATGCTGTTGATAATCGTAGACTCGCACACAAAATGGATAGAGGCAATTCCGGTCCGGTCATCAACCACAGAGATAACGATCGGTAGACTCAGGGAATTGTTCGCTCGTTTTGGGTTACCGAGAACTATTGTGTCAGATGACGGCCCCCAGTTCACAAGCCAGCAGTTCGCGAAGTTCGTGGCTGACAACGGCATAACCCACATACGAAGTGCACCGTATCATCCACAATCCAATGGCCTCGCGGAGCGCGCGGTGCGGACAGTAAAGGACGGTCTTGCAAAGCTTGCTGCGATCAACGACCTTGAAAAGAAACTGGCGCAAGTTTTGCTCGGCTACCGACGTGCTCCGCTACCATGTGGCAAGTCACCGTCGGAATTGTTGCTGGGCTACAGATTGCGGTCACGGTTGGATATAAGCTTTCCAACTTCCTCTCCCCCTTCTTTAGAGTCTGGCAGGCCTTGTCAGTTCCAGCAAGGGGACCCGGTGTGGGTACGCAACTTCGGCCAAGGGGAGCGGTGGAGTCCGGGTGTCATCAAAGGCATGAAGGGCTCTCGCCTGGCCACGGTGGAAACTCTAGAGGGCCCATCTCAACGCCACTTCGACCAAATACGTCGCCGGACGCCTAGGACTCCGAAGCGGGAAGAACCAACAGGGCTCGTCCTGAAGCCTGAAGACCAGACCCCTTCGCAACCAGAGCAGCAGAGCCCGCAGAGATTCTGCCCAGGGAGGGCAAGTGACTGCACTTCCACTCCACCACCGGCCGTGCCCGTCCAATCTTCAGAAGCTCCGCCGGAGCTGCGGAGGTCCTCCAGAGTCCGGAAGCCGGTGCAAAGACTACAACCTTAAAGAAAGAGAGAAGTGATACGACGGCCTGCGTGGGCCACGCGTGTGATTGGTCACGCTCTGTGACGTCATTGGGCAAGCCGCCTTTATATACTCGTTCGTTGCTGAATAAAGCAGTTCTGCATTGGGCCACCAACCGAGTCATTCTGCTGTCCGTTGTAACAGGTCGGTTTACTTAAAAGAAATTGTATACCGTGCTAGGTCCTATTTCGGCAGTCCTTCAAGGAATTTACTGATATTTGTTAGATAACCAGTTCAACCCATTCAATTTTTTAACACAATGATTCGGACTTCCCGCATAAGAAACTGCCACAGACAGCTTAAGAGTATCGGGTTTTAGAATAGCGTACACATCGTATCTTTTAGCCAATCCAAAATACGGTTTTAGCTCGACGCATGCGCTAAAAGATGACTCTTTCTTATTCTTTTGCGGTCGCACAAGTTTTGCGTACGCTGTTTTCACTCTTGCCATCATATAGGGTCCGCAATATTTGATGCCGAAAAAAAAACCACCTGCATAGCAACCGCCCGAGTCCAGGGTTGTCGATGGCGAATAGAGGTTTACATTGTGTGGCTGGAGACGCCGAAATTTACAAAGCAAATCTGTTCAAACAAATGCAGATTTGTTCGCACAGTTCCATGAAGTGGTGCCAAGCAGACTTCAGCCAAACTTTCCGACGTCGTTCTGCTGCGCGCTTTAATTGTATTTGACCAATTTAACGGAAGACAAATGTCAGACTTAATTTGACGCGTCTGTCACTTTTACGGAGGTCAAATGCCAGACTTAATTTGATGGGCCTGTCACTCATATCATATCTTGAATATGCAAATGTCCATACAACTTTTTTTTCTTAGGGCCAACATTGTAAAATGCTGCTTCGAAGTACTTTAGAAGGGTTGATAATTTATGAAATTTCCTACTCGTTCTATGTAGGACTGTCAAAATATTGCTCAAGCACTTAATTAAAAAAAAACAAAAAACAGGCCAAGTTGATACTAATTGTTTATGCAAATTATGTGCGTCATTATACGGGACTTTTTTAGTCTGCGAAGTTCACTAAAACTTAGGTGTCCACCAAAATCAAACAGTGAGTAGTAAACCCGCGAGTTCATTTGTTGTGCCCGACTTCTTCACATTCGCGTGCTCATCTCTTCATTAGTTTATATATATATATATATATATATATATATATATATATATATATATATATATATATATATATTTAAAGTAGTGTCATCGGGTACTGCCGTGGACGATGGTAATCTTCCCTGTACATTGGTCTGGCGTTTCGCAACCGGCCATATTCAGATACATCAAAGAAGTGCTTAAAATGGCTCGCAATTTACACTCAACCACACATCGCTGTCCTTATAGGGGTTCAATACAGACACGTACAAGTTATTAAAAAAAGTAATGAAGTTACTTACTGAGTATTGGCCTCAAAAGTAATTTGAGTAGAGTAGAAATTACGCAAATAGAAAGCAATTGAGGAATTTATTAACTACCGTAACAAAGTCGCTGATTACATTTGAAGTTACTTTTATTCTTTTTTATATCAACAAGAAAGAACGTAAATGTTTTGATTCGTTAGCGAAACTCTGCTAGCCAAATATAAAGTGGCTCGTGTTCTCCAATAAATGCTTTAATAGCTGATTCCGCTTCTGTGTATTTAATTGTTTTGCACTTTTTTGTTTTCTGGTCAATTATGTACTGCGGATGTATGTTTGTACTTCGAGGTTTTGCACTGCCTGAGCTTGGTTTTGCAGACAGTGTTTGCTTGTTAAGAGTGTTCCGTAAAGTACTTCTGAAAAGTACTTGAAGTAAAGTACAAAGGCAATTAGAGGTTATTTACTTCAAGTAATGTAAGTACACCGGGTGCAAATGTTTTTGAAGTAAAGTACTATATCTACAACACACTTTTAAAGTAAAGTACAAATACTTTTTAACACAATCTTTCATAATGCCCTTTCATATTCATTTTCACTTTATTGTATCTGGTGTGCCTTGCTCAAGAGGTAATCGGAGGGGCATCCGTTTTTTTTCGGAAATCGAGGCAAATATTGGATAAAGTCAAGTCACCAGGGAATAGTTGTTTTACTCTCGCTGACGAACTATTTAACGTTATACACTTAAAAGGTACTTATTTTTATCGGTCTTATATCCGCCATTACTCCACCCAGAGAAATGACCAGATGAGGTCTCGAAAGACGATGGCGCGTTTTCACATGACGATACGCCAATTTTTGTTTCCGAATTTGTGGAATGTACTTTGAAGTCGGGAACTTCACTTTCTTCAAAAGCTACCAGAACAAATACTTTAGTAAAGTACAAGTACATGTTCAGAGAATGTACGTGTTTCAAGTCAGGGATGGGCAGTGTCGCGATACAAATGTATTGTGATAGTATCTTAGATATATTTTCGAGTATCTGTGTGTCTGTATCGGAATACATTTGATAAAATAATATTTGTATCCCAGTAGTGAAACACATTTAAGATGTATCGCTTGTATCGCGATACTTTGCCAGACTTAGGTATATCGCTCCATTTGTTGTCATTTTTCGGATAAATTTAAAAGATAAAACATCTGTTTGCTGCAAGCTGCTTCGTAATGTATTATATGAACCCGCCCTATAACATTTTATATCAGCCACATACATGAAAAAGAAAAACTGTGGTTTAAAAAAGGTTACGGGCAAAAATAACAAAATCAGCTCCTCTCACAAAGCCCTCCACCCTCTCCAATTTATCAAAGGAAACGTTTAAACGAGTTGAGCGAAAAAAAAAGTATGGTCATGTCGTCCAATCTCCACGTGACTCGGAAGCTTATAATACGACAGTTCGTGCTGCGTCCTAACGGCGAAACAGGGTTCATTTCGGGCAGACACCTTTTGTCGTGAATGGTACGCAGTCTTTACCGTTCTGTAACCATGTAATTCAATGGGGGTGACATGTTTTATTTAGCGGCATTATTGATAAATAAGGAGTTCGAGGTAAGGGGAATGGCATAAAATGACATAAAAAAGGAGCACACGCATACATTACAATTCATATTCGCCACAAACTACACTCACGTACCCCACTAGCACCATTCGGGAACAAATGTATTTCTAAAGGTATCTGTATCTGTATTCTGGAGTACTTTTTCGCCGGTTTTGCAGAAGTACGTCAGCAATATTCCGTTGCATAAAAGACAAATGCATCTCAGTATCTGTATTTCGGGCCTTAAAAGACATGTATCTCGGCATTTGTATTCCCGAATACTTTTTGGAGTATCTCTGCGCAGCCCTGCTCCAGTAAAGTACAAGTTTTCTAATCCAACTTGAAATAGTACATTAAGTACCATGTTCTTGAAGTACTTCCCAATTTAGATTTCTTTTTTTTTTTGTAAACATTTTGGGGGAAAATATTAAGCCTCTCGAACGATCTTCGAATGTTGGAAGACCTGCATTTCCAGAGTTTCGGCAGGAAAGGCAACACAAAGAAGGTCATTTTTGCGTTGCCGTTTAGCACGTGATTCTTCAAGAACAGCGCAAACTACGGGAGCACCTGATGGGCTTCAGAGGGGATGCTGCACTTTGCTGATTCTGTAGCGTCTGATGTTGTTCTAGCCCAACTAGACTAGGAAGTTAAGATGGTCTAAAACAGTTGGTGAGAACGCTAACTTTTTATTGAATTAATTGGTTATTACTTGTCCAACTTTAGAATAATGATTGTGTGTAGGCCTCATGTAGTGGGCAATAGTTCCCACGTTGTGGAGAAGCGTGGACAAACCCTTTTATTAAATACGTCAAGTCTCCTTAAGCTTCAGGAACCAATGAAATGCCAGTCTTCGGCGCTAATCCTGCATTTTCTCGGCCTCACTTGCAACGTGTCTGTCCGTTCCCCGCGCCTCGTATGAGAGTTGTTGCACTGGAGGGCTTGTGAAAATTTTAGAAGGTTTTGGACCCTCCAAACTACTCCCTCCCCCTCCCCCTTGCCTACGCCACATGCTCCCCCCTCTTTGCAAATATCAGCTGATCTTCACGCATCTTATCTATTTTTGTGAAGGAATGTTTGTTGACAAGGCGACGATACGGTAATCTTACTTTTTACTGCACTCAATTAAACGTAAGTTACTTCTGATTTCGTTACAAATCTTCTGTTTTGTTTTGGGCGGTGGCGAACCGTTATTCGATCATCTTCTTTGTTTTGTTTTGGGCGGGTGGGGGAACGAACCGTTATTCGATCACTCGTTCGAGTTATTTACGAAGTCGTGTCACGCATAAGTAAACCCAGTTGCAGTCAGAGAAACTCCTACACCTCCGCAATAATGGTGGAGAGAGATGCACAGGTATCTTGAGCATTGAAGAAAGAAATTGAAGCCTGAAGCAATTTATATTCGTAAGCTAATCGCATCCGCAATCTCATGAGCCACGAAGAGGTTCTCAAATCCGTGTGCAGTCACTAATCATGCCACGCATCCAAGTAACGGCACTTCAGTGATCTTGTGCTTAAAATTATCGTTGTCAGTTAACCGTAATGTTTTTTGTTCTTCTCTTTAATATGCAGGAAACGTTTTTCCGTCCTCCGCAAATGTTAAAACATTCCGCGAGAGTGTAAAGCGATATCGCCCGAGTTTCCTGACAGCGTAACGAATGTCCAGGAAGTCACACGAACTTGTCAAAAAGAGTATATTAGACACTTCTTTCTCTCCAAAAGTTCATCGAGCAACATTGATTGTCGCCATTTCTCGGGCACGAAGCACGAGGCTGGATCCGAGTACCCTTGAACGCAGAAGGAGCACTCGTGACTCCGAAACCTGCTCAGATTACGTGATCAAGCAACGGCGAAAGGCGATGGCGAGGACTTTTAGAAAGCGTCTATGATGCCCGCCTTTCATTCAGCTCCACAATAAAAACTACCCCCCCCCCCCAAAAAAAAAAAAAAGTAATCGTGAAATCGCGTGTTGATACTCTACCCGCCGCTAGTGTAGAGACAACAATCGCTTGCATGGAGTCGTGAATGGCGCAAGAAAATATTTCTCAAGCTAGATTCAAGAGCCTTTTGGTACACTCGGCTGCTCAATTTCCAGCCTCTTGGAGCACTCTGAAAAGCCAATGCCAAATCGGTGGGTCAAAGTCGGGCGCTCTAAGTGTACTCGACAGGTTCTTTCAGAGCGCTTTCAGATTTTCGGATCGCACCGTCCCTTGACTCGTAGCGC
Source organism: Ixodes ricinus (assembly GCA_037355805.1). Taxonomy (NCBI): domain Eukaryota; kingdom Metazoa; phylum Arthropoda; class Arachnida; order Ixodida; family Ixodidae; genus Ixodes; species Ixodes ricinus. The sequence continues at coordinate 77,007 of JAZHYW010002465.1, read as the reverse complement.
TGTCGGGACGCTCTGACTTCGAAGTGGAAGCGGTGGGAGCGCGTGCCAGACATACTTAGGTAGTAAATCAATTAGTATAATTGAATTTTTGTACTTTATTTACTTTCTCTGTAGTTTGTATTTGTAATATATTACTTCCGGGCAAAAGAAATTGTCATTGTAATTTAACTACTTTCTAGCGTCAGTAATTGCAAAATTTCAGGTACAATTACAATTATTTTTGCGACATTTTGCGGTGCCGACGGAACTTTTCTGAAACCATCAGCGCTCGCGCAAGCAACATAGCGCTCGGTGACACACTCGCATACATAGACAAGCACACACACGCACAACAAGAATAGCGCAGCATTGTATGTTGTTTTGTTGCTTACACTTCGGGCTGAAAGATAATACTATATGGAGCCTACCTCAACGGCGCCGTATGGCACCGTCTGCACTGCGAGCAGAAAAGAATAAGCCGATCTCACCAGCCAGTTTGACTACGCCACCACTGCCGCAATGCATCGAGGGAACTTTAGTCTTTCTGCACGTGCAACAACCTCGCTGGAGCACTGCGCGTGTAGAGCACGAGACGGCACGAAGCCCTCCCTTGCACGGCCGTCTGTCTCCTGTGAACTAAAGTTATGGCGGCATCACGCATGCGCCGAACGATTAGTCAGATCGGTCTATTGCATAAACAAACCAAATTATGGAAATAAACAAAATTCAGCTGCAGTTTTCAACTGGGAATAAACATTTTATTTGCCAAGAAAGTTATTTTTTTTAAAGTATTGTCGCATATTTGTTTTTTTATATTATTTTAATATATTTTCTGTTTGAAGGTTACTTCGGATATTATTTGAATAGGCATTTTGGCGACTGACCTCACACATCTTAAAATGGTCCTCATTTATTCGGGAGACCCGTGTCGGTTCTTGTATACTATTTCTGAGCCAACCTAATTTCAAATCTAAGTAAATAATTTACAATAACATTAAACATATGCATTTGAATGTGGTCGTATTAGCGCGTGTGGATTGCAGTTTTATATTAACACCTAAAATATTATAGTGAGGGTGCAGGCGAGCGGGTGAATGTTAACCATGTTGTATAACCTGAGACAGAGAGATTGAGACATCGTCTTGTCCTTTTCTCTTCCTTCGACTTATTTGTTCACTTCTGCCCCAGTCTAAAGTTATTCAACATGGTTAACTATTAAAATATTCAGGTACGACTAATTGCCACATATTTACTTGCCTGGCTATATAAGGTGTGTCAACTCAATTCCACTTTAGCGATCTGGCGTCCTCGTGTATATGAACGAATTTTTTTTTTATTGAAAATATATGAACGTAGGACTTCATTACCTTAGACTGTCAAGTTTTAGTAATAATTGAACAAACACTTTACGAAATGAAAGAACAGTACGTGGCATTTATACAGCGATGATTAAGCCTCCGACTTCGAAACAACTCGTTTAAAGATATTGCCCAAGTGAGGTCGTTCTCAAAAATAAGAAATTGTAAAGTAACTGCATTACTTTCGAAAAGTAAGTTGTAATTGTAATGAATTACTTTTCGCGTAGTAGTAATTGTAATATAATTAAACTACTTTTGAAGCAAGTAATTGTAAATGTAATTAAATTACATTTTGGAAGTACTTTACCCATGCACGGTGCTAGAGGACCGGTCACGTGACTCCAGTCACTTCCGCTGCTGAGTTGAAAGAGAAGAAGCCGATACGGCCGGGAGGCTGAGCGTCGGGCACCGCCGTTTTTTGATATCGCACAGATACCGCTGTGCTGTGCGGTGAGCGGAGGAGGTGCTCGACGCTTGACGGGGGACCGCAGAGAAAGCCAGAGTCCGCATTGAAGGCTGCCATTTTTCGTGCAGGCATGCGGTCATACGGCGGGGCCGCTGGATAAATGAATGATATTGACTAAACCCTTTTTATCAGGCAGTAGCTTGCGCCATGGCGGTGGAGCGGTTGCATACGTTGTCAGCGCTCGGGCCGCTCGGAAAAGTGGCCGGGCATTCGGCTGGCGCGCCGTTCTTCTAGCTCCGATTTCTAGGCGCTCCGGTATCTCCCAGATCCGTCGATTCAGATGATTGGAGCGCTGAAAGACGACCGGCCGAATATACCATTTGTTTCTGGATAAAGACATTGTTTTTTTTTGTTTTTTTATGCGTGTGTCTGTTATAGTAGCTGGCAGTTTAAGAACCGCACTGCGAGGCTCATGATGTTCATTTATTCCGGTATCTTATCGACTGACGCCGCCATATTATTGACTGCAGAGCGATCATACAATGACAGGGTCTTGCCACGTCCGCTTTTCTTCAGCTGTTCTCTATACTCGTTTTCACCTCGAAAAGCGTAGGAAAAAAAAAAAGATGTCCGGCTTCTCGCGGAATATTACTAATTTTCCCTTTTATGAAGGGAATTTAAGATATATGCGGGTGCATTTTATATTGGATATATGTTATCTTATCAAAACGTACACATTTCGAACAATTATAAAAAAGGCTTCTTGCAATGTCAAACAAATCTCGAAAGAACTACTTCGCGTGGCGTTTGAACAATGCGCAAAACTTTTTTTCTTGAGGTGAAATGGAATATACACCAACTCATGTTTACACAAGCCACCATCGCCGCGCATGTGCAATGGTGTGTGGGCAAGAAGCGCTGGCGTTCCGCATCAATAGATCATTGGAATGCACGGTTGGCAGCGTCGGCTTAAGTACCCGTGCTTATTTTCGCGTTGGAAGTGATGATTCTACGTCGTCCTAGCGATGCCCGACTACTTTAGCGGCCTGAGCGAAGTTAAGAAGTTTTTAGCAAGCCGTTGGCGTGTCCCGTGTACCGCACTGCCGGATCTTGGAGCATGCCTTTCAGCACGCGCCCGGGTGATGTTGTCATCGCGGGGATCAAGCTTAAAGCACGCTTCAAAAACGCCAGTAACGCGGTACGCGGAGCACGGTAACGGTTAGTTAAATGTCCGCATTACCTATGCTCGTTACACCACAAAATCCTGCGTAAATAATCTGACGGACGGCGATTTGTTCCGCGTAAACGCAGCAGAGTTGACGCTAAAGCCTGATTCAGGTGATGGGATTCTCCTTGCTATTTTTGATCTCGACGTCACTCGGGCTGCAGAAGCGTGGTGGTAGCTGCGATGCTTGACGCCGATACTGAGGATCACAAGCAGAATCGGACCAAGTGAATCAGACGACAATCGGCGATGACCACTTGTAACAATGATCAATATCTGCTCGTATCTACTGTTTAGTCCCAGTCAACTTACCCCCAAAACCCTCAAAACTTAAAAAAGATATATATTTATGCCTGCTCTTACTTTTCGTTTGGTCCACCGGCCGCTGTCATTTCAACGAGCAGACGACAGTTGGAACGATCAGACCGTTGTTTGAACGTAGAGACAGACTGAACTTTGTCCGTGCGTGCACGTCCGGACAACTTAACGGTTTTCCCGCGTTCATGTTGGAACGAAACCAACAAATCTGCCGGCCACAAGAACTCGTGAGTTCAACCCAAAATTGCGTCTGGCAGATGCAATCGTGGCCCGACGGTAACTGACTTTCTTTTCACAGCGCCTATGTAGGTTCTCAGACAAACCGATCAGAAGAAAACGCGTGAGAAGTGATCCTCGTACCTTCTCCGGCTCTTTCGGCACAACCCGAGTCGCGGCAGTTTGACGAGAAGGTAGGTTTTCGTCTGGTTTCTTCCGAAACAAAACAGCAACGCCCGTGCCGCGTGGCGACTTCCGCCCACCCTTCTGCAGTCTACGACTTTAGCCGCCAGACATCCGAAACCAAACGTTCAGTTGAGGTATTCATAAAACTACACACGTTAACAAAAAAAAAGTTGTAATTTACGGATCCTGACTGAGCTGAAAACAGTCGTAATCCGAAATTCGCAAGTATAGACTGGAGTTTTCATTTAATTTAGTCTTTATGCGTAGGGTTACATGCATACAAATTGTTCGTTCACCCTTCCTCTCGGGTTCTTAAGATGTCTGCGCAGGCAACGCACCGTGTTCTGATCTGTTTTTTTTTTTTTAATCTTGATTAATACGATTTTTAAGAATCGTGCGCCTACTTCCCTCGACGCACTTCTGAGAGACAATCTCTGCAATCTACAGAGCTAACTATCCGAATGACAAACCTAAAAATAAGCAGAGACCTCAACAAAAAAAATTATCCGTTGTTGCTTTTTGCATGGTGAAGCGTCAGGCTTAGTTCCACATCGAAGACGGCTTCTTCATGTCCAAACGTATTTTTAGCTCGCCATTCGTCGAGGCTCCTGCTTAGATTGTGGCGATCAGACCCTCCAAGTGCCTTGCGTTGTAAGTAGATGCTTCGGATTCCCTAGAGTGTATATTTACTCCGTACCAGTTTGCGTCCCATCGCAGCCGACAATACGATCCGATGGAAGCCATCAAGTAGAGCCAAAAGTGCATTGTCTAGTCTCCCGTTGCCCTTGCGGGTTCCCTACCATCAACGAAACTAATCAGGCACAGTGTAATGAATGCGCCGCCATCCTGCGCTTCTTTTCTTTGCCTGAGGGCTTTAGCCGGTGATAGCGAAGCGCACAAAGACGAGGAGGGACGTTGAAATGCATCTTTGGCTTCGCTCAATGCGGAGTGCAAGTTCGTCTGCTTCTTTAGCAGGGGTTGTGGTGACGTCAGAACGCCGAGCCCTGATTGGCTCTGATGGAGGGTTGGTGGGTAGACCTCAATGCTAGCTACCTTGGGGTCTACCACTATCCTTCCAATCGAAACCAATCAGAGCTCGGCGTTGTTCTGACGTAACCCAACTTCTCCGCTAGAAGCAAACGACTTGCTCTCCGAATTGGTCTGCCGTATCGTCGCGTATACGCTACACTGGACAAAAGGAGTGTAGTCACTCAACAAGTAACGTGACAGAAAATGGCTCTTTAGGCAACTCACACTGTCGTAAGTGAGCGAGTGCACTTGAAGACAGTCGTGGTAAGGCAAAAGATACACTCCATTTCTCTTGTTGGCCAGCAGCCATCAACACAAAGTTGGTCAAGTTAACAACAAAAACAACAAAAAGCTTGATGTGTAAAATTTGGAAGTGTAATATCGGTAAAAAGGGTTCTCCGCCTATGGTAAGCGTAACAGTGTACATCTCGAGTGCCCTTAGTATATTGCACGACGCTGGACCTTCCGTACGGACATCCACGAACGTGTGGCCTTGAGTGTGTAACATCCGTCACGAGCGAGGTCTCGAAGAGAAGCAAGTCCTTGGTAGGTTAGTTCTCCGCCACCACAGTTATGTCCCTTCGAGGGATGTGTGCAGGAGCGCGATCCTTTTGCGTCGACAAACGTCTAGCTAGCCACTAGTAAAACAAACACGTGATAGGGCCTTTACCCGATCACGTGTACACTTATCGCAGTTCGGGGTGCGCATATCACCGATGATTCGGTCGATGACCAGTGACGCGTCCAAATAAAATGTTAAGAAGGCCATTTTCAAAGGAATCGGAATGCCTAAGGTAAACACCGAGCTGTCTCGCATAAAAAGCATACTTAAGTAACCTGGTATCCTCCCGCTTTGTAATAGGCGGCCGAGCTGCCCATACCTACCAGAGCCCGCATATACCAATTCATTCTGATTGCGATCGGTGCATCATAATCCCACAACCACGCACTGTCAGAAAGGGGTAAACAATGTTTGGATGCACGCACAATGTTCAACGTTGCTATAGTTACGGCCTTAAGTTACAAACCCGCAGTATCATCCGCTTGAAGGGTCTTACAGTTATCTGTGTCCGGTGCCAGCCGACGTAATTGGTAGCTTAAATAAACGCAGGTGTGGTGATGTCCTGAGAATAATATAATACCTCTACTACCAATAAGATTCCAGCATTTTTTAATAAGAGGGCCGAGGAACCAATTGCAATGCAAGAAACGGGAACATGATATGCTAGGCCCTGGGTATCTTAGGCTCTCTCTGACTATAGGCGATGAGTCAGAAACAAGGTATGAACACAACACGCTCTGCAGAAGTGGGTAGGCCTACGCCGTTTATATATACAGGGTGTTTCAGAGAACTCGGGCCAAATCGCTCCCGCGAAAACTACTCATCGCAACGAAAAAAGGCTTGTGTCGTTTTGATCCTGGGCCAGGGGCCCATTTAGGAAAATTATTAAAGTCCGTGATAATTAGATTGTTAATTAATTTTGAGTCATAAACTTTTTATTGTTGTGTTTAAGGACACGGTTTCAATTAAAAAATTGCTCGGCATCATCAAAAACACTAAATCAACAAATTGCAGAACGATAGAAGGTACGCGCATCATTTTACGCCTTTCTGAAAAACCGCACACATCGACGGATTTTTAGGTTTCGGTTTGCAATCGGAGCGCATCTCGGCACCCGCGGCACCGCGCCCCGTGGAGAGATAGTGCAACCAGCCTCTGGTGCCCCGTCATCGCGCGACGCAGCAGAGTTGTTTGCACTATCTCTCCGTAGGACGCGGTGCCGCCGGGGCCGAGATGCGCTCCGATAGCAAACCGAAACTTAAAAACCCGTCGAATTTGTGCGGTTTTTCAGAAAGCCGTAAAATGCTGCGCGTGCGTGCCTTCTATCATTGTGCAATTTGTTGATTTAGTGTTTTTCTATGATGCTGGACAATTTTCTAATTGAAACCACGCGCTTAAACACAATATTAAAAGAGTTAATTACGGAAAAATAATTAAAAACTTAATTAACCCGGACTTTAATAATTTTCCTAAATGGGCCCCTGGCCCAAGACAAAACGACAAAAGTCTTTTTCGTTGCGATAAGTAGTTTTCGCAGGAGCAATTTTTCCTGAAATATCTCTGTAATACACCATATATATATATATATATATATATATATATATATATATATATATATATATATATATATATATATATATATATATAGCCAACTTTATATTAGTATTAAAAAAATTAATGCACACTTTAGCTTCTCCCACCCCATCAATTTCATGAACTAATTCTGCTCTTCTGGTTTCAGTTTGGACGCGAATCTTGTAGAGGCCAAGGAGTGTGCCAACATTTTTTTTATTTCGTAGGTCTCTCGGCGTTAATTTACTTGTCGACAAGGTAACATTAGAGCGAGCGGACAAAAGGGACGGACAAACGCGAAACTCCGAACTCAGCTCTAAAATTTTTTAAGTTTTGTTTTTGTGATGTGTAAATATTACGTCAAGAGATTTTTAGTAGTCGCAGTTTAGAAAGGTGTCCCACACCGCTTTAGCAATTGTCCATGACGTTTTATATTTCGAAAACTTTAAAAAACGGTTAGCATACTGATTCGCTGATTTTGCGGTAATTATCTCAAAAGCTCCACACGTTAAGTACTATCACTCTATCAACAGTCATTTTGCTTCTAAGAACCAATCAATGAAGTGTGAGCCAAACGTAACGTCGTATGCGACAACGTGAATACATATCGTTTCCTTTGAAGCATCCCATAATATCGATGTCTCTTAATTTTTGAACATATTTGGCAATGAGAGATATATCAAATACGACGTCCATTGCTCACAGGATTGCCCTAGTCTTGTATTAGAACATGATCAGATTATTGTGCATTGCGTGGCAGAGTTCGCGTAAACAAGCAAATCCAAGTAGTTTTTTTTTTTTGAGGGGGAGGGAGGGTTTTTTATATTAAAATGCTATAATAGTTGCTAGTTATTATAGTTATAGTTATTACAGTGAATGTAACCCGTGCTCCCTTGCCAGAGCAGGGGTCACATTCGGCGCGACTGTAGAGCACCCTGATTCTCTGAGTGCCGATGTTTTGGGCACGAAAAAAGGGACTCCGTTATAACGTACGCCCGCGTCACTGGCAAGAACACCGGGCCGGAAACGGGCGAGTTAATAATGAACGAAGACGAGACCGAGCGGGCAGCAGCACCGGCAACAATGCCAGTGCAGCTATCGACAGCGGGATTTTAAGCAAGGCGCGACTGTAAACGCCTCCTGCACAATCGTCTCCGAAGACTACTCCCGAGCGGATTGAGGATGACATGCCTACGACAGTAAAGGCTACTCCAAGCAAACCTAGGGAACGGATAAGCACCTAGATCCCGCAGTCTCCAAGCAAGACGAGGTCCCGAAGTCCACAGTCCATGGAAGTCGACGCTACGGGGACAAGGTCGCCTGGATGACACAGCCTCCGGCAGCGGGGAACATTAGCCGAGGCGCTTAAAACAGGAATGGTACGGACACAAAGGGAAAATAGGACGGTACAAGCCTCAGTCTGCGTCTCCGACTCGGAAACACGAGCAGACGAAGTGAGCATTTTGTCGCGACTTTGAACGCCCTCTTTGTAAGCCCAGTAGCCCTCGTCTGGCCTCCCTCTAATTTATTATGACTCCCGAAAGGTCCTTGCGTGTGGGCACTCTGAACGTACGAGGTTTAAACGCAAGGCGCACGCAATATTAGCTGAACCACCGTCTTAGTGAAAAAGGTCTCAATATTGTAGCGGTGCAAGATTCAACATTTCGAGAGCGAGGCTCAGACAGAGAGCATGGTTTACCTATTCAAGTCGAGGTACATCGTGTCTGCCAGTCACGCTGTTGGAACGTGTGTGGGAGGGGGGGGGGGGGCTGCCTTTTGTTTTTTTGAAAATCTATCGGAGCTGTAGACCAGGTAATTAGCTGCGAGGCCGGACAATCGATATGTGATTTCCTGTTTTCAAGTTATAATTTTCGCGTTGTGTGAATTTATGTTCCGATAGATTGGCATTTTTCGGAAACATTAATCAGTATGCTGCGACTCACCACCTTGTCGTTTTGCTGGGCAATTTCCACTGCCTTTGCACTCCAGGCAACCGATAAGACAGCGCAAGCTCCAGGGATGCTAGCGCGTTCTTCTTGAGCCACTTGTACCAGTAAGGCGAATTAGAAGACGTCGCCCACTGTGCTTCAAGTGCCAGCGGCTTACGGTTCACGCACTTTCAAGAAGCGAGTCTCTTGCTCTTGGACAGAGCGTACGTCTCTCTGGAAATCATCGGCGCCTGTTAAGTTTTATTCAGTAGAAGATGTTCCGTTCAGTGACCAGTACCTTGTTTTTTTATGCTCTGGTCACCTAGAGAATCTCCTAAAATTTAAAATGGGTTTTACTGAAATTGAATATGAAACTTCTAGAAGATAATCTTTTTATAATGGGGTTCGGAAACGTCTCGACGTTAACGCTAGCATAAAAGTGGTAGGCTTCGGGAAAAAATGAGAAATATTGGAACAAGGCCTAATAATAAGAGCACTTGAACGGTGCAGTAGATTAAAACCCGAAAAAGAAAAAGCAGCAAGAAAGTTAAGCCAACTTCTACAAAGGTTGCTGCAAGAAGAATGTCGTACGTCTGACATTATCGCTGACGGCACAGTCAGTTTGAGAAAGAAACTTGAAGCTCTCGATTCTGAACGGTACAAAGCGGCCATGCTGCGAGCGCCATTAAAACGGTTATCACTTTACGAGATTCCAATAAAACCAGCCCTTGGAATAGAAAAGACGTACGCTAGTAAGAATGAGGTCAGCGAAATTTTGTACCACGGAACTGTAACCAGCGATAAAGAAAGAATTGAATGCGCTTTCGGAGACTACTATAAGAAGCTTATTAGTTTTCGTTCCCTTATTAAAAACGGGCTCCAGACGCAATTTTTGCCGTTAATGCCAAAATAAGAAAACGACGTGAACCAATAACCTCGAAAAAAAATTCAAAGGCGATTGAAAATTTAAAAATGGGAAACTCACCCGGTCCGGATGGTTTAAGAGAAGAGTTCTACAAGGCTTTCAAAGATCAAATTACACCTTTTTCGCATGGAGTGTTCAGGGAGGCGTACGATTTAAATGTTTTGCCTCTTTTTTTTTGTTGCTTTGTATACGCACACGATCTTTATTTTGAAAAGATATGATCGAGAAAAATCTGTTTTGAAGGTGTCACTGTTGGTGATCCCTTCCAGCCTCTGAGAAGAGTTATTTCAAGCCTGCCACAATGACCGGACGATAGGACACCTAGGCTACAGCAGGACTCTTGCCAGGGCACGCTAGGAGTACTACTGGCCCAAGCTTGCGAAGGCAGTCCATCACTACACCCGGTCTTGCCACGAGTGTCAACGACGGAAGAAACCACCGCCGAGACCGTCAGGGTTTCTTCAGCATATGAAGTTGAGCTAGTTGGTACTTATTGCAAAATAAAACGGTCAGCCAGAACAATAGAGACGAAACACAGGCAGAGCTTCGTGACTCTGGGTATCCAGATGTCCTCATTGGAGCCGTATGTGAGTCTATATGCAGGGAATTATCTCGAGGATCACCATGTACTGAGCGACGAGGACAGACTCCACGAAAGTACTTCGCGGTTGTCCCCTACATCCACGGTGTCACCCACCGACTCAGAAAGGTCTCTGCATGACAGCACATCCGGGTTGTGTGCTCGGCACTGAACAAAGGAAACTCTATGTGCCGCAGGATAAATGAGGCCAAGAACCACCAGCCAGCCTGCAACACTGCGCACAGGACTAAGTACGCCATATGCCAGACTGATGTTGTGCACCAGATCCCAATGTCATGCGGGAGCTGCTACGTAGGGCAGACGAAACGCTGCATTAATAGGGACCTTTAGCAAACCGTTGCCGTGCTTTGCGTACCACACTACCGGAGCATTTAAAGCATGCTTTCAGGCGCGCGTTCCGCGGTCACAGTACCACCCGGGCGCGCGCTTAAAAGCATGCTTCAAAGGCTCCAGTAGTGCGGTACGCGGAGCACGGCAACGGTTTGCTAAAGGTCCCCAATGACAGAGTCAGCGAGCACGCGGCGTCGGTGCAGGACACGTGGGCTGGGTACCTTGCAGTTCATTGCCGCAAGTGCGGGTGCCGGCCAAGTTCTAACAGCGTTTCTATTCTTAAAAGACACAGAAATGCCTTTGCGCGCGAGATTCTCGAGGCCCTGGCCATTGAGGAAAGCGCCGATGACTGCGTGAGCAGGCCCTCCGTCACGTTCAGCAAGAAAGAAAAGCAGTTTTTTCAATGTGAGACGGCCCGTGAAAGGGAAGAAGAGGGATATGTGTCTGTGGAGGTTTTGGGTTGGTTCAGGGAGGTATAATTGGCCAAATTTATAAATTAGTGCAATTTAATTTAATTTAGTAAAGTTAGTTTTTAAGTTTATTTATAAGCATTACTTTAGGTGTGAATCTTTGGATTAAAGTGATGAGGAAGGAGCATAAAGTCCCAGTTGATAGTCAGCGGTGTGTATGTCTCTATTTCTCCCTGTTTGCATTTTGTCCCTATCGTTCTAGCTGACCGTTTTCTTTTGGTTGGCCGTGCTCGTATGAAAACGCCGGGAACAGCGATTCCTTGTGCCTCTAGGCGCTCGATGAGTCCTCGTTGTTCAGGAGTGCTTCCATGCCACTGACATCTAAGTCGCCAAGGAAACACTCGTCGTCGTCGACTTCAGTACAGGCAAGACCGGCCTCGATGGGGGCACTTGAAAGATAAGCGGTGTCACTGTGCTTTCGGTCGGACTTGTACACCACGGTCATGTCAATCTCCTGCAGTCGCGGACTCCACCGGGTGAAAAGTCCTGAAGGGCCCTTCAGATTTGCAAACCACCATTCGCTCTGCTGGTTCGCGTAAAGGAGATTAATACCCCGAACCCACACCAAACTGTCACGAATGACAATTGATGAGGCTACGAAAACTGAAAGAAACTAAACGTTTAATGTGGCGAAGTCGTGTCAAAAATAAAAAAAAATAGAAAATGGCTGGAGGTATACCTGAGCACTTCTTATGAGTTGTGAATGCGAAAGCATCCCCACCGCTCTTCCACTTCCTTCTTTTTTCTGCGGCGTACTTGCGTCAACGGTCGAGCGCGCGCGCTGTCCTTCTCTCACCCCCCCCCCTAATTTCAATTTACGACGCTTTACACACACACCCGGCGCGCTGACCTTGGGCGTTGAGTATTGGAGCCACTGCCTAGCGGACACGCAGCGCCATGGGGTGGTGGTCGTTGAAACTGACGCGCAGTGGCCAATGTGAGCCTAGTCGACGCGCGGCAGCCAATGGGACCGAAGCCGAAATCCATCAGCTTTTCTCCGCTCCTTTGTAATCGGGAAAACTAGTTGCGTTTGGCTAAGGATTTCACGTAATTTCATAGCTGGAAGCTGGTTTCACTTGGAGAAAGAATTTAAGGTGCCATCTGACGCTGCTTCAAAGCTGATGACGTCGGCACGCTCCATGGGACAGTTAATGCTTTTGCATTAAAACGGCTAGTGTCCCAGGCGTTGATGGCGCCGAAACAGCGGGATGGAACGTTGGGGTGACACTGACTCCGGCTCGCCGCGCGGACCCATTTTGTAAACGCGAGTGCTTCTGGAACAATTAGCATAAAAAGTTCGGCGAGTTGAACATTGTACCGTCGAATAAGCAACAGGGTTCTCGAGTTTACCAGGACACGATATTTACAGGAATAGTTCCAGAAATAACAAAAGATACTTCAGCTGTTAGGAAGCGAACCGTGGCCTTTTGCGTGGGAGCCAGGCATGATAACCGTTCGGCCACTGACGCTTTTTATTGCCTGCTTTGACAAATTTACATATTTCTAAAGGTGCAACAGTGCGCGCCAAAAACTATGCGCACCTGAACCTTAAAAGTCCTTCAACTGCTCCAGAACATCCAGTATAGATACCCACTCAGGCGGACAAACCAATATGGCAGACACAGCTTTTACACGGCCTACAGTTTCTATAAAATACATCCTTGCAGGGCACGCATCCACTTCAGCATTGCACACAGCCATTCTGCAACGCCATATTGCGTGCAGGCCAAGATCTTGACAAAATCAACAGGAAGTTCTGCCTGTCTTTCTACAGGAAGGAACCGAATTTCGTGAAGTGTTATCGGTAAGTCTTTTTTAATAATTTGTTTGAGGACATCCCAGGACGGGAAAGCGTCCCAGCAATATAAAAATACATGCTCTATTGTCTGCGGTGCTTTCCATAGAAAACAGTGAACAGCCTGCGGAACGAACATATTTTTCTCTTGGGGCCAAGTTTTCATGGGAAATGTACCCGTGTTCACTTTAATGAAAAAGTTTTAATGGAAGATGGAATTGACATTTTTCTAAATACGTGATAATACATCATGCCTGGGCCTGCAAGGAACACTGCCCGGTAAATGGGAAAAGAAAGAACGGCTTCAATAATGTCTCTCGTTAAACGCTTTTGTTTGACACTTCACAGATACTGCAGAGAAAAACGCACTCTCAGGAAATGAAACCAGTCAATCACTTCACGATGACAGCTACCAGTCTTGCCTTGATTACGACAGCTCGAAGAAACAACAAACGAAGTGATCTCTTTGGATAACCTGGTCTGGATTATGGCACAAAGAAAAAGGAGTGGTTTGATATGCAGGAGCATAAAACGTGAGACAACTGTTTGACGAAGACACGCGATAATGACAGCCTACCATTGCTGACGCGGCAAAATCTTTGCCCTGCTGAACCCCAGATAAAAACGGAAAAGACACGAACAATGTTGATGGCTATGCTCTAAGTCTACTTGGAGCATAGGCACTTGATCCAGATTCTCATCACACAATTTTAATAAACTTCAGACGATATGAATTTTGGTTAGAATAGATCTGCTTCTAATTCCACATGTTTGATGATCTCTGACTGTTTCACATATAACATTTTGTAATCTCCTTGCTAAAACTTTTATTTCCTTGTAGTCCACGTTGCTCAGTTCTATTGGCCTATAGTTTTGAACACTTTTAAGCTGTCGGTCACTTTCGCTTTTAGGATTAGGACAGTATGTGTGTTCAAAAATAAGGGCGGCAACCTGTATTGTCATGTGCTTCAAAAACAACTGCGTAAACGAACCCAGCGACGACGTTTTTGTATTTCTTTTATATTGCCACAGTCAGACCGTCAGGTCAGGAGACTTTTTCATCGGCAGATCATCGATGGCACTCTCAATTTCTTTCACACTTATCGACTCTTCTAGTATCTCTTTTATCTCGTCACTTAGACGAGGCATAACCGCCAGATAATCTTGAAGCTGTCTATCATTCCCATGATCATTCCTCGGGAGCAGATGGCTGTAATATTCCACAAATGGTTTCTGAATAACGTCTGGAAAACTGCTGTAGTAGCGACCGTATTCTAATTCACTTTGTTTTTCTCTTTCCCGTGCCTTGACTCAGCACTGAAAGCCCTTTTCGTTGGCCGCTCACCCACTGTGCATTTCTCGGCCTGAGCGCGGATAAGAGCTCCTCTTTACTTCTTTATTTTATGCTCCGCATTAGTATCCTTTATTAACTGGAGATGGTGCGCAAACCGTCCCGAATTTTCGCTTTCGAGTTCGCAAACTCTCTGAAGATCGTCGAGGAGGAGCTTATCCTAGGTTCTTTTCCAATATGTTAGCTGGCTAGAGCGCCCTACTGCCCGGAGTTTCAGTCCACATTTAAACCTCTCCCATTTTTCAATCGCACTTTCATCGTCTCCCCTCATCGTATTTATAAGCTTCCGTAAGCTATAATTGAAGACCTCATCTTCGAGAAGGGTATCGTTAAATTTCCACAGATCCCACTGAAACTTCGGCTTTTTAAATTGCCCACCAATAATATACGAAACTAACGCTTGATCCGAAAAGAAATCTGGCAACACAAGGTGGTCTTCATACCCGGTCAATAGTTCGATTGAAGCGTAAACTCTGTCGAGGCGAGCATGTCTCGCTGACTGAAAATGCGTAAAGCGCAAACTGTAGGCAGTTCTTTTGGAGTTAGCGGTATCCTGCAAACAAAACTGTGTTGTAATTTCTTTTAAATATTTTGCGCTACTATCACTGTGTGGCATTCAACAGGACCGACCTGTCGGGTCACAAACACAATTGAAATCTCCCAACAATACAAACTTCAATTAATTAAACATGAGGAAGGCACAAAGAAAGAGGGGGGGGGGCGGACAACGAAGACTTCCAACTAGCAACAACATTTATTGACCCGAAGTTTGCATTTATAGGTAAAGGAGGGGAGGGTGAAAGACGCCACAGTGGAAAGGGGGGAAACGATAGGAGAGAGTGTAGAGGCAAGAGAGTGAAGGAGGATTCCGTGAGGTTGACATCTAATCGCTTGGAGCCGCGGAAACGAGGGCCACGTATTTAATTACTGTTCCCAATACGCTCGTTTTGTACTTAAAACAAACTTCCTTTCGCATTATAATTAATAATAGATACACTAAAAAAAAAGCTTTCCTAGATTTACAGTCATTCGGTGCGTACACACATTATTCGATATTCAACATTTCGGATATTACAGTTACAAAGAACAATTTGACCGTCACTCTCAGATAAAACACTTTCCAATCGCGCATTTCAAGATTTC
Organism: Ixodes ricinus; assembly: GCA_037355805.1. Taxonomy (NCBI): domain Eukaryota; kingdom Metazoa; phylum Arthropoda; class Arachnida; order Ixodida; family Ixodidae; genus Ixodes; species Ixodes ricinus. Next base: position 61,613 of record JAZHYW010002465.1, on the reverse strand, counting down.
CTTAAGAACAGCATACACCCCCAGGACTCTCCGTTAGCGTGCACAGACCTCAAAATAATTTAAGAAAAGCGTCAGTACACGAGTCGTCTCTTCGACGCTTTCAACTTAAGAGGGAGCGCTCCTCGATTTTCATCTCCGATAGGAACTTTTCGAGAATCCAGATGGCGCGGCCGAAATGGCGTGAAAAGGCGCTCTCCCTCCGACGCGAATGAGTGCGTAAAGTAGTGCGGCGGGCCTCGGGGCGGCTGCGATGGCTGCGGCGGCTGGGGCCGCCGCAAATGCGGCAGTCGCCCCGAGGGGCTAGAGGAATACGGTAGGTGCGTCTTCGCGGTGAGTGACTTCCCCCGAGGATCCGCAGATATATTGTGGTCCGTGTGGCGGTGACGGCTGTTCGCGCTCGATCGCTCTGTTGTGGTCGTGGTGGCGATTTTTTTGTTACAGTGAATAATTACAGTTTTTATTTTATTTCGGCTCATAAAACAAATTTGGTATTAAAGAAAATTAATTTTAAAAAATGGGGGCATTTTTATTGTTTGTACTTGAAGGAGTATGTTTCACTGCTCTTAACTAAAATGCCACCAAGCTCTTATGTAGGGCTTACATTTGTTATTGTCTCTTTGCTACATGTGACTTGTTGAAAGAAGGCATCACGGACCCTATAGAAGTACATTCGATCCGCGACAACAAATTTCAGGACCACTTGATTTGGCGATTGAGATACTATTAGAGTGACGAAAAGAGAAACCTAGGTAACCAAGAGCTGGCGTCTACAAGGAATAGGATTATTTATTTTGTCACTCACAAGGGACAAACAAAAGTTTACAAGAGTTGGAACTTGAGTTGAAAGTAATAATTTTAGGTTAGTCCAAACTAATGACGGAAGTACTGCTTACATCACCGGCGTAATTTTGTTCTTTCAGTGCCATGTACTACATCAACATCATCGACACGGTGCTGACGCTCATCCTACCCTTCCTGCTGCTGACAGGGATGAACTTCATGATTGCCAGATCCATCTACCTCTTCTACGCCAGGTATCGCCAGCAGAGAGCCTTCTGCAGGGAGGACACCCCATGAGGGTTTTTATGAGTGAGTCTGCCGTGTATCTTATAAAAAAACGTGCGTTTTAAGTTAGTGATTACTTACTGAAGTATAGTATATTTTGTGTGAATTCTTACACGGAAGCAGATGGAATGAAAAGAATGATGGTACCTCACGCATAGATACATTTGAGTATGTTTTTGAACCGGATGGGCATATTTGTCTCAAGTTCCTCGTAATTGTAAATTAAATACAGTAAACTACCTCACTTAAAATAGTTCATTATAGTTAATATTACTACAAACTCGTATATGAAGCTTCTAATTTGCAAACATTGAGACTAAAAAGTAATGAAACCAAAGCCTGAAAACTTTTTAACAAAGTTAATTCTTGCAATTACAGCTAATTCAATTACAGTAATTGAATTACTTCACTTTACTTCATGTTTAACTATGCTATTACAGAGCCGCAGCGCGTCAGTTGGCATAAAGAAATGCATCAAAATTGACTGGATTCTTCCCTACTGCAAATGATTTGAACTGGGTTATGAGAAACTGCGATGACACGAGGAACTGGATTATTTTGGCGTTTCATCAAGGTATACTTACTGCTTATTAAAGAAAACTTAAATCTGCTCCAATATGCCTCTAGTTACACTCCCGACCATAGCACTGATACATCGGACGAAATGCATTTGTTACTGATTAATCGGGTATGCCCTCCACTTTCCAGGACGTACACCAAATTTGAAGAACAATTATCTGCAGAAGGAACATGGTATAAAAAACAATTATCGCCAAATTGATGGCTTGCCAAAAGTGCTGCCCTAGGCTTACGTTTATCTAACTTTTAAGTGAAACTTTAGTCTGCATTGTTAATTTCGGTAATGTAGGAGACTTCTGGAAATTCACAAGCGCGTGGTTAACAACAGTGAAAATTATTTTTTTCGATATCTTGTGGCATATGTTTATTCTGCTAAATCTGATTTAGATGACAGATTTAGCGTTCCTTCAGTAAAGTTTCAAATTAGGTTTTCTTTTCCAAATTAAGTACACCCGTCCTCACTTCTTGACAAATTGAAAAATTCCCTTTGTGCCACGACCAAGGGATAGCAATATCAAGTTTAATTGGCTACAAGAGCTCTCACTGGGGTAAATCCAAATTGATGATAATCCCCTTGACGTTCTGCGGAGTCCAGATGAGAGCCAATTTAATTAGGTGACTTTCTGATGCCTAGAATTAGAGCCAAACTCCACTAAAATAGGTTTTTTATTGCCTGAGTAAGACACGCGTGGATTGATAAGCACAATCCCCCTTACAAATATATAATTGACAAGCTCGTGGCGTAAATGTTGAGTTTAATAAGTGCTTTTGATTTAAAAAAGTACATTTCATTGCACACGTGCAAGTCAACTACCCGAAGAGAACACGTGTGTCCTATATTGAATAAATAAATAAAAAACGAATGGCAGATAGACAGAATAGAGAAAGGCAGATAGACAGAATCATAATAAACTTGTTGTTTATGCCATAACGTACAATTTCTGTTCGAGCATTTGTTAGATTTGGAAGACTAAAATTAAAACTTACTCAGAATGATTATCTGAAGGAACTCGTGAATTCAAAGTTAATTTTAATACTGCGGAGGACGAGTACTTTAAGGAAATTAACAATATGATATAAAAACAAACTCCAAAAGGCTTTTTTCTCAGTATTTAAAGGGATACGCAGATTTGAAATGGTCCAAATGAATTATTTCATTCTTAATCTCAAGGTACCTTTAGGTGATACAGAGATAGCAGCGTATTTAAACATTTCTTTTAGTTCGTTTTTTTTTCTTCCGAAATACGACTGCAATTTTTTTACCATTCGGCAACATTACAGCCAGGCGACCTTAAACGGGCACTGGCACGTGAAAATCATATTTTTTTATTACCCCATAGGACTTAAAACGATGCCTTGACATTACCCTCTAAATTCGAAGCCTGTGGACTAAGTTTCTGTGAAGTAAGAAAGAATTTACAGAAGCCGAATTCGAAGTTGTCGCTCTATCCGCGACAGTGCAGTGACGTCAAAGGCTCAGTCGTCCTCGCAATTGCTTTAAAAAACATGTTTTATTAACGCCGCTATTTAATATTATAAAAATGTTGCTTACAAACCATCTAAATTTTGTAATCGATTACGTAACAAATAAAAGGAAGTGAGGAGGTAAGAAGTGGTAGAGAAAAACACCAAAAATAATAAAGCGCGCGCGTGTGTGTGAACATATTTTTTGCATTGTGGTATTTTTGTGGTTTTGACAACAACAAAAAATACGGCTTTTGGGTTGACTTCTCAGTGCTCCTTTAAGGCGACCTGAGCGAGAGCAGCCCCTTGGTGATATAAAAAAAACAGAAACGAAGCCAAGGCCAGAGTCCGTGTGGTTTTTCTCCTCGTATATACATGAGCTCTGTTCATCTGATTTCGCTCCGTTTATTTGTTGACGAGATATACACGAAAAATGCTTAAAATATTTATTTTTTATTCTATTAATGTTTAACAGCATAAAATGAAAGAACAGAGTTTAAATGAAAAAGAAATCTTAAGGCAAACTTGGAAGTTATATCCTTGTTGCCTTTGGGCAACACCAGGCCCATTCCGAAGGTGGCTCTCTTCCGTAACCTCTATCAACGTTACTAAAGGGGATCAGTTTCGAAACTCGCTTTCCGGCTTGACATCATTTCGTAGAGCGCGCGAGATGTGGCGCTGCAGTCGCCCTAAGATTGATTCTCGGCGGTGCCTCGTGCTCGTTGTTGTTCCTTATTTCTTAGCTGGCGTCAACGGTGGCTCTTCGTAGGACCCATAACTTCTTTTTTTTTTGGCGCCTGTTACATTGAATTGTTTGTCAATCAATCAGCAAGCATTCCGACCTGCTGCGCTCCCGACTGTTGCAGCGGTTACCCCTCGGAAACGTCGAGAAGTAAAGAGAAACGTCACTTATTTACTGCTCGGAAGGATGCTGCACGCCTGAAAGACTGGTAGAACGCAATCTCTTAGAAGTTTACGCTCACATAATAAAAGTGCGTGCTATTTGCACTTTCAGTCCGACGAAAGTAATCATGTGTCATTACTCGCACGTCTACAATGAACAGGCGGTTCTTACGGACAAGGTCCAATGGTAATTAAAAGAAGATGCTGTTCGACGTCTCTTTCGGAAAGTCCCCGCATATTTCTCGAAACCAACTATGAAGAGCAGCAAGCGAAATGCCCCCGTCGACCGAAGCGTTGCTGAGGTTGCATGATACTCACATGCGAACCCGAAACACAAGATGATAACAGTAACCGAACAGATACGCGCGCCGACGGTTTCGACATCTGTTCCAGAATTTCAGGAACACAGTCGCCAGTGCAAAAACTAAGAACGTCAAAGAACACCCGAGGATCGCATAATATTCTACAAGCTCGTGAAGAAGTAAGGTGTAGCTTTTGTTATGAGGGCTGTCCCATCCATAAAGGATCTCGTTTTTGTGGTCACCATAACGGGAAAGCTGGTGCCAGAGGCAAGCTATAGGAGTCAAAGTGCTACTCAGTCATGATTATCACCCCTCGAAGAATGGAGAGCGTTTTTGGGCTATGTTGATTGCTTCAATATCTGTTCTGGCTGCCTCTGTGAACTCTTTTCAACTGTCAAACCCCAACAACAACCGTCTCGAATTGTCACTTTCTACAAAAAAAGGATTGACTTCTTAAAAAAAGGTGGATTTGCAGCTCGAAATTGGATGGTCATTCCGAAATCGATGCACGCTAGCGGAAGATCAGCAGCGGATCTGGTTGAGCCCACAGCACACCATGCAGGCGATGCAAGTGCAGCAGACGACGCGCGGTAAATCGATTTCACGGCGACGGAAGCGCCACTGTTTCGCCCGCTGCCGTAGCGGCTGGCGCTCCTCCGTTGAATGCCGATTGAGGTGCCAAACTGACCCCGTCTATAGTCGATTACAAGTCAAGAAGGTAGGAGAAGCTCCTCCCATAATTGTGATGCGACTGTTTGAAATCCATCCGCAGTCGAAAGAATAGTTCCCTGGAAACACCCCTTGTTCCGCTTCAATGAATAGATAATGGCTACATAGTGAAGCCAACTTGTCTCCGATCCCCTCCACCGCCATTTTTTTAAGAAAGCGACCTTTGTATTCATCGGAGAGGAAACCGAGCCCCTGAACGTGGCCTTTGTATCCATCGGAAGGGAAGCTAATCTCCCAAAGTCGTTTTTGTTTCCATCAGAAACAAAAGCGACTCCTAATCTCCCTCTCGTGGCTTCCACAACGCTAAGTCAAGTTCGAAAGATAAAGGAAATATTCAAAGCAAGGCAAAACCCTCTTCCGCGTTGGCCACGACGTCACGGAAACGATGGGACGCTATTGGATGGGGAGGTGGCGGAGGGATATATGATTTCCTTTGAGGGGCATTTGCCGCTACCTTCTTGACTTGTAACCTACTGTAGTAACGTTGCCTCTATGGATCACTACAAAATGTCAATACTGTCTGCGCATATAATAGCCTCAAGTAAAACGATCCCATATCATACAATATTAGTGGCAAGAGAAAACACTTCAAATTTTCGACCGAAAATCTGATGAAGCGGCGTTCTCAGTCGCCACGCATTTGCGCGCGCTAACTTCTTTTTTTCTCGTCGACTATTTGCGTATGTTTTAACTAGATTGCGCTGTAGTTTCGATCTTTAAACTTAAATGTGATGAGACCGAAACAATTCAACAAACAAATATGATATGGTGTTTTGTCTCTAGGCAACACTCGTCAATATAAGGTTAACCTATGGAAAGTAATTTTCAAAGGGTGCACTACCACGTAACGAATGAACCACTCACATTTTTTTTTCTATTCATAAAGGCGCCCCGAAGAAAGATGTCGATAGCGATAGGCCTTTGTCATTAACCTCCACATATTGCAAGTTACATCACTGAACATATTTACTATACATAGGTGGCGAGGCGTTAATGGGGAACATTCTTTTTACTCTAAGAGCAACACGACATTTTTAAAGGCTTGCTCCTGTACCACAAAAACCTATTGAATTTGACTTCTTGACGTCTGATGTCAATGAGAGACGGAAAACAGATAGTATATATCTTAGTTTTTGCAACGGGTCTGATACTGCATCGCACCAACTATTTCTTAATAAACTCAAAACATCTACAACCTTTTGATTTTTCTAAGGTAAGATGCATATTATTTTGTTACAACGCTAAAACTGTGAAGCAGTAAAAATCAAAAGTTTCGCTTACGTCTATGTCAAAGCCGTATATGTAGAGAGTTTGGCCATTCGTTGGGAAGTATAGGAGACAAATCAGGAGGCACCATTGGCCGAAAGCGGTCTGGGCGTGTTCCAGGGCATCTTCAGAAATTCGAATGTGGACAACCAGAAGCCGGAAATAATACCCTGGTGGTAGTCGCGACAAACAAACCTGATAGTGCGTCGGAGTAACTCTCGGTGACTGAAAATATGGTACACTTGATGTTTCATACACGCTCATCCAAAATGATGGTGGAAGTGCGCGACTAGCGAAACGATCGACATAATCCTTACGCCAAGCGCCGAGGGCCGGGAATCTGCCGTCCGAGCGGTCACATTCTGTTCGAGCAAAACAGAGTTGAGCGACGCATTTGTTCCTTACATCTTTCTGCATGATCATGATCAAAACATCACGTGCACCCTATTTTCAACGACAAAAAGTTACTACACTTCGCTCTTACACGCTTATTAAAACCATATACGAACATAGGCCTTTGATCAGAACTGTTTCTTGCTACCACCGCTAGGGGATTCTTTTCGGCTTCTAGTTGGTCAAGAGAGCATGCCAAGCCCTCTTTCGGAGTCTTGTGCTCGCCCTAACTCTGCCCGCTCCTCCCATTGACCAAACTCTCTCAATACATGGCTCTGGTCTATGTAACATCCGTGATTCCATTTCGCTTGGTTTTAGAACGAGTTTATTAAGAATCGGCATTCATCATATTTCGTTAACATGCGTGTGCGAATGGTTGTCCAACTTGAATGGCGCTGCGTCATGCGTAAGCTGCACGCGTGAAAAAATTGCTGTGGCTTAGCTCGGCTATGCCAGGATATATGTAGCATGAGGTTATGCGCACAAAATGAGAGGCGCTATCAAGCAGCTCCGGTGCAGCGTCAGACTTGGCTACTGCGCAACGAAGGCGGACAGCTGTACAAGCGGCGGCGCCAGTGCGTCTGCCGCGGCTATGATGTCACTCCTCTGGAATGCGAAGACCGGCGAGGCGCGCGTGGTGGCGGCGGAGCCCGCGGCGGCGGCGGCTCCGGCACGCCAGTGGCACGCCAGCTGTGCGCCGTGTGACGTCACTGCTCCTCGGGCTTGCGCAGACCGGTGAGGCGCGCGTGGTGCCAACGGAGCCGGCGGCGACGGCGGCTCCGCCCGCCCCCCCCCACCAGCTGTGCGCCGTGTGACGTCACTGCTCCTCGCGCTCGAGCAGCACGGAGCACGGCTCATTATGCGAACCATGCAAAACTGCTCAACCTCGGCCAGTGTGGCTCACGCTACAAAAATATCAGCTACAATTATCCAGGTCTCTTTGCGTGCCGCGAAGGATGACACCGCGCCATTTGATTCGAATCCATCTTCGGGCACCGTGCTATAGACCAACACACTGTTTACAAACAAGCCGAAGTTTGGCCACACCGGGTGGGGACATTGCGCGTGTGCAGAAACGAGATTCGTTTGAGGCGAAGCTTCTGTGCAGGCGCCATTCCGACGGCAGCGCCACCGCAGAGGCGTGACGTCATAGACTTGACTTGGTCTATACTCCGTTTAACTACCGACGCTACGATCATTTGATTCAATGAATAAGCGCCAAAAGTGCAAAAGCGTTGCGCGTTTACTATGACACACTAAATATACATGCTGGGTGAAGGCGCAAGATGTGTTTAGCCAGTGTCGGTAAACCCACTCGGTGTGGATGGATGGATGTATCTTAATGACTACACTCTTGTAACGGGCGGTAGCTTGCGCCACCTAGCCAAAGGCAACGATCGCTGTGACTATGCTCTTTCGGCGTCGATTGATTCACTACATCAGAATGTAGTGACGACTGCTGTAGGATTTTTAAGTAAAACAAAGTTTAATGCCTTCGGTCCTTGGGATTTTCGCTGACGGCCTTGGCACCTATGTTTGCTTGAACTTGTACGCTCGTGTGTTTTGTTTGGTCTTTCAGATCCCCCTCAGGCGAAGCAGAACGGGTCGGGCAGCATTCTGCACGCCTCCCAAAGTGGCAGCAACGTCGTCGCGTCTGCGACGCAGATAAGCGTGACCCGGATGCTCCTGCTCGTGTCCACGGTGTTCGTCTTGCTCAACCTGCCCAGCTACGTCTTGCGCATCTACGTTTTTCTGCTCTCTTTCGGCGACGCCGAGTCCCTCGAGGCGGCCTCCGGTTCCCTGGCGTACGTCCTTCAGCGATACTTTATGATCCTGTACTACACCAACTTCGCCATCAACTTCGTCCTGTACAACGCGAGCTCCAGAATGTTTCGCGTCACGCTGTGCGACTACGCGCGGAACCGCTGGTTGGCGTTCCGTAACTCCATCGTTGCACTACGGACCACCTTGACGCACTCTTCGGTGAGCCAGAACGACGACGTCATCATGTAAAGGACGCTTACCCGAGGACCGGGCTGCTGTGTCGTGGTGAACATCTTGAGCTCTCTAAAATCTGACAGACTCCGCTCGTCTCCGAACTTGTCAACTGTTGCACTGCGGTTCGCCTTGTCGCATTCTTCAAATGATCGAAACGACATCATCATCTTCCAGAAGTTGCTTTATCGCAGATCGTACTTCAGTGCAGTGGTGATGAAGCAGAGTTTTTGAACAGCTTGTAAAGTAAAACCACTGATCTCAATGACAATTGCTGGATCGCGTTTGACCAGCTCTGCCTATGGACCGGAATGCGGCCACGGTCGGCCATCTTTAGGTAGAGTTATATCATCTCTAGCCATCATAGTAATATGGCGGACAGCGCAATGGCGGCAGGCTGCCATAAAATAGCCGTAGATCTAGTACACTGTACCGTGGGTGATATTTCGTGCTTCATTGAGGTTGTTCGACGAAGCAAATTCTTGAAACCCGGCGTGAACGGTAGCCTCATCTTTGAGGACCCGGCGAAAGTTCTACGAAAGCGCAGCACGGGGAAAGCAGCGCAGCTCGCATCGAAAGCAGACTACGTACCGGCGTCTGCTTTCGATGCTTCTTTCGATGCGACTTTCGATGTGTGCTGTGCAGCTTTTCCCCGGTGCTGTGCGATTTCGTCAAGATTTTATTGGGTCCTCAAAGACCGGGCTACCGCGTTCACGCCGGGTTTCAAAAACATGTTTCGTCAAACAATTTCAATCAATCACGGAATATCACCCACGCTATTTCGATGGCGGCCTGCCACCACAACTGCCAAAACGCCATCTGACATGGATGGATGATGGCGGCTGCCAAGTGGCTGCAGCAGCTGTATCTTGGCTAGAGGTGATAAAACTCTACCTAAAGATGGCCGCCAGTGACCGCATTCGCGGAGCGGGCAAACGCGATCCAGCAATTGTCATTGAGATCAGTGAGTAAAACCATCTGAACATTTCTCCACTGTTAAGTTGCGGTTCGCCTTGTCACGCCCCTCAACAATGCAGAGCGACGATATTACAAGATTTAAGTTGTTTTATTGCGGACCGGGCTGCTATGTGGCGGTTAAAAATTATACTTTTTGGACGACCTTTAGATAGCGATTATCTGCAAACTTGTTCATTGTTACATTGCTTTGACACCTTGCTCGACACGCCAGAAGGATGACACCATTACATAGGGGTTGGTTTATAGCGGACCTAGCTGCTTCACCGCGGTGAGAAAGCAGTTCTGAACACAGGGAGGACGCCCAACCTATGGGGAGTTTAAGGCGGAGGACGTGGAGGTGTGTGAGTGTGTGTTTGTGTGTTGCGGGGGGGGTCGGGTCTGTGGCGTTGTTTAAGCGGTAGGCACATGGTGGTATACATTTTGAAAAGAAACATGGTGGTTTACAACTAAAAATAGACAGAGATGATGGAAAGAGGGAAGCTTTGACTGGACCAAACTTCGAACTAACAGTCGCCTGTAGACACTTTGCCTTCGCTTGTTATAGGCTGCTCAGTATTGTTGTTTGGTCGCTCATTGCTGCAAGAAAACATAAGTGCAATGTGGGGTTGCGACGTCCATAGAGGATCAGCAGCCCATATTTCAATGTTGCAAGATCTCGATGCACAAAGAAATATTGCTCTGACCTTCAAGTGCCCAGACGCAAAGTCGGTTTGTGATCTTCAAACTATTCCCAGTAAACTGAGTGTTAAGATTCAATTAGGCGGTAATTTTAAGAAAGACATACGTTATTCGCTTTCCTTTCATGTCACCCATAATTAGCTACTTTGATTAGGCCCTTCATATACATTTTGCATAATATTGTGTAAACACTAAAAATACTTCAAATGCGAGTTTTGATGATGCCATACGTTGTCGTTCGTGCAGTCGTAGTTACGGAAGCACTTATGCGACCTCGACGTGAGGATATGAAACAGGGGTGCATAAGTCAAAAATGACGCGGGCCAAAAAAATGTTCATTGGTAACTTCGCGGGTTTTCAATATCCTGCAGACAGGTTTTGAATTTCTGGCATCATCGCTCTGGTTGCCTTCTGGAGCGCATCTCGCAGTGTCATGTCTGCGGAGCGCACACGAAGTGTCTGTTGTGCTACCCTGATATAAAATGTCAGTAACACTCTAGAGAAGATGACAGTGTAGTCATAGTGTTTGAACTGTTATTAACTCATCATTTAATTACCCCGAACTCATTGCAGGCTGAAGAAACTGCAAACTATTTCCCAGAAATAGACGCTTGGGAGCCCTTTAGGCGCCAAACGGCAAGAGGAACCCGCCTTTTTGCTTCCTTTATATATTCTCTACATAGTCATATATTACAATTTGCTTTATGAACATTTCAATTAAAACATTTTAAGACAACTAGAATCTGCAAATGGGACACTTGACGATGCGTTGTCGTTTGTGTAAACGTGAATTATTTTTAACTTATACAATATCGACATTATCAAAAAAACGTATGTCAGCGCCGTATTCACGATTCACTAAACTAAAGGCGCTGTGGCAAATTTGACAACATTATGCTTGTAATACCAGGACTTTGAAAGACCACATAACGTACTACAAAAACCTAATTTGTTGCCTGGACACCCTGTGCCTTGTGTAAAAACATTTTTATTCTGTATGGCTGTGAAATAATTTAATATTCCTGGCTTAAAGGGATATACTTCAACTAAATTTAAAATATACCCGTCGTGTTCAGGGGTAGGTTGAATATGATCCACAGTATTCTTCAATGACAATCGTATGTTTGTATTTTGAGCCTGATGACTGTATATTTGGTTATAAACGGCACACTCTGGCAAGTGCTCGGAGAGTAGCCAGCGAAGAACACGTCACGTCCGGCGCAATCGTGACGTAGTCTGTCTCAGGATGAGCAAAGCTGCGGCGAGGCTGACGTCGTCAGGATGCCCTAACCGTTCCAGCAACCGAGCCGGACGAAGCATGCCAACGATCAAGCCACCACAACTAAGCGCAAAGCTGCTTTTGTGTGAATTTTTAGTGGCGGGTTAATCTTCTATAATCTTGTAGAGGGAGAATAGCGACGCCTGGGACACACAAAATATACTTTCCTCCCTCCACTTTTCTCTTGTGCTGGCCGTAGAGCTGGAGAGCAGCTCACTAAGGCCGATAGTCGCATTACGGCCGAGAGTGCATTAAGCCCGAGAGGGGCGAAAGGGCCGGGGTGGCTTGAGGCCGAATAGGGAATAACGGCCGGGAACTGCATTAGGCCAATAGTCTCTGAAGGGGCTGGTGTGGCAGCCTTCTCGGGGGTCGCGTTGTGGTTGACGACTTTAGTTGCCACTAAATATGATAGATGGCGCCACATTGAGCATGGCGGATGAAATTAACATCTTTTCAGTCTCGTCAATCACCGTGGTATCTTCTCAGATTACGATGATTGGCGGTCCGAGTACTGTAAACTACTTAATTTTCGAGAGGACCTGATTTTCGCCAATCACCTACAATTCGCGAAAATAAGGTCCCGCGAACAATTCCGCTAATATGTAAACATATTAGAATCTATATTGAGATCATAACGCGTCGCGAAAATTAGCACCCGCAAAATATTCCAAAACTCCAGCTTCGACCTAATCGCATAATAGGTCGTTTACAGGATTCTGGGGAAAGTAGACTTATCACATTTATAGGAGTGTTCCTGTCGGTGACTGCAAATAGCAAATACTGCGGTCTTAGGTTTGTTTTCAGCCTTCACGGCCGGCACCAGTCGGTACGCCGGCCTCGCGTATCCAATTGTTTCATTTATTTATTTGCTTTTCTGCGCTTTATCATTTCTCATTCGTTTGATCAGTAGTTCCTTCATCTGCATATTTGGATTATGTACACACACGCACACGTATATCCAAATAAATGCTATGAATTTAGGGCGCCTTTTTGGTATAACATTCCTATATTTTAATCATCGGCTTTTTAAGAGTTCAGTGAAACATTTATTGTGTCTTTTCAATTGTCAGCGCTTTCACTAAATTAGTTATGTCTCTGATTGTACCGGGCGGCTACGAAAACGATGAGCGAGATTGATTTTAGAATTTTCTTTTCAATCTTTTTTACAGCGAAACGTTGAAGAAACCACATACTAGGAATTATGAAAAACACATAGGCCATCAGAATGTCAGAACGTGACAATTAACTCACCGTCGGAGTGCATTCTTGCCTTGAGGAAGGTCACGTGTTTCGTTCCGTCTCTGTAATTGGCTCACGAGGGCATAACTTACGCCTTTGCTAAAATATGTTGACACGGAGTGTAGCACAAAAGAGACGCTAGTCGAAACGGTCAAAGCGCTACATGTTTAATTAATCGTAAAGGATGACGCAATAAAATAAAAAACGCAGCATTTGCCGTCACCGAGAGATACAATGTTCACTGACAAATAAAATAAATATATGGCGACATCTATCTTATCTGGTGGCAACTAAAGTCATCAACCACAACGCGAACCCCGAGAAGGCGGCCACACTAGCCCATTCAGAGACTAGCGGTCTTAATACAGTTCTCGCCCGTTAGGCCCTATTCGGCCTCAAAGCCACTCGCGGCCCTTCCACTCCTCTCGGCCGTAATGCACTCTCGGCCGTAATGCGACTATCGGCCGAAATGACAGTGACCCGTACAGCTGTCGGGTTGACGCCAGGTTCAGAGGATGTATTGTTCAGGCGAGACAGTTATCGTCACTACCTGTCAAGGTTCCTAGATGGGCATTACAAACTAGGTTTTAGCGACATCCACCAGGTACTATTTGAAAATCGTTCAATTTGTTTTATAATTACTTTTCATGTCTTTTTTAACAAGATATTGGTGTGTGCGATGTGATACTGCTCCTTTGAACAAGCATAGACCAAAAATAAGCTCCGAAATTTCGCGATAGTATCCCTTTAAGGGCTGCAATGTCATTTCATTGGTAAATATAGCCATGTTTAATAAAGAAAAAAATACGAAAGTATATCTTGGGCGGTGGAGGGGAGGAAGTAGCAAGATTATGTTCAATGCCTTGGGGAAAAAGAAACTGCACACATTACCTGTTTACCACAAAAATATTGATTTCTATTGACAATATTTTTATACAGTATTATAAAAATTCAGAATACCTGAGGCATTTTCTTCCGAACCCGCGCTCTTCAGAATAAACGTCAAATAATGTAGTTCAAACCTAACAATTTTCTAGGTCCATTAAAGTGCTCAATACATCATAAAAATAAAGTGCAGTTGCAGATTTGTTGATTTACCTTATGGGACATAAAAAAAGCACATGACTCCTTTTTTTTTGGCTGTATTAGATTTAGTTATGTAAGCTATAAGCGGTGTTTTAGCTGTGCTAAAGGGAAATTTATAGTCTCAGCACTTTAGGAAATTTATGCATTCTTCGCATTTTGACGCTTCTGCCTTTCCCATGTAAAACTTTTATTGGGACCATTTTTTTTCATTTAGAAAAAAAAATGAAGTAGCGAGGGTACAGCAAAACTTGGCGTTATTTTCCCAGATTCTAGTTATATCGGTTCTTATTCGACAAACAGGTGCCAAAGTTTGGAATACTGGTAGTTTGTGCTTAACTGGCATCTTTCTGCCCAAGGTGCCACAAAGTGCTAAAGTTAGACTTAACTTCTAGTTGTTCGGATTTCACGTAGAATCTTTGGGCTTAAAGTGCGAATCGAGTGCCAGATGTAGGCTTCATTGTCGATTTATTGGTTGATACGTGATGTCTTTGGGTCAAATCTGTCATTTTAGCAAGTATGTGGCGAGCTAAAGAAAAGCAAAAACAAAATATCGAAGAAATGTTCTCTGGCACGAGCTAAGGCCTTGGAGGAAAGCCATAATACGACTAGGTAAGTTCCTTGGGATTGTCAAACTTGTGCCAAGTAGGGCGTTTTTCTTTCGTGCTACCTGGGTTGTGTTCAGTGATGGATCTTGAACGCTGATTAATGGGAGTCCGTTTCTGCGCCATCCTACCAGCCTGCCGCCTTACCCTTCTTCAACGGATAGAGGGGAAAATATGACAGACATTAATTGCTCGTCAAGTGAAGGAGCGGGACGGGGATGCAGGATGTTGGAGGTCTTACAGCTTGTCAGGTAATGAGATCAATTTGAATTCACAAAATGAACGGAGTCAAAAGTTTTGCAGCGCACATTTAACAGTGGGCTCACAGAAACTTTGTTCACTGACCACATCAAGAACAACCTATTTGGGTTTGCCCCTTTAATGTACACCGATCCCCACACCACACTGGCTGCCTACACCAGGCTTTTAGACGGAAAACATATCTGTAACAAGTCCGCGAGTGAACTAGAAGTACCTAATCTGAATGCATCGGACGAAATGTTTGTAGTATAAACTCAATTTTTTCAAAATGTATTAACGGACAAGGAAAAGCAAGAAAAGGAGAAGAAGAAGAGGTCATGTGGAGAACGGGGGACTGAATTCTGGGTTGCCCAATTAGCCCATGAACTGAGACGCCCGCAACACTATTAAAAACAAATTACTACTTTTTCTTCGGTAATGTTGTTTGGGCGATGCTACACAGCTTGAAAAAATAGACAAATTAACTAATAAACCTTTACGAGTTACTCTTATAACATGGCCATGACGCACTGTGAGATTTATTTTTAACGACGTTCACCTAAATGGTAAAGTAAATAAGTGGCTAAATTACGACTAGCCTTTATTCGAAAGTAATGGGCCGTATTCACTGTAAAATTTCTGGGGTTCACATCGGCTTTTGATTATCGTTCAGGAAGACCATAAACTTTTAAACTTCCTCTTTTCTTTCCCAATTTTAGTATAAAAATATATTCGCCTCGTTACTTCTATGGTAACAAATTTGTCGATTTGCTCCTTTACTTATTCATCCTATGTGTTACATCTGCAGTTTGAAGAAAAATGGCGAACACCTATCAGAAGCAGCCGATACAAGCATGCCAGGAAACCGGTAGCAATCCACTGCAGAGTTTCTTACTCATGAGAGATAATAATTGCCAGGTGCTTTCAACTTGTTATGCAAACATGGTGTGAGAACGAGCTTTTCCTTTATATACTACATTGCGTCTAGCGCTAAAAATACAATGATTAAAAGTTGCTTTCATAATCCTTGATAATAACAGCTCCAACATTTATAAAACAGTTGTCGTTCACATTCAGTTAAAGTTTTCCGTGTGGGAGAATCGCATTATTATATTAGAATGTGGTCACAAAACGTTCCTTACGGGTCGATTATGATAATCATACCCCAACTGAAAAGTTTAAAGCCACTGAGTGTTTCTGCACAATCATAATAGAGGGATTATTTACGGTGATAATGCAATTAATGCAAAGGTGCAAGCGAGCTGGAAAAGAATGACAAAAATAATCCCTGGAGAAGGGGAACAGGGGGGACGAAGGACAAACACAAACCTCGAAACACAGCTAGGTGACTGGTGCGCGATAGAACAAAAACCGCCTGGTGCTGGTTGCTTTCACCCAGTCTAGGGTTTGTTACTGAGATGCTCATCACATATACCCCCGTTGGTTCAACCCAGATACGAATTCTAGGGCCGCATTAGTGGTTGTAGTATTGTGGGATACAAATGAAACATGAATAGTTTAGTGGACTTTCAGAAATGGTGACTCAACGCTGCACGTATGTAGCATCATTTTATGTGTGAGTTGTAACTAAATATATGTATATTCAATTCAGAAAGTGTCAAATTTATCTGCTTGTAACATGTCCATGTGACTTTGTTTAGGTGTTAGTTGCAATTAAAGATGCTCTACCTTCAAGCGCACATGGCTCGCATTCTTATCCATCGCGGACATGGTCCGCTTGGGCCGTCTATCTCCAGACGCCGGTACCTTGTAAAGAATTCAACGGGAAAATCGGTTTTCACGCCATAAAATAAATATGAGCGCACAGTTATCAAAGGGCCTCCAGACGTGGGTTCTTGACAGGCGTTTACATCACCTCGACACAGAGAGGAGCCTAAAAGAGAGTGAAAGGTTGTTCCAAATACGATGAAAATGCTGCTCAGTTTGTATGGGAAATCTCGAGAGTGAGACGAACTTTGTGGTATTAAAATAATCTAGGCGCACCCCTGAAAAATGTAAGCGTTAATTAAGGAGGCCGGGACTATGCGCAACTTTTTTAGCTAGGTATATTACGCATTTTGCGCGACATAACTCCACGAGCCGCCCCGAGCGACAGTACTCAGGGTCATAAGCAAGGTTTATGCTCCTCAGGCTGTCTACGGTGAGGCACAGCGGGATTCCACTTCCGGCCTTGGCTAAGTACAGACCTGTTATGACGGGCTCCGATGGAGCGGCGATAACAGCCATCGCTCAGCCGCGGTTTTTCTGCCACTGAAGGTGCTGACACGTACAAAATCATCTTGCCACCCCTGTCAACAGGATATCTCGCTAAAAGCGCTGTTATTATGTACTGCGACAATTGAAACAGGCCCTACAGGATCAAAGACTTTAAAGCAGAGCTGCAAAGACCGACGCACTCCATGAGCTAGCGTCGGCCGGAGCCGACGCTAGCTCGGGTTGCACACCTGCCAAATGAACCATATTTGGTTGATCTGTGCTGCAATCGCTTGCTGCAAAGCAGAAGGTGGTGGACACTAAGGAGCTACACATCAAAGAAGGGCGATGCCTCGTTTTTTACCCTGCCAATACGGGAGTGAAGCTCGAACCTATTGGGTACCCTACGATGTGCCCAACCACCAGGCACGTCGGGAACTGGAACTATTTGGCAATGTGTCCGATATAAGCCGAGACCATTTCCGTCTGAAGGGTTTTGAAAAAGTTGAGTCTAACAGAAAACTCGTTCAGATGACCCTCAAGGATGGAACAACAGTAGATGACATTCTTCTTGAGCTCAGAGTGGAGGGCTGCGAAGTCCTTGTTGTGGTACCCGGAAGGCCACCCCTGCACATACCGGCACATACGTCATGACTGTCGTGTTCCGCGATGCACAGAGTGCCATGGCTATAGTCACGGGGGCGATGACTGTGCCAGGACGTGAGTGCAGAACCAAAGAGACGAACAACCTAAGGATGGAGGAGGCGGAAGCCGCAGACGCGGCGGCCAGCGTCGCACCCCAGCGCAGACCGGCACTGAGCCAGGGTAGGCGGCCACCCTCGGTGATCATTAGGGAACAGCAAACACATTCCAGCACTTTCACGAGCTCACGACTGGTACCATTTTTATGGCGGAGAAGCCCATGCTTCATTCTGGAGGGTATCGAGAGTCGGCCGAGGGAATGGTGATCGCTGTTGAGCAAGGTGAACGGTACAAGCCCGAAGAGGAGGACGCAGCTATGGAACAAACTAACATTAGGAGCAACAGGGCCGGCCAGGAAGGAAAGCTGTCCTCGGACCAACTGCCTCCACCGGCCCCAACGGACGATGCGCACGGCGAGACGGGGCAGTGGCACGTAAAGGGCCCCAAGAAAAGCCGAATAACAGTTCAACCACGCATATCCCCGAAAGAACGTAGGGAAATGACTCAATGTGAGTGTGCAGTTCTGCGCTTCCAACTCGAGTGGAGAGTTATTTCCCCTTTCGTAGCTTGAAACCACTGAACGGTTATGTAGCTTAGCAAAAATATAGTATGAGAGAACTACCTCACCACGTTGGCATAGGAACTCTTAATATTCGCGTTTTAAATCATGCAAAAACAGTATCAACTGCAACGCTTAATAAGTGAAGACCTAGACATTCTTTGCGCACAAGAAATTAAATGGAGAACGATAACGATATTGAACAAGCTTGAGGCATTTTCTTTACCGGTACTAGTTTTCTGTGTGTGAAAAGCGGTTGGTTTCCCCGCGTACTGTTTTTTTATTTCTCTCAAGACTGTAGAATTTTAAATATTATGTATACTAACTGACAGTCAAAGGCGATTTGTAGTATGCAACTTCAACTTCCATAACTTCAAGTGACGGGTACTGTGTACGTCAGCCCAAACCGGGTTGATGAAAAAGTTCATTTCTTCGCGAGAATGCAGACCTACTTGCAATGTGAGAAAGTTGTTGTGTTCGCAGGTCACTTTAATTGCGTATGCAGTAGTGAAGATAGTATGCCGCCTCGGACTGCACACAGATAAGAGCGTAAAAAGTTTGGAGAACCTACTGAACGAGTGCAGCTTAGAAGATGTCGCACAAATAAAGCGTCTGAAAGGAAATTTTTGTTTTACCCTCTCTCAATTATCGTCTCACGCTCGTTTGGACCGCATTTGTGTGCCAGTTGAAGCTGTCACCGAAGTATCTAACTACAAATTCAAGCAGTATATTTTTGCAACCACAGCTTAGTGAGAAACACCACGCAACCCAGAAAGAAGTGTAGTGCGGAAAATCAATGTTAAACTGTTCAAAGTGGAAAATTAATGTTACACTGCTAAAATATGATATTTTCGTCGAGCGGGTAACACAAGTCATCGAAACATTTCCAGCGAGAAAATATTGCAAGGGTGGAGGCAAGCTGGTGAATATTAACCATGTTGGATTAACCTGAGACTGAGGTAGAGAAGAAACATTGAACGTAGAAGAGAGAAAATAGACAGGACGACTTCTCAAACTCAGCTAACTCGTTTACTTAGTCCACCCCTTATATGACCCAAATCTCAAGGTCATCCCCATGAACACAAAATGACAAAGTCTATGCACTTCAAGCGCCACAGTCTCCATTAAAGAATGCATGAATGTGGACAACCTTACGGGTCGACGCAAGAAGGCAACATTAAACCACCTTCAAACTTGTACAAAAGGATCTCTTCCCCTTCTATTTTGAACACGGTCCCACTTTTGATCCAGAAAACACCCTCTCCACAAACTACCCCCCAAAAAAACCACAACACTCACACCGAAACGGTTTTACTGTGGAGCTGTTAAGGGCTAGCTGCCCCAGGATCGTCTCCCCCGCAAAGAAATGTCGACACAAAACTCTGGTTGCGCCGTCGCTCGTAGCTGTCCAGAGTGTTGTGTGTGCCAGTTATCCGCTTGTTGCCGTCGCTCTTAGATGGCGCAACCTTTCGAGCCTATCGAGTCTTTCCACTCTGGCTTGCCGACTTGCGGCCGGCCATTACTTCATTCCCACCATAGTACAGCTTCGCTGGTCTTCCTTCTTCACCAAAGTGGAAAGGCTAGAAGTTGTTTTATCCAACACACGACAAAGACACAAACACACACACACACACACAGCAGAAAGTGTTTTACAGTTTTTCTGGACTATCAAAATCAGGGTCGCACTTGAAATAACCACGGTCGCGCATTAATAGAAAAAAATACATTGATTTTTAGAAAGCGTTTTGAATGGCTTTCGAACTGCAGCGAAGCCTGACTTATACAGTTGCCTGGAGATTTTATCCACAGTCTTCCTTGCTACTCTCTTTTGCATCGTTCCTCTCTTTGTGTATGATTTAGGTCTCCGACCAGAGCGCCGTGCAGTTGATGCATTCATGAATATATTTTGCGATTTCCGAGTTTTGTGCATTGTTCTGCACATGTTTTTGTGTTCGTATAATCTATGATTTTTGCAGCGTGACGTCTGTCCTACATTCTTAAATCCTCAGTCCAGTGGTATTTCATACACAACACCAGTCTCGCAACATACCAAAGTTTCCCGGTGTGCCTTTTGTGCACTCCCTCCACCTGTTGGAAATGGTGAATGTTTACTTAACGTAAAATCTTAACTAAATGCCGTGTCCACCCCATACTGCCCCCGACATGCCTTCAGGTTGTGAGAAATCTGATGAAAGTATGGGATTACAGAAAAGCGGTTACTTCATTTCTATCCCGTTTCTTTTCTGCCCTTGATAAGCAATTATAATTGCAGTTTGATAAAACTGTCATTATATCCTACACTAATCAACCTTTTCCATTGCCTTTCTACCGATTCAGTTATATGATGGACATGTGACCTTTCTAACGCGTTCCTCATCAATTACTTTACAGTCTTAGCCTTTACGGTCATCCAATGACAACTCATTCTTGAAAAAACCGGGTTCAAATTTTATTTCCTCTATTCCCAGCGTAACCCTCGATTCATGTGAATACGGAAATCTAGAAACCGCAGAACATCTTTCACCAGTTTCTCCACTGTCAACTTTACTTCTGGAGCCGTTGACAACATCACACCATCTATGCTTTCTGTTAAACCTTCCGTAAACGTACATACTAGGATGTCATCTACATATTTTCACACTATTGCCATGCCTGGGACAACTCCTGTAGATTATCGTCCACTGCACGATACAAGCAGTTCAAATAAACTTCGGCTACAATCGGTGCGACTGATGACCCTATAAAAACACCTTCTTTTTGCATATACTTCCTGTATCGTACTCTACTTGGCTGTGATCCCATATTTTTATGATATTTCTCAGAACCTGCAGGCATGTGCGGGGCAATTAGGAGTGGTCACGGTCTTTAGGTCAGATTATAGGTTAAGTAAATTGACGCCATTTCGAACAGGTGGGAGTAAGTGAAAAAAGGCCCATTGGGACAAATTGGTATGTTGCGAGACTGACTGGTGTTTTGTATGAAATACCATTGGAGTGCGAATTTAAGTATGTAGGACAGACGTCACGCTGCAGTAGAACAGGATAAACGAACTTAAAGTAAACGTGAACACCAATGCACAAAACTCAGAAATCGCAAAACATATTCATTGATGTAACAAACTGCACGGCGCTCTGGTCGGAGACTGAAATCGTAGACAAAGAGAGGAACGATGTAAAGAAGAAGTAAGGCAGACTGTGCGGATAAAATCTCTAGGCCACTGTATAAGTCAAACTTCGTTACAGCTCGGAAGCAATTCAAAAAGCTGTCTGAAAATCTAATATATTTTTTATGCGAGACCTGGGTTGTTTCAAGTGCGTCCCTGATGATGATTGTCCAAAGGAACGGTAAAATATACTTTGTTTTGTTGTGTTCTTTTTGGTCCTTGGCGTGTGTTGGCTTAAAAACTATTTCAGTGTGAGCATTTGTTTTTGTAGTTTGTGGAGGTGGCGTTTTTTTAATTAGAAGTGGGAACTGTGTTTGGAATAGAAGGAGAAGAGATCCTTTAGTTCAAGTTTGAAGGTGGATGGATGTTGCTTTATCGCGTCGACCAGTTGGGTGGTCCACATTGTTGCACTGTGTGATGGAGACTGTGGCGCTTGAGCTCTAGACTTGGCCCTTTTGTGTTGGTAGAGATGATTTTGAGATTGAGAATACATAAGGAAGTGGACTAAATAAATTTGTTAGCTGAGTTTGAGACGCTTTCCTGTCTCTTTTCTTCCTCTTCTATGTTTTGATGCTTCTTCCCTACCCCAGTCTCGGATTAATCCAACATGGTTAATTATCAGCAAGGACCGAGCTCAGCTTTTTAAAGCGATAGGTATACTTTAAACAAGAATTTATAGAACTCGCAATCGAACGATCCTCTAAGATTAACGTTTTGGCTAAGGAAAAGAAAAAGGGCTGCACGGATACTGGCTGGAACTACAGCGAAGAGAAAGCGAGAACCCGTGGTCATGCGCCGCAGAATTTAAGCAGGTTAAAGCCAAGCTGGAACCTTATAGTAGAAACGTTATCGTGGAGCGGTTATACGTTTGCGACCTGAGAAGTTTCCTTTAGGGGAACAGCCCGCAATGCGAGCTTTGGGTTAGGAAAATGTTTGCGCTTGCGAAGGAAATTTTAGTCATTGAACACAAAGGAGTTATTGGCAATGACAAGGCTGTAATTCAGGACGCATTTTTGAGGCATTATTAATCTCTTCGGGGCGATACAGAGCCAAAACTTTAAGCTGTCTTCGAAGATTTGCTTTGTAAAGCGACAGTATTAACGCAAGACGCGAAAGAATGGCTGGAAGGAACAATCACAGACGCCGATGTAGAGCGCGCTATCGAAATTGCCTATGCACAAAACGCCGGACCGAACGGCCTCTTAGGAGAGTTTTATAAAGAATTTTAAAATATTTCCGTTCTTTTCTGCTATAGGTAATTCGTGAAGCTTTCGAGAATAAAACATTGCCACCTTCCTTTCTTCAAAGACACACAGTGTTGAGTCCCAAGACAAATGACGTTGCGAAGCGAAAGCACATTAGCGGATACCGCCCGATCACAGTCTGCAACGTGTACTATAACATATATGCGAGTACTTTACCTGAAAGACTTCAAAGCGTTATATTTCAATTGGTGGGACCACACCAAACATGTCGCATTAAGGGAAGGACCATTCAGAGCAACATTACTAATGTAACCCGTACTATTCTAGACTGTTGTAAATCGGACGGGAACCAGGTTGCAGTCATTCAGATTGATCTAGACAAAGAATTTGGTCGCTTGCGACACGATCTGCTTTGGAAAGGCTTAGCTCACGCGAATATGGGAAAAATGGAAGTAGAGGGTGTAAGAATAGCGTGTTCAGGATGTACGACAAAACTGGTGGTAAACAATGTTTTCACCCCTAATATACGAGTTTCGTCTTCAATACGGCAGGACTACCCTTTCTCTCCGCTGATGTTCGCCTTGTACCTGGAACCTTTGTGCCAAGGTCCGAGGTATATTGGCAGAGTGAACTAGTACGCGAGTATGTCACGGGAAACGCAGAAGTAAAGGTTCTCGCGTACTTGGACGACGTTGAGGTTTTTTGTGCAGATAAGAATAGTGTCGGGCATGCTTTCAATATGTGCAGGACGCTTTTGTGAAGCTAGATGGTGCTTTGATTTATACGAGGAAATTGTAACAGCTTATGGCACGGCAAGTGGGCCACAATGGCCCGCCAGTTTGAAGACGTTCCGTGGAGCTGTACACCTAGCAGGTGCCTTGGCGCCCCCTTTCAACACTTAGAACAACCTTCAACGTACTGGCATGATATGTTACGCGTAATTTGAAGGATCGCGCAGCAAAATGGAGTTCAGGTGACATGTCCATTTTTTGAGGTCCATAGTGTGTAATATGTTTTTGACTGCAAAAGTGTGGGTCTTGCTGCAGGTTTTGAACTGTTCGCGATGTACATATATAGGAAATGCACCGCGTTTTTGCATTTTGTGTTGGAAACCGCAGGAGAACCAATGCGAAGAGACAATCTCTTTCAAATTACATCCAAGGGCGGTCCCGAACTGCCTTATTTGTCTCTCCGTCAAATTGTATCGCGTTTGTTTTTTCTACGAGACCAGACAAATCTACTTATACAGGTGATGCTCCAAACAAGGCTGGCCGAAGATATTCCTTTTTTTGGGCGTCCTTTGACATGGGCTTTTCTGCTTAATTTCTGGGCATCGTAACGGAAGTAGTTGATTTTTTTTAAATTCTGGACAGTGAGGTATTCGCTCAAATATTTATCCACTGTTTTGTGTAAAATATTGTACCGCGACCTTACCGATATGTTTTGGGCCCCGCTGTACAGATATCCTTATGCGGGCGAACCAGAGAAAGACGTCCCAGGTTTTGTGAAAAAATGTGTATTCCTCCGTCAGACCAAACCTTTTCCTTTCGATTACTTAGTGACACCCTCAAGCTGTGGCTGGGCAAACGGGGCATGATCGCCCCAGTGGGTGTTATCTGCCCACTTTGCAGGATCCCTGAAACTAATTATCAGAATTTTCTGCACTGCTGGGGCGCAGTGCTTTTTCCTTGGTTTTTCATTTTAAAATTTCCTGCAACGAACTTTAGAAAAACACCTGCCCTTAACACCCCAATCTATTCGTTTTCTATCCATCGTGCCAAATGAGAGTCTTCCGCAATATATGATTGTGGTTCTTGTGTTGTTTAGCCTGTGGAAGTCGCGGATGACGGTTAGACACGCAGAACAATTTCCCAGGTTAAAGCATATTTTCTATATTGAATATGTTGCGCAGGTAAAGAGGGCTTATGAACAGAGCGAATACCCGCATGAGTGAATTAGAGTGTATGACAGCCTCACACGCATGAAAGAATTTTAATAACCACCCGCCCATAAGCACTGGGCTTCCTCAATTTAAAAGTGTAAATAGCGTGCGAGTACCTGTAAGTATGTGTCTGTATACCGAATACATATACAAAAAGCGGTTTGGCGCAGCGGTTATTGCGCCGGGCTTTTATTCCGCTATTCTGGGTTCGTACCCACTCAAGTTCTTATTGTATCGGGTCCATCTCGGCGGTATTGTGGACCATCGAGGCGTAAAGAAATCATCGTTAATTTTTATGCTCTTTTTAATATATATATATATATATATATATATATATATATATATATATATATATATATATATATATATATATATATATATATATATCGATCCGCAAATTAAAACCTCTTTTCATATTTAAATAGGCTTTGCGCTTCAGTGCTGAAGATTTATCACTTTTTTATATATTTTGCATGCATTTTTTTTCCACTTTTGAAAACCAGCATGACATCACTTGTCGTAATTTCAATAGGGAGAGTGTTAAGTGTCTTCGTTTTCGTGTTCTATGTTTTATGAAAAATCGGGAGTAGAAATCGGGCGCCATTTTTATACCTGCCAATCCTGGAGATATCGGGCTTTTCAGTGAGTCATTCCAGAATTCGGGTCTGGACAGGTTATATTTAAAAAAGATAAATAATTTCAAATAAAATTCACTATAGAGCGTCGGCCTGAGGGCGAGATTATTTTTGTTTACACTACGAAAATAAACAATGTACCGATAATAGGGCAGAAACAATGTTCGAGCTCACATGATATTCTTTTGTTCCTCACATAGTTCGTCTAGAGACCCGGCTCCGGCACCACTTTTAAACATTTCACCCCCACCGTACTCCCCATTCATTTCTTTACAAGTGACATAAGGTCAAGTTGACAAAAGAGCAATTAAGATACGCTAGAAAAAAAATTGAAATTCCTTTTGAAGTAGCGCAGGTCATTTTATAACTTAAAACATTGCAGGCGCGATATCTATTAGCTAGGGTATCGCGCAATAGCGTCCTCACAACAGATCACTTGTTCAGTACCTAGCTTTTATATATGGACTTCTTTCTAGTCTCCAAGTACGATTTAAGCTCGTTTGGAAGCAAATAGGCGTCGGCGGTCACGCAAATCAGAATATATTTGTGATCTCCGAAATTTCAACTTTTACGTACACACGTAAATGTGACCATAGAATGTCTCCGAATTTCGGGACTTTAAGCTGATGTTCACCTCCGTGGAAGGTGGACTCTCGGGGAGAAATCACGTTTTAGCCGGTTTCCATAAAACTAGGTCCTGGGAAACATTCGCAAATATCGGGTTTTACCCGAAAATGAAGGGCCCTGGGTATGATTCATGGCGCTTTCGCTGCTATTCTACTGTCCTATCAGTTAACAGCTACCTTAGATCCAATTATTATTCAAAATGAGTCAGCATGCACTAGATTTAAAAAAAATGAAAGCAAAGAACAAGCTCCATATGTTATTCTTTTTTTCTAATTAGCCTCGGCAAAGCTGACAAAAGAAAGAAAGAAAAGAAGTATGCGCGATTAGGTATGAGCGAGGCGAAATATCTATACATTGCTTATGCACAGGACCTCTGCCATGCTGGTGGTCTAAGAATCCTGCCGGTAACGCACTAGAAGGCTCGTTGGCACGCGTCAACGAGCGTCTTGTGACTTCTAATAATACATAAATAAATAACAAATCTTTATTTGGTTTTACCACTGAAACAGGGGACAAGATAAAAAGCTGCTGCAGCAGATTGACGGAGGTCCTGGCCTTCTTTACAGCAGGCGATTCCAAAACAATTTCAGAAAACGATAACAAATACGTACACTGAGAGAAAGAACAATATTTTAAATGTACAGGCCACAGATCATAAAAAATGAGGAAGAAAGGAAATGAATAAATTCATAGTAGTATGCAACGTTACAGTGGCCCTACTCAAAGAAAAGAAAGTCTGAAATAATGCTCGTACCTCGACCAGCCTGATTGTATGAATATCAACCTTTTAAAACTAAATTGTTTATCGAAGTTGTTAATTGGTAATTTTATGTATGGTTATAGTATAATATATGTGATGGTGAAACAAAACATTCTTGTAAGAAGGAGTTGACATGAAGAAGAAGAGGAGGGGAAGGTTACATAATTCTTCAAAAGCTTTATTTTTAAATAAAGTTTTTGTAAATGTCTGTAATCTGTAAATGTCTGAAATTACTTTTATATTAAACAAAAAGAACAAGTGTTCACTATCGTAATAGTATGAAACATTGGAAATAGCACGCACAGCTTTCTTTTAAAATATGTACTTTACATGTATTTGTTTTTGTTGTATTTCCCCAAAAATAGATGACAATAATTAAGTTGCGAATATACGAAATCATTTTAAAGTTGCAACAAATACCATGTAAGCCAATACTGGCAACTGCCGCGGAGAGCGGGCGAAAAGTGATCGTAACACCTCTCGCCAGCTCGGAGTCTCCGCTAGCAGATGAACTTTCCACAACGAATTGGTTTCGGCTATCTCCGTGCTCTCCTGAAGTAGGTCACAACTCTGTCACAACTTATCTAATCTACACAAAACACGAATGTGCCTTTGCGCTGTTCTTTGAAAAAGTGCAATGTACAAATATTTTTAAACCATAGCTACGTTTTAACTTTACTGTTCTTAACAATCGATTTGTTTTGTTCTTGCACTTGACACTTCTTATGAATGTCCACCTTATAACCGCCTTGTCGAATAGGCAAGCTGGCTAATCCAGTTAAAATCGTCTCCGGATGAAGAAGCAAAAGGAGATTTCGAACCACGTACGTTACTGCAATGTAAGTATGCTCTGGAAGAATTCGATTGCGCACATGCAAATCTAACGCCATTTCTAAAACTAATAAAACCGAAATAAAAAAATTCTCGCGCGTGCAAAAAAAAAAAAGTAGAGTAGCGCGTCGTAGCGGAAATAAAAGTGATTTTGGTCACGTTATATATGGTGCAAAAATTATGATTGTTTGCGCCGGGACGACTGACGTCTTCTGCGACTTCTACGATAGCTTCCATTTTTCAAGCTGTACTTTATTTTTATGTTTGAGGCTATGCTATGCCGGCGCGGTCTCTCTTCCTCCTGCTTTTATGATAGGTTTGTTTTGTTACTTTGTTTCTCTGTTGTGTTTACTTGACGTCGGAACCATCGCGTATTTTGCTTTGCCTTGTTTGGCTTAGTTTGCTCTTTCTTTCCTTCTCTTCGGCACTTAATATGCCCGGACATTTTGAGGGCCGTCTGCCTTCAAAATGTCCGGTTGTTCTGGTTGTTGTGGTTTTCTTTCACTGTAGTTTGCAATCACCTCTTTTTTCCGAATTCGATCGAGTTTCTGATTCAAAAGCTTCATATGTGCTTTTTAATATTAATTTAATATATTAAAAAGTGTAAGTTCCTTAAACATTTTTATTCGGGTTTTATATTGTGAACGGGGGTTTATCACTTATTGATCAACCGGCCGATTTCGGGCATACACCAGCGCATACTTGGAGATGATAGGCATGCCATGGGCTCCCTGCCACTGCAAAAACAAGGTTCTGCAATGTGGTGGAATATCCCTCTTCCGTTTTCCGAAAACAGAACAAATGTGAGTAATGAAGTTACTGCAGCATTCAAATTAAACTGGAAAAGCTACCGAAATCTGGCTTCAGAATCGCCACTGACGCCTCAACAGGCGATGTTCAAAACTCCACGGAGATCGCGGAGAACTTCACGGACGACAGACCAGACGTACAATTGAACACCCAGTTCTATGTAGCCGTGTGGGCAGCCAGTCAGATCTGTCATCATGCTTGCCAAGCCCAACTGCAATCAGAAACATGGAACACCTCGGAAGTTATTTCGTTGTAGAACGATAAATATTCGCATGCGAAAATGACACCACCTCCCGACTTAGTTCGTTACCTAGCCAATAACCCAGTACAAAAATTATCTATGGTCGGCTACAGAAAATCTTTGTATGACCGGCTATAGAAAATTGGCCCAATTAGCCATAGCCGCTTCTATGGCTGTCTGTAGCTTTTCTTATGGCCCACCTTTCACTGTCTATAGCTTTTCTAATGGAAAGCTAAAGAATTCTGTATTGTTTATTCTATGGTTCTCTGTAGAAAGGATGCTATAGCCGGATATGGTTTTTTGTTTCGTTCCTTTAGCAGTCTATAGCTTATATCTTTATGGCTTACTCTCTTTATGGATATTTTTCGACAGCGTGTTATAGCAGCCCATGGCTTTTCCTCTGGTTCCTTTATCCCCCTATAGCTCTCTGTATGGTCCGCTATAGCTCGCTATAGCTGCCTTTAGCATCTCCTACAGTTTCTTCAGCCTCCTATAGCCCTCTGTGTGGTCTGCTTTAGCCTATTCAATAGCTCGTCCTGTGGTTGCCTTTACCATCGTGCTATAGCTGCCTATAATTTTTGCTTTTTACCGCAATCGTATGAAATGTGCAAAAAATTATTTGTTGTCACTGTACAACTTAATAGAAAAAAGCGCCGACCTTGCATTTAGATATGAAAGAAGGTTCGACATTTCAAACTTATTTTAGACGTTTCGAGCATTGATAAATCTATCTAAAACATCGGGCAAACCCTTCAACAAAAAAAAAAAGGCACTCGCCGAGGTGTTTGCAAAAAGGCAGATAAAAAGACACAAGGGATTGTTTTCAAATCTCCTAGAAGTTTATTACACACAGCGTATTCTGTAGACAAGTACCAACTAAGCAATCTGTAATATCTGAAGAGGTACTACTAAGCTGTTATACAACTCAGAAGATTGCAAAGCAAACAAGAACTGGGGTAATTCTTGGGTAGTGCCTAGTCTTCCGGCAGCGGGCAGAAATTTTCCCCCGAAATTCTACCCGCAGTCACCACTCACTGGTGGTGCAATCAGTTAATTGAACGACGTTTCATGGAAAGATCGTTTCATCAACACCCGATGTTCCATAAACAAATAAAAAAGCGGGTTTTTTTTGTCATGAGTTGTTGGAGATTGTCTAAGAAGCGGCGTGAACGGGTGAGCTGAGTAGGTGAGCACGCGACCCAGGAATACGCGCGAGACAAAACGCCACTACAGCGTGCAATTCTCGTAACGAATGTCGATAAAACGTTAATGTCGAAGAAACGTGTGCCCACAAATTGTGTATCCACAAAAAGATAACCACAAAACGTGTCTTCACGAAACGCTGGGAAAATAAGAGAGTCAGTATTCTACCTGAAGTTGTGACATTAATAGAGACATGTAATGGGAGGAGACTGTCGGTAAAATTTCAGGGAAATTATTCTCGCGGCTGCCAGGAGATAGACACTGCCTAATTCTAGAGGTTGTCCGGAAGATTACCAGTAGAAGAACGGTCAGTTGTCGCCAAGTAGGTTGCAGCGCACTTACGTTGAATATACCGAACTTGAAAGATGTAATCCAAATTATATGACGACTCGGGCACTGCATAGCAACCACTCCAACACAAAAATGAGTAGGAAGGGATCCGTGAAGATTCAACACGATGTAGCACACGCTGGCATTGGCCGAACCGAGCACTAAAGGCATCACAAGAATTTCTTGGGCTTTTTGAAGAAATCGACACCGGTAGGACTTTTCGACCGAGATATCATTTACCACAGAAGCGAAATCCACAGCAGCCCCGCAACCCGCAGCACACGCGAAACTAGATCCGATCTCCGCAAGCAGACACAAGCAGGCATTCTGGGATTGTCAACGGCTAATGCGTCATCCGTCAAACAACGTGATCACACTTCTGCCATTACCCGTGCGCAGAGAGCGGAAAGAAGTGATAAAATAGCGAGTTTTAGTTGACCGTGTTTCTCCCTCCGCTAACCCTTCGCTACGAAGAAACCGAAACTGCGCCTGCGTGCCGATGGCCTTGGCTGTAGAGTTCCGGGTAGCGGAGGGGCTTCGCGGAGGGGGAAACACGGTCTACTAAAACTCGCTAATGTGTCCGGTTTAGTGGTCCGGCAGGAGCGCACCTTCTACCACGCTTTCAGCTTAGAGTGAGAGAAAAAGAGAGAAGAAGTGGAAAGCAGCAGCTTCTTCAAGGCCAGAACGGGGTTGTGCTGACAAAGACTAATCTTCAGGGGCATCCCTACAATGAACGAAATGAGAGGATTTGTCACTTGTACCGAGGGTTGATAGTACAGCGGATGCTATGTGTCGCGTTGAGCTTACGCCAGGTGCCGTGTCCTGCCTTTTCACCAGCTTCGATGCTGTGGTCACGAAACCCTAACCGAAGACACGATTAGGGTAAAACACGCATAGCGTCTACTCTGCTGTCAATACCGAGTGAACAGGTGAGCTCCATGTAGGCCAGCTTAAGGACTTTCAAAGAAGAGCCGGCTCAGCACCAAAAGTGAGCCTAAACACGGCAAGTTTGAAGATACTATGTTTCACAGCGTATAACCCACGCTATAATTTAAAATGAACAACTAACTGCGATTATTTTTGCGCACGATATCCACAAATAAATAAAGAAATAAATAATATAAATATATCTATATATATATCATAAATCTCTCTCTCTCTCTCTCTACACATATATATATATATATATATATATATATATATATATATATATATATATATATATCTGAAAAGAAAAGACGACCCTTGGTGAAAACAGCATTAACAGACGGTTTATTCTTCGACGTTTCGGCCGGAATCCGGCCTTCGTCAAGAGGCCGGATTCCGGCCGAAACGTCGAAGAATAGACCGTTCGTTGTTGTTTCCCCAAGGGTTTTCTCTTTTCAGTTATACCACGCCGGCGGCCCCCCGCTACCATGCCCGTTAAATATATATATATATACATATATATATACCGTCCGTCGTTGCTGTTTTCACCAAGGGTTTTCCTTGCTTCTCACATATATATATATATATATTTATATATATATATATATATATATATATGCCGACGACTGTGTCCTTTACTGAAAAATAACATCCCCTCATGACTCTTTAACCCTACAAAATGACCTCGACCTAGTTCAGAGCTTGTGTACCAAGTGGCAGATGACGCTTAGCGTCAGCAAATGTAAATGCATGCGCTTCTCTCGTTCCCCTTTTCAAACCTCTCCTGTTCATTTTCTCAATGGCATCCCTCTTCAACCGTCGGATGTGTATAAATGCCTCGGTGTTCTTCTAACTTCAAACCTCTCCTGGGAGAACAATATTAATTCAGTTGTGAGTTCCGCTAACAAAAGCTTGGGTTTCCTTCGTCGCAATTTCAGATCCGTCCCTTCTCATCTAAAACGGGTCCTCTATCTTGCCCTAGTCCGGTCTAAATTAGAATACGCATCTTCAATCTGGCACCGTCATCATGCTACATCAGCATACTACATTGAATCTGTTCAAAACCGTGCTGCTCGTTTTATTCAGTCCGATTACACCAGTTTTTCCAGTGTCTCCCTCATTAAATCTAATCTCTCTCTACCATTGCTTTTCACCCGTCGAAAAATATTCCGTCTCTGCCTTCTTCATACAGTTTTTATTCGCCACTTCTAAATCAGTCTCTTCTTTCCCCACCGGCTTATCTTTCCTCCACACTCGATCATTGCAATAAAATAGCCCGGCCAAAGTGTTTTTCCAGAGCACACCAGCACGCCTCTCTTCCTGATGCAATTGTGGACTGGAATGACCTTCCCGAAGACATCGTCAACATCCAGGACCCCATCAGATTCCGAGAAGCAGTATCAAACATTGTATTTAACACCCACTCCCCTCTTTAACGCCTTATGGCCCTGAAGATATTGTAAATAAATAAAATAAAAAACTATATATATATATATAACGAAGTGAAAAACTCACGGTGAGAAACAACAAACAGAGGAAGTTTAATCGACAGTTTCGCCGAGAGACTTGGCTTCGTCAGGAGATGAGGTCACGTGAAGTCAATTTTCCCAGTTAATTTAGCGGGCCAGTTTTCGACGGCGGCGCCGACGTCAATGCCGCAAAACCCAGAAACCACTCTCTCTCTCTCTTTCTCTCTTTTTCTCTCTCTCTCTCTCTCTCTCTCTCTCTCTCTCTCTATTTATATATATATATATATATATATATATATATATATATATATATATATATATATATATATATATATATATATATATACTGTAAACGACTTAATTTTCGCGGGCTCTAATTTTCGCGAATCGGGCCAAAGCTGAAAGTTTGAAATTATTCGAGGGTTCTAATTTTCGCGAGTCGAGTTTAGCTTCCTTAGTGTTCACATATTGCCCGAATTGTTCGCGGGACGTATTGTTCGCGAATTGTAGGCGATTCGCGAAATCCGTCAAAATTACGTTCGTCGCGAAAATTTAGTCGTTTACAGTATATATATATATATATATATATATATATATATATATATATACAGGGTGGTTTTTTAAGGTTAACAGATTTGTTTTAAAAAAGTCGTGAAAGTTACACTTATGCTGCTTGTGGAGGTGAGTTATACGTCCAAGAGGACATATTATAGAGGGCTAATCGTAAAATTCAGTCGGCTAAATAATTAAAATTTGTTAATTAACTTTTAATTAATAAAAATAGACACATGGTTCCAATTACCAACTTGCTCAGCATCATCGAAAACCACTAAATCAGTCATTTTCAGAAAGACTTTGAGCGCGTGAGAAGCGTAGTGTTGTACTAAAGTTACCACTCGTGGAGCAGGTACAAGGCTGGGGCTAGATAAGAGAGGGAAATATCGCGCGGGCGCCTTACCGCAACCGCTAGCTTTGTACCTGCTCCACGAGTGGTAACTTCAGTGCCCTACTACGCTTCTCACGCGCTCAAAGTCTATGTGAAAATTACTGATTTAGTCGTTTTCGATGACGCTGAGCAAGTTTCTAATTAGAAACATATGTATATTTTTATTAATTAAAAAGGTAATTAACAAGTTTTAATTAATTAGTGACTGATCGTTACGATTAGCCCCTATAATATGTCCCACAGGCCGTATAAGGCTTTTCTTAAACAAATCTGTTAATCTTAAAAAGAAAACACCCTGTATATATATTTATATATATATATATATATATATATATATATATATATATATATATATATATATATATATATATATACTGTAAACGACTAAATTTTTGCAACGACCTAATTTTCGCGGATTTCGCCAAAATTAGTATGACAAGAGAAATTTCCGAGGCCTTTTTTATCTCGGAACTTGGCAGGAGATTCGTCAGTGGAGATAATTATCTGGAAATAATTTGGGTACCTGCGATCGACTATGACGGGCATTACGTAGCCACTGATTTGGCCTATCGTGACGTAATATGCTGCTTAGTCGTCGGGATACCGGGTAATTTCTACAGCCGAGCGCGGCACAGCTTACCATTGCTCTCGCTATGCGGGTCGAAGCAGTCAACCACCAGCATGGTGGATAGCCGGTGTTCGACGTCATAATGTGATGTACGTGCAATGCCTAAATACCGGGTGTTTTTTTTTTTATTCTTGCAGATTTGTTTTAAAAGAAGCCGTGAAAACTGCACTTATGTGGTTTGTAGTGAGTGAGTTATACGCCCAGGGTCATTGTAGTTTTCTAATCTTTGCGATGAGTCGGCTAATTAATTAAAATTCACTAATTTACTTTTAATTAGTGGAAATAGACATATGGTTTCAATTAGAAACTTGCTGAGCGTCGTCCAAAACCCATAAATCAGTAATTTTCAGACAGACTTTGAGCGCGTGTGAAGCGCAGCAGTGCGCTGAAGTTACCACTCGTCGACCAGGTACAAGGCTGTCGCCAGATTTGAGACGGAAATATTGCGCGGGCGCCTAACCGAAACCTCTAGCCTTGTACCTGCACCACGAGTTGTAATCTTTCTCACGCGCTGAAAGTCTTTTCAAAAATGACTGATTTAGGGATTTTGGACGACGTTCAGCAAGTTTCTAATTGGAACCATACGTCTATTTTCACTAATTTAAAAATTAAGTAGTGAATTTCAAATCATTATCCGACTTATTGCAAAGATTAGCCACCCACATAATGTCCCACTGGGAGTATAACTCACTGGCACAAACCGCATAAGTGTAGCTTTCATGGCTTTTTTAAAACAAATCTACAACAATAAAAAACCTGTATATCAAGGTTATCAGGTCTTGATATCTCCATATCAAGACCCTGATATGTATATATAAGAAATTGGGCAGATCTGGCTTGATAAGGCTTATATAAACTGATTTACTTGATATAGCCAGATCTGCCCAATTTTTTATATAACCGTATCTATTTTTTATATAAGTTCAGATATGCCATTTTCGTAAGGTAGTGTGTATATTTTTTTATTAAGATGCTTCTTGTTTTTTTTCTTCCCCTTTGTGTAATAAACAACAGCTGTTAGTTCAGCGCCTTCCTGTTATGTTTGTTCCTTTACTCTTGTCCAAGTTTCTTTGCCGCTGTTTCTTCCCAAGATGTTCACCTTAAACCAACTAGCCCAACACGTCTTAATGTTGTAGAACTTCTTTTACATCTTTCAGATGACTGTAGAGGGCATCTTGCTGACGACCAGATCCTCTGTAGTGCAGCAAAAAGATATGAGAGGCAACAGATGGTCTGGGGAGACTACCAAACGAGCCTTACAACTCCGTCTTGCCTGTGGACACAGAGGCTACAACTTCCTCCGAAAAGGATCCCTGTCCCTGCCCGCCGAGCGAACTCTCCAGAAAAGGATAGGAGTCAAGTTTCAGAAGGAAGTGATAAAAAAATGTATTCAAACACGTTTGGCTTCATTACCAAAAATGCAGACAGGTTTCTTTTCTTTTCTTTACGCAGGGCTTCTTCCAAGAACTTCTTCCTGCAGTGGAGTGTAAAGTTGCAAGTATGAATCCTCAAGAGCGACATTGTGTGCTACTCATGGATGAGATGCAGCTGACACCTGGCCTGGAGTATGACTGCACAACAAAGACCGTGATTGGGCAAACGACTTTGAAAGGCTGCAAGGTGCCGAGCAACGATAGCACCGTAACCTTTGCAACGCATGGGCTGGTGTTTATGCTAGCTGGTCTATCCACAAGGTGGAAACAAGCCATCGGTTACCATTTCACAGGTAAATGTGTCAATTTATGGTAATGGAGAGATTTTTATGTCTCTCCCTTACCATAATCATGTCAGTTACCATTACCATAGTCATGAAAGTGTAATATTGTGAATGGGGTATCTAATAGCTCTCCTCCATTTCAGGCAGTTCTGTGTTATCGGAGGGCCTGTAGAAGATTATCTTCGAAATTATTGTGGAGTGCGAGAAAATTGGTCTCGTGGTAGAGGGAATCGTTTCGGACATGGGCGCCTGCAACTAGGGTTTGTGGAAACATTAGCGGAATGTCAGCAAACGCGGCACGGTGACCCCATTGGCTCCTGCCGCCATCCGTGTGCTGTTGAGGGAGGAACAGAGGCCTCTTGTTTTTTGCCGATGCCCCACATGTGCTGAAAAACGTCCTGGGTCACCTCATACGTGAACAAACAATATGTTGGCCAAGAGATATCGTCGAGAAGCACAGCCTGCCAACAAATGAGGTGTGTGTTTTTCACTACTATTCTTTCTTTCTTGGGTGAGTTTAAGCGTTGCACTCAAAGGGAATACAACAAAATTACTTCTCGTCTAGTGGTGAATAACGGATCTTGCATCATTTTCTAGAGAAAATATACTTGCATTTTTCCATGAAAGGTTACTTCTACTGTGCGAATAATTGCGTGCCTATAGTGGAGGAAAGATGCATAAGCGATAGAAAATAACTACTGACCAGAAGTTTCAAAGGGCAATCGGAGAGACCACTGGTTCTCAACCACTGATGTTTTTCGGATCCCTTTGTGGATCGGTGGAGGTGATGGAGGATCCCATTTTGGCGAGGGGAAAGCAAATGTAAGGTCAATTATGACAATTATTTAATAAATGAATATAGGTAAGGAGCTGATTGTGATAATTATTTAATAAATGAATATAACTAAGCGCTAGTATGAAGTAGACTTCTCTCATTAACACACACAAGAAAACTCACCCAAAAATCTGAATGTTTCTTCTTAATCTAAAAAAGACAACTTTTATTGCCGGGCTTTACTGATGAGGCAGGGCTTCGCAGACCCCTAGAATGCCTTTGAAGACCCAAAAGGGTCCGCGGACCCTCATTTAAGAACCACTGAAATAGACGATAGACAGCATCATTCA
Organism: Ixodes ricinus; assembly: GCA_037355805.1. Lineage (NCBI taxonomy): Eukaryota > Metazoa > Arthropoda > Arachnida > Ixodida > Ixodidae > Ixodes > Ixodes ricinus. The sequence goes on along the minus strand of JAZHYW010002465.1, from coordinate 24,781 downwards.
GTTTGTTTGAAAACAAAAAAAAAGAGGGAATGTAACAGTGCATCAGTAGAAACTGTAAATCTTTTACTGGTCTCTGTCGCACACATCAAGGCGCTGGCTGCAATTGATGCCCATCAAGACCTGAAAATTGCACCTCATCTGAAGGAAAAGTACTTGGAAACCAACCGTTTCGAGGAAATGAATGTTGCCAGTGCAGTGGCAGTCTTGAATCGTGCTGTGGCTTCAGCAATCAGGTTATTAGTACAGATGGGACAACTCCCACGTGAGGCCTTGACAACAGCTTGGTTCTTGGAGATGGTAGACCGCTGGTTTTCATTGATGACATCCAGGAGCTTCAATCTCGCCATGAGTGATGCAAAGGAAAATGAGCATGAAGATGCAGTGACATTCCTTAGGATGTTCATGAGTATGTTTAGACGGCTGTCCATTCGAGCACCAGGTCAGAATGTTTGTTTCAAACCTGTACAGGCGGGAGTTATTATTTCGACTCAGAGTGCCTTGATGTTGCAGGAGAAGCTCTTGTCACAGCATGGCTTTAGATTCGTGCTTCTGAGCCGCGTCAGCCAGGACGCTCTTGAGAACTTGTTTTCGTGTGTTCGAAACAAGCATCCAGTTCCTCGACCACTGGAGTTTAAGTTAACACTGCGATTGATTGCTATGTCACAGTTCTTCTCTCCTAGTCGTCGTGGTAGCTACACTGTTGATGATAGCGTTGACCTTACAGACTTTTTACAGTCCTCACCAGTGCCCATACAGGAGGAGGAAGTCTTTGACCCTCACTTCCTGCCAGAAGTAGTATTGAGTGCAAGTGAGCAGGAGTCCATGACTTACGTTGGTTACACCTCACGAGCCATTGTGAGAAAACACAAACTCTGTGAAGAGTGCACTTCATTCTTGAAAGAAGCACCCGCAACATCAAACACTAGCCTGATTAAGCTTAAATGATACACCCCAAACAAAGCCAACCCACTGGTCACAACTGCTCGCCACGTGCTTGAACTTCTGCAGCATGCAGAGAACACATTCAGAGTGAACGAAAAAAGATCCTGAACATCAGCATTGACAAGCTGACTACTATGGTGCTTGCCACATATCTCGGGAAACCATTGCCAACCTGCCACGGCCTGGCACAAAAGCTTGTACACATGTTCCTTTTGGTGAGGCTAGGGTCACTCGTCTATATAAAGGTGGCGCGCCCGCTAAGTTTGATAACTGTCTTGACGATCTGTTTACCTTAAGGGAACTTGACGCAGCGCTTGCGTCTTTAAAACCCAACTCGTGCCCTGGTCCGGATGGCATCAAATATGCCTTTTTAACCCATATGGCCGCCGATGTTAAAAACTGGCTGCTAAACTTGTTTAACCAATCATGGACAGATGGAGAGGTACCTGACACATGGAAAAGAGCACGAATCGTTCCTTTGCTAAAACCTGGAAAGTCACCACTGCTTCTTTCGTCGTATCGTCCTGTCGCACTTGCAAGTTGCGTAGGAAAACTGATGGAAAAAATGATCAATAGGCGCTTAGAATGGTATCTTGAGCAAAGAAATACGTATCCGAAAATAATGCATGGTTTCCGTAGAGGAAGGAGCTCAATAGACTCTGTTATCGACCTTGTTACTTCCGTAGAAGAAGAAAGAGCAAAGCGCAAAGTCACAGTTGCGGCTTTTCTCGACGTAAAGGGAGCGTTCGATCGTGTCACACATGAGGCTGTCCTCCAAGCACTTTTAGAGGTTGGTGTAGGGGGCGTCTCTATGCGTGGATAAAGAGTTACCTCACAAGACGCTCAATCTTTCATGACGACGCAAGAGGGTGATACAGCCGATCACTACGTCTACCGAGGGGTTCCTCAAGGAGGCGTTTTGAGCCCTATACTATTTAACCTTACACTCATTCGACTAGACCAAGTGCTGCCATCAAACGTTAACGCGTCATTATACGCAGATGATATATGTATATGGGCCTCTGGTTCTACTCGGGTGCAAGCAAAAGCAAGAATACAGGTTGCATTGAGAAGACTTCAAAAATATCTTTACCTTCGTGGCCTTGAAATCTCTGCCGCCAAATCAGCTGCCATCGCTTTTACAAGGCGTAACATGGATTCATATCCCCTACGTATCTGTAACCAGACGATTCCATACGTAACTAGACATATGTTTCTTGGAGTATACATTGACAGGGGATTGACATGGACGACGCATGTCGCTTATTTAAAGAAGAAGCTCACAGGCTTTGTTGATCTCTCTCGTTTTATTAGTGGCACTACGTGGGGCGCGACAGTACCGGCTCTCCTCCGTCTATATCGAGCTCTTTTTGTAGGCTTGCTGCGATACAGTCTGCCCGCAATACATGGCCTATGTCAAACAAATGTCAACACAATCAAAAGCATACAAGCGCGCGCTCTTCGTGCATGTCTTGGACTTCCTGCTTGTACTTCGACCGCTGGCACAATTGCAGAAGCTCACGCTACACCGGTAGAAGTTTTGCTTATGCTGGAAACAGTAAGAGTCCACTTAAGGCACATTACAAAACATGCTAATCACCCTCTCTCCAATATTGACACTGAACGTCAACACTCAAGCTACTCTAAAGCTCTGTCCCAAATGAGAGCCCACTTTCCGGATGATCTTGCACCGGCAAAGATTTCAATTGTACCCCCATGGAGGCTTCCCGTGCCAGATGTCACAGTGGACATTGAGGGAATCAGGAAGAAAGCAAACACCCCAATCTCCGTAATTTTGCAACTTGTATTATCGAATATACTTTGTGATCATGCGTCAACAACTCATGTTTACACTGATGGGTCAGTAAGTTCGAATAGCTCAACAGCATGTGTGGTTATCCCAAGTCACCTAACAACGAAGGCATTTAAGCTTAGCCACATGGCGTCATCTACGGCCTCTGAATTAGTGGCAATTAATCAAGCTCTTGAAATGATCTTCCCGAAACCGCCCGAACACTGGACAATATTTTCGGACTGTAAACCGGCACTACAAGGGATATCCAGATTTATGAGACATAATCAAAACGATCAAATCCTTATTGACGTTCTACTGAATCTTAAAAGATGCTTCGACCTGGGACACACTATTAAATTTCAATGGATCCCAAGTCACTGTCACATACCTGGGAACGAGGCAGCTGATGCTGGTGCGAAATCAGCCCATTTCTTAACCCCAAACGTCATGGTGCCGTACTGTCAAAACGACATACGGTCTCTCATTAATCACTACGCCTTCACCGAAACAAGAAGATTGTGGCATACTGCGACCTATCATCAGTATGGACCTCTCTACGCTTTGGATCCGGATCTTTTGTTCCACACTCCGAGTGATATGCCACGGCGGACAGAGGCAGTGATACATAGACTGAGACTCGGTGTAGCATACACACACAAGTTCCTTCATCGGATTGGACAGGTCACAACACCTAAGTGCCCAAGTTGTGACTCCATTGAAACAATACATCACATCTTGTGTGATTGTGTCATCTACGACGCAGAAAGGACACAACTCAAAAACACGCTAGCATGCCTAGACAACCGACCCTTCTCTGTGACTAAGGTGCTTGGTGGTTGGGACAATGCACACAAAGAAGCCAAGGCCACAAAAGCACTAGTTAGATTCCTAACAACAACACGCCTGGACTTCTGCTTATAGAAGATGACATTCATTGTTAGTGAATAGCGCAGTGTTAGTGTTCAAACTATGTAGTTTTTATTTATTTTTATCTTTCTGTTCTTTCTTCTCTCTTTTAATCCTCTCACCCCTATCCCCCAAAACAAAGTAGCAAACCGGGACAAAATACCCCAGGTTAACTTCTTTGTCTTCCTTTCTGCCCTTTCTTCCTTCCTTAACTTCTCTGCGTGCAAAAAGCCAAGCGCAAAATGCGGGAGTCGCAGCGTGGCAATGAGAGTTCTAACAGATAATGTGAAGTGATCCGTGTGAGGTAGCAATGTGTTAATTTGTAAGTGGCAAAATCTGATGCACAAGCTTGTATACCCGGTCATCGGTATGAAGGTGAACACTGAACTGTCGACCGCTCTGTGCTATCGGCGCCATGACGCGGCGGCCGTAAAGGCGTGCCAGTCTTATCGCGCACTTCGCCTTGATTAAGCGCTTGGATCAAACGCTGTTCTCAGCTTTCCGCTACTCTCTGCAGAAAGGGGGAGGATGAGCTTCCACACTTTGTGCAGGGGGTAGCAGTAGACCTACGAACAGCATTCGGTCGAAGCACTTAATCTTGGCAAACCGCGTAATAAGACTTGCAAGCCACCACGGAGCGGTCTATGGTCCAGAGTTCAGCTTCATGTCGATGACGGGTTCATGTATGTTTCATTTAATGAGGTTCCACTTTTATCTAACATACCTCGATTGAAATAGTTTTGTATTGCAGCATTACTTATGCTCCTGTTAACTTGCAACATATCTAGGGAAGCCATTGTCACCTTGTCATGACCTGATGCACATGCTTGTACATGTTTTCTTTTGATTCGAGGCTCGGTTTTTATCTACACACCTTGAGTGCTGGAGCTACAATGTCACAGTGGGAACATTTAGCAGAAAATGTGAAGTGACCTTTGAACTATCGATTTTTTCATCTCTGCCTGACATGACAGTCTTTTTGAAACAACTTCTATTGTATTAAAGGATTTACTTCTAACTTGTTTGTTGAAATTCAAGTGTCCAATATGCCGAAATTGAGATCGTTAGTGCCAACTGGCTGAAACATGTCATACTTTATTTCACAATTCAGAAGGTAGGTGCATAAATACTGTTTATAGTATATACCGCATATGCTTCAGGTGTCAGCAAAAAGTAAATATATTCACAAGCAAACAAACAAACCGTATGTGCTGATTATTCATATCACTTCAGTAACATCTATTCTATTAAAAATTTAAAGCTGGGGGTGGCTTTTGTATGGAGCATATTTACTACATTACCAATATTTTAAAATTATAATCAGGTAGATATGGCCTATGAATATTGACTGAAAGCATGGGTTAAAGCGAGGGAAGTTCACCTGACTTTCTGCATTCTTCCCCTGAACATCTTGTACGCATAAGTCAGAAAACAATTTAAATGTTTCGTTTATGAGATGCCTCCTGCCCGAGCCAAGTGTGACCATGGCACACCATACTTCCAATACGTCGACGACACAAACAAAAAGCGATGTAGATCGACGCAGTGAATTGGCATTCCAGGACATTTGACACAGTTGGTTTGGCATCCGAGACATTCTACTTCTGAATCCGTAGAAGTATTAGTAAATTGCGGTCGCGCACGTGAAAGCATTTGGTATTCTGCTAGAGTGCATTCTACTTACTTAGGAAGACTATCCAAAGTGCCACGAAACCAATTCAGTAAACTTTTAGAGCGCAGCTCTTAGGCGCCCGCTTCCGGTTTGAGCGGCGTCGCCGTTGCCGTCGGCGTCAGCGTCGCCATCGCCGTCGCAGTCGGCGTAACTGCGCGGTGCATGATGGGTAAATTTCCCCGCTAAATTTAGCGGAAAATTTTCCCCGCTAAATTTAGCGGAAAATTTCCCCGCTAAATTTAGCGGAATTTTCCCGCTAAATCTAGCGGACAATTTTCCCCGCTAAATTTAGCGGAAAATTTTCCCCGCTAAATTTAGCGGAGAAAATCCCCCCTCCTCCAGGTCACGTGACCCCCAGGCACGTGACCCCCTCCCCGAGGTCACGTGACCCCCCCCCCCGTGCCTTCCCTTCCTGCTCAAGAGCTGCGCTCTAATTCGGCGTTACAGGGAGTTGTAAACGGCTTTCATTTTTTACTGTCGCTACAATGCCAGAAAAACTCGCCAGGTACCCACCGCTGCTGCTACAGCTCCGGCAGCTGGCGCAGGCGACGGCTAGATCTCGGCTTGGCTAGGCTAGACTCGGCTAGTCACTCCTCCATCTGCGACCGGACCCAAGATGGCGGCGCCTGACGTGCTTCAGCGGCGGAGTTTGGGAGTTTCGGTACTCTGAAAGCGTAGCTTTATTTAGTGACTCTAGTTGAACTGGCCCGTTAGATTTACTGGGAAAATTGACGCCACGTGACCTGAACGCAAATTCAATTAACCGCTACGTGACCTCAACACCAAGTTAAATGCCCGCTAAATTTAGCGGGAAAATTCAGTTTCTCTGTTAGATTTAGCGGTCAAGTTCAGTTTCTCTGCAGATTTTGCGGAAAATTGACGTAACGTGACTTGAACAGCAATTCAATTCTCCGCTAAATCTACCGAAAAAACTGAATTGGTTCATAGGTGACGTGACTCCGGCATTCAAAACAGCCCTCTCGATACTTCACTCGAGTCGAATAGACGAGTTTATAGCTTGATAGAGTGTCATGACAAGAGAACCCACCTCGGTAGCGGCGTAAGCAGCGGCTTTTTGTTTGTGGGCGCCCGGATCGAGAACGACGAAACATACACAAAAACATTAAATATTAAAAATACATCACGCAGAAAGATATACAACCATGGCAGGGACGCGGACAAAGTAGAATACGTTAACACTACGAAATACATATACTTACAAACAATAAAAATACACTGGAAGAGACAGAGATAATTAGAGCTAACAAAAGAACGATTGAGATGATGTCAACGCTGATGTAAGGCAATGCGAAAGGAGAGAAGCCCGCAGAAACGCAACTGCAATAGGCAGCTAAGGATGCTTTTGTGATCGCGGGAATATAGCACTGGCGACGTACGCCCCATTAAGCTGGCTAAAGAAAGTTCTTGCCCCGAGCGAGCGCATGAATGACTCTTTTTCCCTTCCCGCCCTCGGCAGTGCGAAGAAGCTCGCGAATCTATAACCTAAACAACAACAACAAAAAAAGTCAAAAATTAAGCCGGTTAGAAAAAAATTGAATGGTCGCGAGTTTATAGCTCGACAGACAAACATTCCTCTATAGCCGGCTAAAGCATATTGGAAGGTCGGAGGCCCAAAGCTTTGGTGACATAAAGGACCATTGAGTTGGTTACAGAAAATTCAGTGGTCGCGAGTCTATAAATTTAGGGACACACACCACTCTACAGCCGGCTAAAGCACATTGAATACTCTCGGATCTATGGCATTAAGGATATACATTTTTCTATAGCTCGCTAAAGGAAATTGAATAGTCGAGAGTCTGTAGCTTCATAAACATATATTATTCTATATCCAGGTTGAAAATTTTGAATGGTAGAGATTCTACAGCTTTTACGACATAGATTACTCTATAGGTGGCAATTGCGTGCTTTATGATCCACAGTATTTTTCGTAGACGTCCATAGACCACCTTGACATCAGATATTAGCCGTGCCTTCTTCGACACACCAGACAAGTACTAGTTTGGCGCAGTATGGCCATCGTAGCTCTTGCACCATAAAGCTCGCAAACAACAAACAACAACAAACAAACAAACCAGACAAGTATTCAGCTGAAGGCGGACTTGAAGCCGCTGATCGACGAAATAAAGGCGCGGTGTGCAAAGTTTGCCTGGACACATACGTCAACAAGGTATACTTGAATGTATCAAGTGTTTGTGAGAAATCCGAACCCTGTTTTTCGCACCGCAAACAGAAGCAAGACATCGCGGAGGGCTCAAACTCCATGAGAACGGAGCCGCCCCCCCCCCCCGGTTCGAGCAAGATGCCAAAGTTTCAGCACCAACCGTTGTCTTATTCAGAATCAAAAGTTATGAACGAATTTCTGAAACTTTCAATGGGAAAATGGCGTCCGACGGAGCTCTCGAATACATGGAGTTCTATGGCTCCATATACCAAAAACGGTCAAAAATCGTCCCCATTTTCCCATTGAAAATTAAAAAAAAAAAATCACTTATAACTTTTGAATACGCTTCGCAAGTGGGCTCATTTTCGTCTTCTGCGCATGAGAAAGGAGGCGAGAAGGCGGGAGAGGAGGTTGATGACGATTCCGACTGAGCTCCGCCCTCGCACATGTCGAGGAGAGGCTGGGGGTAAACAAACATCGGCGTCGGTAATGGCGGCCGTGCTGTAGCGGCGACCCCGAGTCTTTTGTTTATTGTAGCCCTGTAAAAATTTGCCGAGTTCACAAGATCGAGCAGCTTTGTGCCCCTTACGATTCCTCCGTCGTCTGCTCGAGGCATTTCGAAGATTCCAAGATGAAGACGACGAATAGCATCAAAAAGAAGGCGCTTGCCTAACCTCGCGATTGAAACGCCGGTTGCGCCGGTCACTACGAGGCCACCGTCCGATTGTGCCGGTAAGTTGCCTTTTATCTTGTTCTTCCTTTACGAACACAACGGATTTGGCCTTCTAGCAGGTCTTTATAAATCTTGTGTGGCAGAGTCGATAGGCTATTACTTGAAAAACAGCTGAGAATATAGCGTTTTCGCGATCCTTCGAAGCCCATCTTCGCAGGTGATATGTAGTAGTATATACTCATAATTTCGACTCGAAACTGCACGGAGGCCGTATGAACTATGCTCTGTTTCATTTTAAATGCGATCGAAGTTAAATGTACATGGGCGAGTCCCGAGCTTTGATCATAGCTGCCAGGCATGTGCGATCATGCAGTGCAAGCGCTGATCAGATTCTCGCGTTTGTAATTTTCGCTTGGTTCGCACTTAGGTGAGACGCAGTACAGTCACACATCGTATTTGGTATAGTAGCTGCAGTCTACGGTTGTAATCATGGCACTATAGAAAAGTGCAGAGCTCAAAACTTGCCACAAAAGCGCGATCGTTTTTTTTCTTCTTTCTTTAGGGAATGAAATTTGAATGGCTGTTGCGTGTAATACAGTGAACCAACTCAGACAGTACAAATTCGCCGTTTCACATTAGCCATTATGAGTGAATTGTCAAAGAAGTACCGATGCCGTCTTTCTGCAAAATGTGTCGCGCAAGATATCTTCGAACCACACCTATCGACGCTGTCAGTGTCTGACGTGTATTTGTGTGTCCCTTGCCTCCTTTTTCGTTCCCATACCAACATAAAAATTCGGAGATTGCGCACTATCCAAGCCTAGCAAATGATCACCCCATGGAATTGACACGGGAGTAAACAATGACTAAGTGTATGTTTGTTTTGTTCGCTCAGCAGGCTGGGTCAAACAAAAGCCAGTGTGTAAGTGACAAACTTTCTAACATCATTTGTCATTTCTAGGTCCCAGATTGGCTGTGGACATCCAGAAACACTCCAACAGATGGTGGTCATACAGCGATTGTGAAGAATGTCAAGACAGTCTTATTTGGATCCACATTTCTAGTCCAGTCATTGACGATCTTTCCTTGCTTCATCAATGCCCAAGTATGCCAGCCACTGAGTGACTACTCGCATATGTCAGTGATCGTGGCATGCGAGGCTTCTGTATTGTCGGTGCAGATAGGGCTCACCCTCACACCAATGCTGTTCGTGGTGTGCCTTTCCACATAATTGTTTGGTTGATTCTAATTTCCTAGAAACGCCCATATTAAGTTTGGTGTGCTTTGCGGCTGAAGTAGATTTGTCAAGGATGTCTCGTCTCTTTCCTGGGGGTAGTACCATGTCAGCTGCTTTGCATGAGCTACTTGGAAACTGTTTGACTGCTCTAAAGCACTTGTAATTGACCTTACCTGCCATTTCCATGCCAATGCTGAAATGTAATAAGTTCACTGAACCAAGTTCTACTAATGAACAAACACGATCAGTGGAAAGGTTGAATGGCTTTATTTGTTTTCTCGAAGTATACACTGTTTCATACATAATATATGATGCTGGCAAGGCTACTTTCATTAGCAGACAACTTAGTCTACACTCCGTTTCACGATAACTTGGCGAACTGTGGAGGCTACGGCTCCTGCGACCCAGTAAGAATGTCAGAGCGAGGCACATGGCAGCATGTCACAGGAGCGTTCATGTCACCGCGCCAAATGCAAGGACCACCCACCAGAACCAGCTGTCGTCTGCTGAGAAACCAAACAACTTCGGATGAACGTCCACTACAGCAACACTTTTATGAGACAACTACAGGCTCAATTTGCCCATGAATGTGTGGCGAGTGCTAATGCTAGGGCGATGTTTTGAGCAGAAGTGGTCGATTCACAGCTGCGATTGTTCGAACATCGTTCAGAAGCCGTGTTTTTCTAAAAAAAGTGTTGATCCATATTAAGTGTCGTTAATAAGTAACATAAGTCTTCGTCTTTCTTCCGTGTCGTGTAGAGTTGCGGTCAGAATAATCCGACGGCAACACTATTAAAAGAAGAAAAAAAAGCCTAGAACTATGTTTTGTCGCAGATGGCGCTGTTGCTGTGGCGATAGCGAGGACTCGGCCATGGTGTGTTGTCACGTGCCTGGCTCCGATGCTCTTATTGGGTCGCGGGGGCCGCAGCCTTCACAGTTTGCTAAGTTACCGTGAAACGGAGTATAATGTCTCACCTGTACACGCTATAAAACGAATAAGATGCCAGGTGTAACCACTCTCGCAGCTGTAGCCTTTATATTATTACTTGCTATGCTGTTTGGAAGAGTACATAAAAAAATCAGTTTACAGAGCCGAATCTAATTTTTTGCACTCTTGCATGTTACGAAAATAAAAGCATAATGCCTGAACACCATCATCTGTCTCTAAATTATTCATTGCTGAAATAAAAAATAAATGTACTATGAACATGAACCAATACAATCTCAAACATGTTTAAGAATGGGTATGAATCAATAAACAATTACTTCAACCTGCAAGCTTGAAATCCAGTATACGTGTGCAATAAATACCCTGGCCTTTCGACTATCCCCCGTCGACACCTATTCTCGACGCATAGGGACTTCGTCGATTTCAGGGCAGTTCAAGCATTGGTCAGGCAACATGCTCATGTTTATAGTTTAGGCTGTGCTATAGGAATAACAAAGGTGAGTTGTGTGTTGCTGAGTCAAAGCAGAAGTCTCAGGTCTAAAAGGCTTCTTAAAAATGCACTAAAACTGGTTTTGACTTCATAATTACATGACTCGAACATAAACTACTTACTTCACCAAGTCTAAGGATTCACAAATAATTTGTGAACATGTATTCTGTCTTTTATCTTTATTCACTTATGGAACTGATTGCGTATATAAAATATGCAATCAGTCTTGCACACCTCCCCATTGCGACAAGGAAGAGGGAGATTTGTTGGCTTTTTTTTTCTCACCGGAAAGCAGAAAAAAAGGAACATGTTTCAATGTGCACATTACGTTGAAGTGGGAAAGTTATGGAAACAAATTTTGCATCTTCAAAGTTCATGAAGTAGGCAGATTACTTTCAAGTCATAAGAGGATAAAGTCAGAAACAACTTCAGCTCGCCTTCAGTCAGATTTTCCCTTTAGATCCAGGGACGTTTCACCTTCATAAGGTCATCAGTACCAATTGGCATCCATTCAGGACTCCGTACTGATAGATGTACAAGCTTGGCCTCGAGGTCGCAGTGCCCTCCTTTCATGTGCTTGCAGTGCGACCCCTCGTGCACTTGGTCCCAGATGGTGAAGCTGGTGCTGGACAGGATGTCGTCCCCTGTAAAAGAGTCGTCCCAGTAGTCAAACGATCCGATTACACCCTTGAGCAGCGTATTTGTCCTCCCATGCCATTACCAACTGAAAATCAGTGAAAGCCTGTTTTTAACCAACAGAATGCATAAATGAACATGTCTATTTCATTCCCTTTGTACTGAACACCTGCCAGCATCCGAGGGATGCAAATCAAAATAAATAACTTTGCATTATTTGCTCTTTTGAGACTCCTTGAACTTAAACCAACTCAAACACTACCACAATTTTAAAGCTGGGAACTTCGAGGACACCTCTCCATATACTGAGATTACACGCTTGTCCCTTCTGTCCTCATACTCCTGGGTTTTTAGTCTTGGAAGTTAAAGCTTTGGTTTTTTTCATTGCTTGGTTGCTGGTAGATGCTGGAGGAAGCTCGTACTGTTACTTTGAAACATCAAGTTTACAAATTGAGCACTAACCCGTATTGATGGTCGGATACAGAAGCTAGATTTGTCACGTCAAGGAGGTTGTCATAAAACAGTGGGCACGGGACTGAATATAGCGGCGGAGCGGGCGACCGAGGCGCATTCGAGAGTATCGAAGAAGACGAGGTGTGTGAGTTTTGCGCGAAAGCAGGACGATCGGCCAGAGATGTGAGAATGTGGTGTCGAGAGAACTTCAACCCGGCTGACTGCATGACTGTTATCTGAGCCACATTAACCAGAGGAGAAGAGAGAGTAACAAGTGAACGACACTCTACGGCCGAGGAGGTAATTGACCAGGTTATTTCACCCAAGCATCACAGTAGTCATTTCAACGACCAAGAAAAGGACGTCCAAACATCAGCACAGCAATACCAGCAGCGTGCCAAGGAATTGGGTTGTGTGTATGTTTATACAGCCTCGAACTTGATCTGCCTCAACAGGCGATGAGTCTCCCAGCGGTAGATGAGCAATTTAGCCAGTGCAGTACGACCGCTAGCCTGGGGTCTTTAACGTGCATCACGCAGTAGTGATACACGACTGCACGCCGGTACAATGCTCATCCAGATCGAAACGGGCAAAGGTGGGGATTGAACACACGATCCTGGGTTCTGCAGCGCGAGCTTTCACTCCACATTCTCCGAGCTGGTGTGCGCAAGCCCCCTCGTCCACTGATCCCCCCGGTGCCAAGGAATAACATATAATAAATGACAACGGTACAGTGGTCTGCAACAGGTAGCTTTTCAGTGTTTGAGCAACCAGGTTGAGATCACGTGACACCTTCCTGCCATATGTGGCTTGCAAAATAGAGATGCATAAGTCATAAAGCAAGTAATAATTTGATTTTTTTTTTACTAAAGATATCAGCATATGTATTTGGCTTTCACAACTTCTGAAAGCTGCCTCTGAATGCATAGAGTGGTTTCTTTCATAATCTTACCTCCATGGAGAACTTCCCAGCTGGTAACGGGGCCGTGAAACGCAGACCCCCTGGAAGTCGCACAGGCGCCAAGTGCATTACAGAGGGCCTGCAGCATGTCCTCCGAGCAGAGGGCCCTTTCAGTAGCCCGGCAGCCGGTGGATTCTGTTGGAATGATGGGGTAGGGAGAACTCAAGCACTTGCAAATTAACGGACCTAAGAAAACTAGTAGGCAGGTACGAAAACATGCTACTCGCCCCCGCAGCGTTTGCTTCACTGGCGCTTTGTGGTGAAACAAATCAGCGGCGAGCGACTGATGGAACACACGTCAGAAGAACAGTGCGTCTTGAGTTTAACACCTTAGGACGGCGCTTTATCGCGAGCGTGAAGCATTGGCGTAGCCAGGTTTTTTTCGGGCCGGGGCGGGCGGGGGATTTCGGGTACGAGGTACTGAACCCCCCTCCCTGGCTACGCCACTGGCATGAAGTGACATCGGATGTCACTTAGACACGGCGCTATCACTGCTAAAATGGGCTACCATCGAACACTGAGTCGTGACTGCGAAGTTTATGACCCACATACAGATATCCTACCGCACTCTGTTTGGACAAGTGGCATACAACCTGTCGCTGGGGGGAAAGACTAAAAACAGACGACTGCGCACTCGGCTCGGTCGTACCTCACCGATCGCCTAATCCGCTGCTTTTCCGTAACATTCCGTTTTACTTTGCTATACTCCTTTCACGTGCAACTGTTTGTGAATGATGCGAACTGTACAGAGACGACGTAACTCACCCCAGCGATCGCCATGGCGCGGTTCTCCGGGTGCCAGCGCTGCGGGAGATCGGCCTTCGAAAGCTCGGCAGCCCGTTCAGCTCGCCGAAGAGGGCTGTAGCTGCACTTCGATGCTTCACGGAGACACCGAGACACTTGCTAGCGAAAAGGGGTCTCCGCCAAGAAGTAGAAAGGCTCACTCGCGTCGCACATCACCGTGCTGACGTTGTGGGGCTCACGTCAACATCCGACCGCCGGAGACCGGGACGCATATTGGTGCTTCGTATGCTCCCAGGGTAAATTCTTTCGCGTCAAACGAAGTAACGTACATTTCGAGGTATTTCCGGTCTCTTTTTCCGTATGCCGCGTCCTCGTTCAAGCACTAGCAGTGGATTTCCGAGAGCCACAGAAAAGGCCTGTCCGCAATGGCCGCGGAGAAAAGACGACACACGCTTTGTTTACCCCCGAGCTCCCGCCTGCTCCCGCCCGGAGCCATCCTCCAATCAGAGCGCGGCGAGGTGACGTCACGCCACCGGCCTGCGCAAAAGAGCAGACGGCTTTCCCCCGTATAGAGCAGGGAAGGCTGTACTCATCAATTACAAATTTATAACCAATTAAAAGTTGGCACCTATTACATTTATTACTACTGGCTATTATTCTTTGACAGAAAGAATAACTGGGCGAGTTAGTACGTAGGTAGTCTTTCAACTCCTTACAATATTCAGGTTGTTCTCGCATTTTATCATGCTTTTGCTTTTTCTAGCTGCTCTGCTTTTTGTAGCGGCTTTCGCCGCCACTAAAACAACATGACATCCAAACTCACTTTATTTACATCACACAATCGTAAACTTCGAAAGCGTGCCGCTTCGGCAAACGCGAAGAGATAGCGCGTCTCTACGGCACAGGCGTAAGCATACGCAAGTAATCATGCTGCTCGCTCTTGTAACGTTTTTCTCGCTCCCGCTTTACGAAGCGAATCGGTGGCGAGCGGCTGTTGAGACCACACGGCAGAACTAGCATGACTTGCGATTGCTTGAACTGCCGTCAGACTGCACTTGAACGCTCCGCAAAAGCGTCGTCGGACGAACGTCGTAGAACGGCGCCCAGAACAGTCTCTCGGTTCCGCCGCACGCAAATCTTTCTTACTCTGCGGAGCGAGCCATATAGGTTTTGAAGAAGGTGCGCTCTTTTCATATAACAAAATAACCCCGGCCAGAAGCATTGTTAGAATCAAGCATAGCTTAGCAAGAACATGGTACACGACAAAGTTTGAAACAGCGGCGCACTTCGCAGAAATAAAATAACATTGCTCACCGGCGCTTTCAGAGATGTTCATAGGCTGTCCGCAACTTGCGTTGGTAAGACGCAACGTCTCCCAGCTCTCAGTCATCGCTTGCTATTCTTGAGCACGGTATTCGTAAGGAAGATATCTAAAATATCTGCTAAAACGGCTAAAACGTAAAAAGGAAGCGATTTTAGAAGCCTGCGGAACCCCAACTGCCCCAACTGTCAGTGCCACTTATCTCTATTGTAGTAGGCTGGATCGCGGACCGCGGCCTCGGCAGCTGGGGCCGAGTGTCGCCACAGGCGGCCATTGATTGACACCAGCCATAGCTTTTAGTTTTTTATTTTTTGATTGGGTTGGGGGGAGGGGGATATGGGGCAGCAGAACACCAGTTCTTTGCTTCTTTCGCCAACATTAACTTTGCCTTTTGGGGAGTCAACATTAGAACAGAGCTGCTCTTCGACCAGCTTGTTCACTTTTTCTCGCTTTTGTGAGATAGTATAGAAGAAATGTTCTTGAAACTTCAAACGTCGGGAAAACGCGCCTTCTTTAGCCCAGCCGTTTTTTGTAGAGTCTTTACATTTTCCGAGTCGTTTGGCTCGCCTTTGAAGCGTATACAATATAATTTGTACGTTCGTTCTTGGGTTCGAAAGCGAATTGTTACAGGAAACGCTTGAGAACTTCAAACAGAGTTAACCTTTTCAACTCTTAGCCCGGAACCAGATCTCGGGTGTTCTCTCGCCGGCTTGTGGCGTCACTGTTCATTGCAGTGCGAAGGGAGTGACGCTGTTAGTTTACACTTTAAAGACCTGTGCCCATGTCACTTTCCCGCTATGAAGCCCTAGTTGTTTTTCTTCTATACATTCATACCATCGTAGACATCAGGCAAAAAGAATATGGCTCAGGAGAAACGAGGGGATTCCTGCGTTTTTGACATGCGCTTGATAGAATGCCAGATTGTCGCGTTTTGCCCCGCGCGTATCCTGTTACGTAAATAATATTTTAGTTAAACAACAGAACAAAAGATTGCTCAAATTTGGTACGCATGTTTCTCCTCGAAAATATCTGCTTTTGACTACTCTTGTTTTCTTTTATCATCCACCAATCATACACATTTTGTAATAACAGCGTTCGAAATCTTAACGCTCCATGAACATTGCTCCTCCCATCGCCGGAAATGACCTCCGTGTGTTCGATCTTTGATTGGGTTTTAGAGCGCAGCTCATAAGTGCCCGTTTCCGTGTTTCGCCGCGTCGCCGTCGTCGTCGGCGTCACCGCTCCAAATTTTGCGGAAAAATTGACGTCACGTGACCTCAACACCAATTCAATTCCCCGCTAAATTTAGCTTGGAATTGACGTCACGTGATATCAACAGCGATTCCCTTTCCCGCTGAATATAGCGGGGAAATTATATTTGTTCATAGCTGACGTGACACCAGGTCATGTGACGTCATTTTCGCCGTTAAAGTTAGCGGTGAAACTGAATTGGCGTGAAGGACAAGTGGCATCAATATTTCAGTTAAATTTAGTGGAGAAATAGTGCGAGGAGGGGAGGACGTGGAGGAGAAGGTGGGAAGAATTCGGAGGAGGAGGATCCGAGGGTATGCAGGAGGAGGAGTGGAGGCTACGGAGGAGGAGAAGGGGAGGAAGTGGGGGAGAGGGAAGGCAGGAGGGGGTAAAGGAGGAGGCGGGAGACGGGGAGGCAGAGGAGAAGGAAAGGATAATGATGAGGAGGGGAGGAGGAAGGGAGAAGTAGGATGAGAGGAGGTGGAGGGAGAAGAGGACAGGAGGAGGACGGGAGGAGGAAAAGGAAAGTAGGGGAGGAGAACAGAAGGTGGGGAGGAGGAAAAAGGACATATCCTCCCCCCATACCCTTCCTTCTCCGCCCCAAGAGCTGTGCTCTAAATTCGCATTACAGAGATTTATAAACGTCGTCCATTTTTTATAAGAAAAATCGGCCGCTCATCTTTATGATTCATGAATTTCTAGGAGGCTTAGAGCCCGCTGAGTGACGTGTCGCCATACCTATTTAGGCGATCTTGGGAACCTCCTAAGAGCAACTTTAAGATGACCCTGAAATGTGTGGGCTCGGGGGAAAGGAGAACAAAGACAGGCTTTACAGCTCCACAGTGGAGTTTGGCGTAAAAAGTAGGCGATTAATTTGCCTAAGAAGCACGTAGCTTCCACTTGTGGATACAAAAACCTGTCATTATTCTCCTTTTTCCCGGAACCCATGCATGTCACGGTCAACTTAAGGATTGTTGACACAATTGAAGACTTGTACGTAATGCGTTGCAAGTAATGGATTACTTGTACTCGATTACATTTTCCTGTAATCAATTACAAAATTACCCATTACCATTTTTCTCAATATTTTTTTTTCGGATTTGGGGGGGGGGATTAAATGAGCTGGAGTCACTCAACTCTGGGCAGCGGTCAATTTTTTCTCTGGAAACCACTAAGCACGGAACCTCGTGGATTAGTAGACCTCTTCAGTATGCTTAGTTTCTTGGGTGCATTTTTTTCTGGTACACCGGAAACTACGTTCGGGTATGAACAAAGACCTTATCCAGCCTTTTGTGAGTGATGCATGTAAACAACGCTCTTTTTATTTACTTTTTTGAACGAGAGGGATAGGGTGTTGGCGTCACTCACACAGCTCTAAGGAACGACGGTCAAGGCATTCTTTTTTTTTCGGGACAACTGAGAGCAAGACCCCAAGCATAATGCTACAGTAACTTAAAACAAAATGAATGGAAACGAATGTGCAAAGTAATCAATTACTTTAGATTAAATTTTCAATTACTTTTTGAGGCTGTAATTGTAATTGTAGGCGGTTACTTTTTTCAGTAACGTGTACAAGTCTGCACGATTGCAACCGAACAGGACCGGCTGAGATGAGACCGGTTTTTGAGCCTCTTCCGACGGCTTAGGACCTGCTCCGCACCAGCGCATCTGGTCTTACGCCGTCGCAAGAGGCTTAAAACCGGTGTTATCTCACTCGGTCATATAAACTATGTGGCAAGTGTGGTAACGGGCCTTTAAGGGCTATTCACACACGTGCCTTGATAGAGACCAAGTGCGACTGCAACGCCTTGCGACGTTAATCCTTTTCCAGGGTTGGTATGACAACAGCTGCGTTGGCTCCAACCAAGCCGGTTTTTACTCATTTTGTTAAAAGTGACGCAGCTGTTGCCATAGCAACCCATAAAAAGATTAACGTCGCAAGCTGCTGCAGCCGCACTCTGTGAGATTCACGGAAATATGCGAACTTATTTGGAAAAAAATGTCTTCTAGAGTATTACCTAAGAAAAGCACACGTCAAATATTACGACTTACTTGTAGTAGAAAATATGTACGAACTCGGCCAAGTTGTAAACGAACGCCCAGGAGGGCGGAGCCTAACCCGATCCGACCAATCACAGTGCAGGAGGGGGGGGCCAAACCCAATCCAACCAATCACAGCGCAGTAGGGCGGGGCCTTTTCCCTCTCCCATCCCAGTGACTAATGACAGGCCGTGGGCATCGATGGCCCCGCCCACAGAGCATTAGCCAGCGACCAATCGGAGCTCAGCGAGGTCCCGCCCTCGCGTCACGTGCTCGGTACAAATGTGAGGTCACGTGTCAGGTGCGTGCCAGAAGCGTGCCATGACCTCAGACGTCAAACCGCAAACCGGTGTTATCTCACTCGGTCATATAACCGCGAACCTCAGACCGCAAACCGCAAGTGTGGTTTACCAGGTGTTGACAGCTGCGGTCATCATGTGATAACAACCACGTAATGTCACACAGGGTTCGAGCTTCGTTCGACAGAGGGCGCTATGGGACTTGAATGCTCAGGACATCTCACGTGTGATGGTTCGAGCTGCGTCCGACAGAGGGCGCTCACGTGAAGTCGCACAGGGTTTATGCTGCATCCGAAGGAGGGCGCTGCGATCCGGTCACATCCGTGTGGCCGTTGCGGTGAGCGGACGTGTTTCCTGGTTCTCCTCGAGCATCCGAAGCTAAGTGCCAGTTTTTCTTCTTTTCTCTCTCTTTTTGAGAGTTGATTGGAAGTGACTATGCGGTAGCAGTGTTAGGTTTGAACAGCAGCAGCTGCGGTTAGTTGAGGCTACTAAGAAGTTAGTTCCGCAAAGTAGGCTCTGTTTGAATTTTTGGCGGGAAGTGACGGTTTGTTCCCGGTCTAGACATGGGTCTAGATTTGGGTCGGCATGACAAGGGTGGGGACGAGTTGGTGCAGTGCGAGGGGTGTGGGAGGTGGTGTTACCTAGAGGAGACGGGTTTCGGGAGTCTGGAGGAGGCGGCGGGGGTGAGTTTCGAGTGTCGGCTTTGTGTGAAGCTTAAGCAGGTAACTGGGGAATGGGAGGGTAGAGTTCGGGAGATTGAGGCCGAGCTTAAGGCAGAAGGAGAGAAGCGGGTGGGTCTCGAGGCCCAGGTTGAGGAGCTGACTAGGCAGCTTAATCATGAGAGGGAGCAGCGGGTCGGCCTCGAGAAGCAGGCGGAAGAGATGGGGGAAGTATGGAAGGCGGGTTTAGAGGAGCGTAAGAGGGAGTGTGACAGTAGGGTAGAGCGCCTGGAAGGGGTAATTCGAGCGAGGGAGAGTAGCGAGGGAAGAAAGGAGGAAGTGTCAGTTCCAGCGGGACGAACCACCAGTCTGCAGGCTGGGGTCACTGGTGGTCGGGAGCCCAGCCTGTTGACTGACGGGCCCGATGACGCTGGAGAGCTGAGTGACCCTCAGCTCAATAGCGCCTTCGAGCAGCAGGCGTCGGGCAGCCAGGTGACAGGAGATAAGTCGCAGGACAAGGGCGCGCAGGTACCAGGGGGATCTAGGGTGCTGGTAGTGGGGAGCTCTAACGTAGCACGGGTTAAGAGGGGTGTACTGAACAGGGTGAAGGGAGACCAGAGGGTAACTGTAGAGGTCCAGCCAGGGAAGTGTATGGTGGATGCTATGACCACAGCACGTGAGGGGTGTGGGATAACCGGGAGGGAAAGAACCTAGTAATAGTTCATGCGGGGCTTAATGATGTGCTCCAGGGTAGGAGCCAGAACCTCGGAAAGCAGCTAAACGTGGGAATACGTAAGCTGAGGGACGTGTCTGAGAATGTGCACGTGGTTGTGTGCACCATTCCAGAAGTTCGGGGGCAGTCCTGGGTAACGGAGAGGAGGGTTGTCGAAGCCAACAGAGTAATTAAGGGTATGAGTCGGCAGCTTCGGTACGACGTAATGGAAGTAAACAGGGAAGTGTACGAGGCTGGCTCCCGCCCTTTTGCAGATGGCATTCACTACAGTGAGGCCACGGGTTACAGGGTGGGGGATAGGATGGGCCACACGGTGACTGCTTTTTTGGGGGGACCGAGGGCCCTGGGGACACTGAAGTAACTGAAAACCCAACAAAGTCAGGAGAGGCACCCAGGGTTAAAAGAGGAGAAAACGTAAGAACAGGCATAAACAAACAGCACAATCAGACATTGGATATATTAACATGCAGGGTGGTAGAAATAGGCTAAAATGGGAAGAGGTAGAGGAGCAACTAAGAAAGGAGGATTTAGTGGTGTATGGGTTCGTGGAAACACATCTCAGAGACATGGAGCAGCCACCTTGCAACCCTGACTATGTGTGGGAAGAATGCAACAGAATGGAGGGAACGAGGAAGGAAGGTGGAATTGGAGCATTTATTAAAAAGAACATGAACTTTCAAAGGATCAGAAAGGAGTGCGCCGAACATTTGTGGCTGAAAGGAAAAGTTGCTGGGGAGTCAACAGTCCTTGGATTTGTTTACTTATGGACAGGGACAGGTGCTAAAGAGGAAAACAGAAAAATGATTGATTGCATATCAAGAGACATTAGTAAGCTAGGGGAAGGCTCTGAGATTATTATTATGGGAGACATGAATGCCCATATCGAGGGTCTGGATGGATATACGGACTCAACTGGAAGCTTATTACTAGAACTGGTGGAAAAGCATGACTTAGTTTTATGTAATACCAGTCAGAAGTGTGACGGGCACATAACGTGGGAAACGGGCAATCTACATTCAACTATAGATTACGCACTCATGTCACACAAAATATATGGTAAGTTACAAGTAATGAAAATAGATGAAGAAGGTTCCAAAAGTCTTGGTAGTGATCACAAACGTATTAAGCTGAATTTTGCCAGAGAAGTAAATGCTGAACCTACACAACATAATTCAAAGCAAACTTTCTGCAGCGACAAAGAGTTGGAAATAGTTGCTGAAAGAATAGAGGAAGCAGTTTCAGGGCAACGGTATACAGATTGGACCTATGAGAGCCTAACTAGACTTTTTGTTCTGGAACTAGACAAAGTTAAGAGTAAACGAAAAGGGAAGCAAGGACATAGACCAAAAAGCTGGTGGGACAAAGAAGTGAAGCTAGCGATACAAAAACGTCAGGAAGCCTCTAGAGAACACAGGTATTCCAAGCGTAGTGGGGAGTCAGAAACGGAAGTAAAAAGAAGATGGGACACTTTTATAACATGTCGCCGAGAGGCATCCAGTTTGATCAATGCGAAAATTCAGAGAAAGGGTGTAGAATGGATGAGTAATGTAAGCAAGAAAGATAGAAACGCAGCCAAGAAGTTTTGGGAGCACTTGAACTCACTCGGTGAAACGACGCAAGCTAGACAGAGGTTCATACTCTCGCATCAGGGAGATCAATTAGAGGGAGATGATGCGATACGATATATAGGAGCAGTGATGGAGGAGAAATTTCGGGAACAGGTACATGTGGAAGATAGGAGAACCGAAGGAAGTAACAGTCCAGCTTGTGACATCGCGGATTTTGGACAAAGAGAATGGGAAAAGGCGGAACGAAGAGTCCCTAGTGGCACGTCAACAGGCACAGATGGTATCCCAATCAAGCTGGTGAAGAATTTGGGTCCTAAATCTAAGGAAAAACTAAGGGAGGTAGTGAGCACTATGATAACAAAAGGAAATATTCCAGATGAATGGAGGCTTAGTAGGATGAGTATGATATATAAGGGAAAGGGAGATAAGTCTGATATTAGGAATTATCGTCCCATAACCGTGACACCAGTTATTTACAGGTTGGTAATGCAGATTATAAAGAACAGACTGGAGGAATGGGTAGATTGTGAGGGCATACTGGGCGAGTTACAGAACGGGTTTCGGAAACAAAGAAGGTTGGAGGACAATATATTTTCTCTAACACAGTGTATAGAAATAGCGCAAAAAGAAAACAGACAGCTCTGGCTGGCGTTTCTGGATATCAAGGGTGCCTATGACAATGTGAACCAAAGGAATCTGTGGGACATAATGGAGAGCTTAAACCTAGATGAAGGACTAACAGCAATATTAAGGAACATTTACAAAGATAATAAGGTGATTATAACATGGGAAGGAAAGGCAACGGGGGAAATAGAGATAGGACGAGGCCTTAGGCAGGGGTGCCCGTTATCGCCTTTGCTGTTTATGTTGTATCTGAGAGGATTGGAGGATAGACTAGAGAAGAGTGGGCTTGGATTCGACCTTTCGTACAGTAAGCTAGGCCAAAAAATTCAGCAATCCTTACCGGGATTGATGTATGCAGATGATATCGTACTAATGGCTAACAACAGGATAGATTTGCAGGAATTAATGAGCATCTGTGGTAGAGAAGGGGAGGAATTAGGTTTAGAATTCAGTAGTGAAAAATCAGCAGTCATGATTTTTAACAATGATGAAGTTGAGAGGCTGAAGATACAGAATATTACAGTGGAGAGAGCTAGTAAATACAAGTATCTAGGAGTATGGATATGTGATGGTGCAGAATATCTCAGTGAGCATGAAAAGTATATAATAGGTAAGGGCAACAGAAATGCAGCTGTAATGAAAAATAGAGCACTTTGGAATTACAACAGGTATGAGGTGGTGAGAGAGATTTGGAAAGGAGTCATGGTGCCTGGTTTGACTTTTGGAAACGCAGTGCTATGCATGAAATCCGAAGTGCATGCAAGACTAGAAATAAAACAGCGCGGAGTAGGTAGGCTGGCTTTGGGGGCACATTGCAAAACGCCAAACCAGGGAGTGCAGGGAGACATGGGATGGGCGTCATTTGAGGGCAGGGAAGCTGCGAGCAAGATAGAATTTGAGGATCGGTTGAGGCAAATGGATGGGGAGCAATGGGCACGAAAGGTTTTCAGCTTTTTATACATGAGGAGTATAGACACAAAGTGGAGACAGCGCACTAGGAAATTAAGAGGAAAGTTTTTAGGCTATAGTGGGGTTACGGAAGAGCAGGTCTCCGTTAAGAAGAAAGTTAAGGCCACAGAAAGAGATCGGTGGCTAGAGGGAATGCAGACAAAGACGGCTCTGGAAAGCTATAGATTAAACAAAACAGTTATTGCCAAAGAAAGCATTTATGATAATTCTAGGGGAAGCTCATTGTTGTTTGAGGCAAGGACAGGTGTTTTGCGAACCAGGACATACAGAGCGAAGTACCAGGAAATGGATACAGTGTGCGCTGCTTGTGGAGAGGTGGACGAGACGGCTGAGCACTTGATACTCTACTGTAAAGGGCTTCACCCTATGCCTACCGAAGACAACCTAGATTTAATAAAGTCATTGGGTTTTAGAGACAGCGAAGGAAAAGTGGATTACAAGACAGTAGAGATTACCAAGCAAAGATTAAGTGAATGGTGGCAGAAAGCACGAGAAAACTAGGTATTTTCTTATTAACTGATGGCAAGGGGGTTTTATAGCCTCACTTTATTTTCAGTGCGGAGTGTACTGTAAACGACTAAATTTTCGCGAGGACCTAATTTTCATGAATTTCGCGAATCAGCTTATAATTCGCGAAAAATAAGTCACGGGAATAATTCGGGCAATACGTGAACGCTACGGAAGCTGCCACCCGATTCGCGAAAATCAGAACCCGCGAATAATTTCATACATTTCAGCCATGCATCAGATTCGCGAAAATTTTAGCCCGCGAAAATTAAGTCGTTTACAGTGTATAGTTTTCACATTTAAATATTCTAAGCTTAAATGGTGCACACCTGACTAGGTGGCGTAAGCTACCGCCCGATCCGAAGGAGCTCAGCCGTATTCATCCGATCCATCCATGACGGTCACGTGTTGAATTGAATCGCTGGGCGGTAAACGGCCCATTTTATTCGATTAAAAAAGCTCCGTGGGCGACTGGGAATCGACCTGTCGACCTTCGGTGCAGCAGCCCGATGCTCTATCCCCTGAGCTACAACCACATTGCTTCCCAGACCGCTTAACTGGTGTTAGTTGTTCGTGTGTGTGTGTGGCAATTCATGATAACAACCACGTGATTTCGCACAGGGTTCGAGCTGTGTCCGACAGAGGGCACTCACGTCATGTCACACAGGGTTCGTGCTACATCCAACAGAGGGCGCTGCGCTCCGGTGACATGATGGTCACGTGTTTTGAATTTGAATCGCTGCGCGGTAAATGCATTTTAATCGCTAAAAAGGGCTCCGCCGCAGGTCATGTGACCGTGGTTGTCTGACGTTCCTCGTCTTACTATCACGTGATTTCGCGCGCGTGATTCAAAACGGTGTTCGCGGACTCGTAGCCTCGTGGTGCCCCCTTAGCTGTTGCATTTGGGGTCTTCGACCCGCTGATAATCGGCGTCACGTGACGGTCCAAAATAGCATCAGCTGGGTCCCGCTAAATTGGGCTTGAGGTGACTGTAAAACTTTCAAGCTCGCGGACAGCGATTGATGTTGATCCTGCGTAGTTTTAAAGCGACCCTTTTAAAATTTGGGGCCAGCTCACAAAAACTTTACAAAGCGCCAGCGAATTTTGGGAATAGACGCCATCTAGTGTTCAGACTGTGAAGTGGTCCTCATTCAAATTGGGTGCCATCTG